>JALPQD010000100.1:470572-475572 GCA_023101885.1 Typhlomys cinereus | reverse complement strand
AGGGCAGTAGTCTGGCAGATAAAAAGTAACCATTTGCAAATGGGTGATAGACCCCTCCCTCACTGTGGTTCCACTTTTATACATCTACCTTTGAATGTGTCTTTTATCACAAGACTCTAGTTTAACAGCTTTTGTCTCCGGCCAGGGGGTAACATACAGGCTCACCAGGATGGAGTGAAGGGCATTGCAGGAGCAGCAAAACTGCAAAAGAAAATCAACAAACCACAATCCGAACTTCAGAGACTCTATATCAACATAGAACTAGGCCAGCTTAATCTCTCCCCATCTTGAAGCTCAGGAAATTTGCAGAAGAGGGGGCGGTAAGAGTGTAAGAGCAAAAGGATGGGAGGAGCATGATATGTAGATACCCATACTAGTTAGGATGAATCAATCATAATTGGACTTGGCATGCCCTGCGCATTGTCCAAACACACTGTGACCTCACAAAGTCTAGCATCTGCTAAAGGCACCAGATCCTTGGAGGCAAAGGATTGGCAGCCACAGCAGTGTTCCTATACCTAAAGGACCATGGGAAAGGGTTCAGGGAAAGGCCACTGGGTCCTTGTAGGTCATCGGAGAGGAGGCCCAGAGGAGAATCAGGCAGCGCACAAGAAAGGACCTCTGGGAATTGGGGCGGGAGGCACTGGGGATGGGAGGGAGGGGGGTGGGGAGGGGGAGCAGGGGGTACAGGGGGGAGGAGGGAGGAGGGGAACTGGTGTACCTATTAAGTTTGTATGAGCTGAAACAATAATAAAAAATGTATTAATAAAAAAAAAGAAAATTTCATGGGCAGAAATGGAACACTATTGTGGCTGTTAATCCCTTGCTTGTAAGGCTCCTAGTGCCTTTAGTCCATGCTAGACTTTGAGGGGTTAATAATGTGTTGGTCATTGCAGAGGTCATGCAAAGTCCTATTATGACTTTGCTTTGGCCCTAACTTGTGTGTAATATCTTGCATATTGTTGCTCCTCCCCATCTTTAGGTTCTTACAATCTTACCGCCCCCTCTTTCTCAAATTTCCCTGAGCTTCAGGATGGAGAGAGATTAGGCTGGCCTAGTTCCAGGTGGTTGATATAGAGTCTCTGATGTTCTGAATTATGGTTTGTTGATTTTTTTTTTCAGTTTTGCTGCTCCTGCAATGTCCTTGGCTCCATCCTGATGGGTATTGGATGTCACCCCCTGGCCAGAGACAAAAAGCTGTTAAATTAGAGTCTTATTATTAGAATACATTCAAAGGTAGATGGAATAAAAGTAGGAGGAGGCTTTTTTTTTAACCCCTGTCTTCGCGAGTGGCTTGGCCTCACATTCAGGTTTTTGTGTTTTGTTTGGCTTTGATAATTTTTTTCTGTTTCGTTTCTAGTTGGTTTCTCAGGTTTGCTTAAATTCTATAGATCTGTGATTGAAGATATTATTAATGATGTGAGAGACATCTTTCTGGATGATGGAGTGTATAAACAAGTCCTCATGGAGCTAAAAACTTTATGTAAGAATAAACTCAGTCTAGGGCAGTAGATGGATTTCATGCAGAAAAACAGCAGTTTGTATTGCAAGTCCAACAGCAGCATCTAGTCCAGCAGCAACATCTAGTTCAGCAGCAGCAGCAGCAAGTCCAGCAGCAGCATTTAGTCCAACAACAGCAGCCAATGGTGCCCAACATATCTTTCAGTCTCAGCAGTCGGTGGTTCTGCAGCAGCAGGTCATACCACAAATGCAGCCTGGCAGAGTGCAAGCTCCTGTTATACAAGCAGGTCCTGGCCCCACTTCCTGGAGGGATTTCACCACAGATAGATGTCATCATCCAGCCTCAGCAAATCTCATTTACCAGAAATAAGACTCAAGCTATACCGCCGACAGTGGCAGCACCCACACCAGCAAAAGCAAAGATCACTGAGACTGGCCAGCAGCAGCTGCAGGCTCAGCCTACTTAGCAGCAAGCTCCTTGGGTGTTGCAAGTAGATGGAACCGGGGATACATCATCTGAAGAGGATGAAGATGAAGAAGACTATGATGACGTTGAAGAGGAGGATAAGGAGAAAGATGGAGCTGAAGATGGGCAGGTGGAAGAAGAGCCCTTCAACAGTGACAATGATGTGAG
The DNA here is from genome assembly GCA_023101885.1 of Typhlomys cinereus. Lineage (NCBI taxonomy): Eukaryota > Metazoa > Chordata > Mammalia > Rodentia > Platacanthomyidae > Typhlomys > Typhlomys cinereus. Next base: position 473,477 of record JALPQD010000100.1, on the reverse strand, counting down.
CAATGAGGAAGGACAGGAGCTCTTCGACATGGAAAATGTCATCATCTGCCAATACGACAAGATACACCGAAGTAAAAATAAATGGAAATTTTATCTCAAGGATGACATTATGAATCTTAACAGAAGAGATTATATATTTTCCAAAGCCAGTGGAGATGCAGAGTAGTGAAGAGTTGCTTCTTTTCTTTTATAAATAAAACAGAAATTAAAAAGTTTAAAGTGGACAATTTGAAACTTGGAACATATAGCAACCAAAACTTCCCTTCTGCGTGTCAGAAAAGTGCAATAGGAGTGAAACTGCTTGACAGACAGACAGACACTCACTCACTACTCATGACAGCCATGGAGCTGTAGCACCTGAGTTTCTTGGGGTGTAGGAAAACCTGTCAGTTCTCAGAATAGGAACCTTCCATTGGTCATTAGCATGTAAAGCTTTATATTTCTTCCTCCAACCTGGGCTTATTGAAAAGATGCACTGTCAGTTCATATGTGATTATATTTGGTGAAAATTGCATGTGGGCTTTTTACAAAAAGGCAAGAATTATGATGTGGAATTTTAATTCACTTGTATAAGAAAATTTAGAATCCATAATAGGTCTTAAGTATTTTTACTTGTCATTCTCTCCCAACTATATACCTCTTCCTTCCCTGCTTTATGAAGCATCTAAGATTTAAAGAAAATTGCCAGTGATCGCAGTTTGGAGATAAAAATGGACTCAGCAGTGAACGTTTGTTTTGATTAGGTTTTCATTTTTTCGTGTGTAATTTAAAGCCTTGGATTTTATCTGAGTTGCATACAAAATTTAATTTCCTTATAGAAAAACTGTTCAGGGCCATACTGTAAAAAGAAACCCCAAATTGGTTCCCTAGGAATACATTTTTCTTTCATAATGGTACCATCCAGCTACAGTTGTATAATACATGAGTGTGTGCAGGTCTTGTTGGCCGAAGCGTGTGCTTATGTAAGCATTTACTCATGACGATGACCATTTTGTACATGGATTGAAGCATAAAAAGGCAGGCGATAAGGACCTGGATTTCGTTGGTTGGTTGGTTGGTTAGTTGGTTGGTTGATTGGTTGGTTGGTTTCCCGGATATGCTTTATTTTTAAATTTTTCTCCCTCATTTTATTTTTTTTCCTAACATACAAGTTCAACAGGTACCCCATCCTCTCCCTTCCCCCTCCCATCCCAGTCATCCCCCATCGCACTCTTCCTGTTTCCCTCATTCCTTTCACCCCCTCCCTCTCCAGGTACTTCCCCCTTCCTCCCTTCCATCCCCTGGAGCATCCTTTTATGTGAACACCAAACCTCCCTCTGAGTCCTCCACCCTAATGGATTCAATGGCATAGCCTGGAGCCCCTTCTTGGGCTCCCGTTAGTATGAGAACTTTGACTGTTTAATCCCTTGCCTTTAAGGATCTTACTGCCTGGAGCCTTCTCCCCTGTGATCCATGCTAGACTTCCGGGGGGTGGGGGGTCATTGACATGTCAGCCATTAATGCAGGTCAGGCAACATCCAGTTCTGGCTGCTGAAGCCCTAACTTGTGTGGAGTATCTTGCATATCATTGGAAGGACCTGGATTTTTATTAAACGATTCAATTAGTATTTTTTAAAAAAAGAAAATTCATGGGGAAAAAACCCATATATCTTGTTGTAACTGCAGAGCTAAGAGTTCTAGAATCCAAATCCACATCTATCATTCTGACAGTGTATACTTTGGTTATGGTCTTGAGTTTTATTGTTTCTGTGGTTGGTTTTTGTGATGCAACCCAGGATGGCCTCAAACTCGAGATCCTCCAGTCTGTGCCTTCCCAGTACTGGAGGTAATGGTTTATATCTCCATGACTGGCCTAACTGTCAGCATAATAATTACAACACAAGTTCCTAAACTTAAAGGATGTCTTCTGTTAAAGTAGAACACTGTAATGAGGAGTAACAAGAGCTTGAAAGTAGACTAGATATGAAGGGGGGAGATTCTCTATTGAAGTCTTCTGACTCTTCTTTGCCAATTGTCAAATGTGATGATTAATATTAATAATCAACTTTTAACATCTAGGAGGCAGGTCTCCAGGTCCACCTGCGAGATATTCTCTAGATTAATGGAGGCCTCTGAGCACATCTTTAAGATGCTTGTGCTACTGAAATGGCTGGAAAATGACTTCCCATGTCTTTGGCTACCCATTTGAAAAGCTCAGACCAACAGCCAATCGTCTTCCATGCCTTTGCCTACTGACGCTCTCCTTCTCAAACACCTAAGAGACTCTAAGTACTTTATTAAAGGACAGATCAGTCAGGACCCAGGACAGTTCCAAGAACGTAGCATGTTCCACAAACTGCCAATGAATCATGGGAGAATGAAAGAAAAGAATAATACATGTTTCGCATGCCTGATTCCATATAACATATTTCTGGTTTTGTTGACTCTGTCAGAAACCTGCATCTCTGTCTCCGATCTCTTAGCGTAGGACTTGACAAAGAGAAACATACCTTTTAATTCTTTGTCGTTTTAATAAGTTGGAAAACTAAAACATGTAGGAGTACACTGAAAGTAAATTTAGTTCTCTCTACAAATCGACTTGCCAGTACTTTAGTGCCCTTTCTCCTTCATCTAGTGGCTAGGAAGAAGCACTTGGCCTTGGAATAAAGGTGATCCTGGGAACTAGTTTATGTGTGAATAATTTATTTAAAGCCTATACTGGGTAAAGTCGATATAGCACTTGAAAAACTCATATAGTCATCATTCTAAAAAGCTTGTTTCTACTCATATCTATAATTTCTAGGGGGCTACATGGGAAACATTCATGAATTATTCCAGTAACCCATTTGGAGTTTTTACTTGTCTACAGCTTCTTCAGGTTAGTTTAAATTGTACCACCCCCAGGAACTTTTCAAATGCTTTAATT
>JALPQD010000100.1:25000-470547 GCA_023101885.1 Typhlomys cinereus | reverse complement strand
TAATTCAAAATAGTGTTATGTTCTCTTCAGAGGCAGTTGCAGTTTGTTACCTCCATTTTTATGCTTTCTACATTAAGTTGGCACATGCCATTTCAATGTGTAACTTCAAGAAATATAGACCTGACTTCATCACTCAAGTTTTGACAACTGGTAAAATTGTAAGTGGAATGTGGACATTACTATCATTCAAAAATTGTGTTCAAGAGACTGAAAATGCAGATATGATGTTCATTGTTGTTATAAGATGTTCTTGGAAGGGTTACTATGACCTTTCAAGCATCAATTTGAATAACTGCACATGGCAAGCATTCAGAAAACAAAACCTGGCATCTGTTCAGGTCGTCCCTGAAATTAAATCTATCCTGAAGAGCAGACTGAGCCTGGAAAGATCAGAGGGTCTTAACTGCCAATGAACCAGGAATTTCCCACCTCTAGAGTTCTCACCTACCAGGTCATAGAAACTCCATCCCCTAGGATACCTTGGACCACGTTCCTGCATCCAGCATACCCATCATAGTAGTAGTTGTGGTGCCATAACCCCCAAACATAAAGCCTTCCTCCTCACTATGCAGATCTTCATCTTCATCTGGGGAGGTAGAGGTCACAGATGAGAAAGCAAGGTTTGTTCCTTATCTTGTTCTTCCAAGCCATGCCTCAGTCCCATACTCACTTTGACGAAAGTCCAAGTGCTTTTTCTTTCTCCCTCACTCTGTAACTGGGCCTTTCTCTCTTGATCACTTGGTCTCTCCCAAGAAAATGGCTACCAGATAGGGATGAGAGTTACAGTAACCCCACATTAGCCCTATGATCCTCCAGTACATGTACATGTGGAAGTATTTCAGGGTCCAAAGTCCAATACTATTGATACAATACCACTCCTCTCCTCAGGACCACAGTCCAAGGAGACTTAAACTACTAGAGTTGATACCAAATAACCTCACCAAACTGATGGCACAGATAACTACCCACACATTACTTGACACCCTAGCATCACTGTTCCTGTCATGTGCTGTCATGATTTCAATGTAACAGCCTCGTGTGTTTGAGTGCTTGTTCCCAGCTGATGGTACTGTTTGAGAATGTTATATATCATTTAGGAAGTGGAGCCTTGCTAGAAGTAAGTTAATAGGAGCACACCTCAAGATTTGATAACCTTCACTCCCTTCCTGCCCCCCATGATCTCTTTCTTCTCTCTTTCCTCCCTGCTTCTGTTGCCATGCATGATCTGCCTGTGATCATGTGTTCCCTGCTATAGCAGATGCTATCTCCTCTGCAAACATAGCCAAATAATAAACCCTTTCTCCATTAAGTTGCTTGAGTCAGATATTTTTTAATCACTACAACAGATGAGTTGCTGGAACATTCGTTCTAGGTATATACTCAGCATGGTGAATCCTAAATCTCAGGTAGGGCAACTGGCTCTACCTGAGAAGTCATTGGCAGTTCATTTGGACTGAACTTGTAAATTAAGAAGAGACAGGAGGAGTGAACACCTGAGTACTTGTGAGTGATCTGACAGGAATGGTTGAACCCGAGGCCATCAGAGGTCAGGTTGTACATGATATCATTCTGGTGAAAGACACTCCTTATTCAGGAATCAAGTTGCTTAGCTAACAGCCTGGAAATGGGAAATTTCTGAGGGAGAAGATGTACAAAAGAATGTTGAAGATCCGACCTGGAGGCAGGGTGGACTCTTAGTGGGTGTTCCCTGCATAAGGAGATGAGCAGACTAAGTCACTCATGTAGTCTGAGTTACAGCCCTGCAAACCTTAGGCTTCAAGGGATAATATGAATAACAGATTTCTACCTTCCTAAAGACCAGAGGTATGTGGTTAGGACAAATGGAATTAGAACTTAACCTTGGGTTTTGTTTTGTTTTGTTTTGTTTTTTATCTAAGTTGGTAAGAACAAGGGTCCTGCCTATAATTGAAGGGTGGTCACTCACTCATTCAGCTGAACACTGTCTCTGGAGCTGAAGGCACATTTCATGATGATATCTAGGGTCATCAAGGAAACATGTGAAATGATCTCTAAAGCATCATCTTGGCTTGTGAGATGCTCCCATCTGTCCTGTGTGGAGAGGGGGCATATGTGATTCATTTCCCTCTGTAGGCCTGGGCACATTCACTTAGGATCTTTCTTTCTACCTCCAGATAACCTGAGTACCTGGACATGATAATTAAATGAAAGAGAAAAAAAAATTTGTACTTCAATGCTGACTTCTCAAATATTTAATGCTAAATTGAACATATTTCCACCTACCATCTGATATTCTGAATTTGAGGAATCAGTTATGTCCTCTAAGTTAATATTTCCCTCAATATTCAAAAAGACAAGCTAGACTTGAGAAAACTGGTATTTTCTCAAATATGAGAATAAACCATGTTAAGAAAATGAAGGCCTATGAGCCTATACAAGTATTCTTAACTGGGGTCATCCTTGATTCCAATTCCTTTTCATTCATCTGTTGAGAAAAAAGCACTGTGAGATCCAAAATAAAATTTCTGATGGGTGCAAGGATTATGAACAGGAGGGATGGGGTTGGAGGGCCACACCAGAAACAAGGAGAGAAGTGACCATGTTACAGTAGAGAAAATAGGCCTCCATCAAGGACTGCAAGAAAGTAATGTGACACCTAGTTAAGTTCACAGACATTCGTTCCTGATCATTTACAACTAAGGGGGTATGAACTCACCAGAAGGGGAAGGCATATAGTCTGGCAGATTAAAAAGTAACCATTTTGCAAATGGGTGATTGACCCCTCCCATTGCCAAATGCCATATGACCCTGCGATTCCACTTTTGGGTATAAGTATTACATCTACCCTTGAATGTGCTCTTATAATAAGACTCCAGTTTAACAGCTTTCTGTCTCTGGCCAGGGGGTGACATACAGTACCCATCACGATGGAGTGAAGAGCATTGCAGGAGCAACAAAACTGCAAAAGAAAATCAACAAACCACTATCCAGAACTTCAGAGACTCTATATCAACCACCTAGAACTAGGCCAGACTAATCTCTCCCCATCCTGAAGCTCAGGGACATTTGCAGAAGAGGGGGCGGTAAGAGTGTAAGAGCAAAAGGATGGGAAGAGATACTCCACACGTTAGGGCCGAAGCAATCATAATTGGACATTGCATGCCCGGCACAATGTCCAACACACTATTGACCTCACAAAGTCTAGCATCTGCTAAAGGCACCAAGATCCTTGGAGGCAAGGGATTGACAGCCACAGTAGTGTTCCTATGCTTAAAGGGAACACAGGAAAGGGTTCAGGGAAATGCCACTGGGTCCTTGTACGTCATCGGAGAGGAGGGCCTAGAGGAGAGTCAGGCATGCACAAGAAAGGACTCTGGGAATTGGGGCGGGAGGCATGGGGGGATGGGGAGGGAGGAGTGAGGGGAGGGGGAGCAGGGGGTTTGGAGGGAGGAGGAGAGAGAGAGGGAACTGGTGTACCTATTAAGTTTGTATGAGCTGAAATAATAATTTAAAAAAAGAGAAAAAAATTTCTGATGGGGAGAAATGTCATGGCAGGTTTGGCTATTAGGATGGGGCCCTGGTGTCCATTTTGCTGCATGCTTAGGCAAGTCTATGGAGAAGCCCTAGACCCTAAGACAGCAAAGGAGTGAGCGACAGCCTTGGATGACTAACCTGCCATTGAAGTTTCCATTGATCAACTGGACAGAAATAAACATAGCTGATATCTGAAGGAACTGGCCATCCAGCCTACTGTGTTCAAGACTTGGAAATACAAAATCAGGGCCTATATGCACTGCAATGTTCTCTTCCTTGAAAAAAAGATGTGCTGAGTACCCTATATCCTGATACTTGAATCATTCCTGTCCCATTTACTTTCGAGAATTAAACTGTCACAGTAATGGTTTGAAAATGTTATTTTATGTGACAATGTATGAGAGCTGTCTATTGTCTATACAGATTATAATCTGAGGGCTGGAGAGATGGCTCAGGGGTTAAAACTGTCTCACAAGCAGAAGATCCTGAGTCTCACAAGCAGAAGGTCTAGGACCCACATAAAAATGCCAGGCAGAAATGGCAGCAGCTTGCACTTCTGACCTTGGTGGGAGAGCAAAGAAGAAGGAGGTAGAACAATCCGGATGATTCCCAATATCACTCTTGGGCCTCCACTTGGGCCTTCAAATGTCCTACTATACACACACACACACACATATACAAATTGCTGAAGGTCATACTGTGCTCCGACTCCAGAGCACAGAGGTGACAGATTTTGAAGGTAAGTTCGTGAGTACAGGGTCAAGGATTAGAACACTGAGTAGAAATATGGTAATAGAGATACACCCAGGAATTATGGGAACTGAGGAAAAAACAGTGTGGAGTCAGCAGATTTGGGTGTAATGCAATTACATGGGATATCGTTTAACAATGATTTCCTCATTCTTCAGGAAAACAAGCTAAAATAACAAATCCTCTCTGACCACAGCATTGCCTGGAGCATTACAGAACTGTACCAGTTTGACAAGCCCCACACAACAAAGGTCTACAGACTGGAGTGCTAGAACAACAGAAATGTTTTATTTCCTGGTGTGGAGATACATTCCAAGTCATGGTAATAATGTGGGCGACTCATTCTTTGGGCTCTGAAGGTGGTATCTGTTGAAGACCTTTCTCCTTTGTTTTGTAAACGGACATGTTCTTTCTATATCCATTCACATGACTCCTTGGTTATGAGTATCATCATGTCCAGAATTTCTCTTTGCATAAGGACATCATCATTAATGGGTAGGGTCTACCCTAATGACTTCACTTTATTTTCATTACCTCAATAAAAACCCTGTATCTTAATATCCTAATATCCTAAATCTTAATATCCTAATAATATCACATCCTGAATTATTAAGGGTTAGCATGCTAACATGGGAATTTGGGAAGAACAAAGTTAACCCATAAGTCTAAAGCAAGTAATGGCAACTTAATACCTCATTGCTTTGCTCTAGAGTTTCCTAGGCTTTGCCTTCCAGGATTGAAGGCCACTTCCATATTTTCCTGGCATATTTATGTGGGATCTGGGGATCAGAACTCAAGTCTTTGTGCTGAGACAAAGGTTTTAGTCATCTTCCAAGTCTCCTGTTTTATTTTTAAAGAAATGGAGAAGTGCAGGAAGGAATCAGTGAGCTCTTAGGGAATGCATGAGTGAATCTTCTCTAAAATTGCAATGGAGATAAACTCTTGGGCTAAAATTTAAAAATTAAAAAAAGTATAAAGAACAAAAGGACAAAGTGGCAAGAATGCAGAAGAAAAAGTAGGACCTATGATCTCACAGGTTGTTGGGTCTCTTCTCTTATTCACATTGAGGTTCATCTAGCAAAGTTGAGGCCCTGATGTGTACCCAGATACTTTTCTGCAAGATGGGGATGCAGACCTTTATCAATAGGTTATCTTTCTGCTCTCATGTAGCATAGATGCACATAGTGGCCAGCACGTATCTTGGCATACCTAATGGAACTTGTTCTCAGAACCGTTCTATTAGACCATGGCCATTGTGTCCACTTGGTCCAGTTTGTGTACCTGGGATTACAGAAGGCATTTAGGTCTTTCACTCTTATGTAAAAAGAGAAATAGAAATCTGAAAAAAGATGAACTTGGCAGAGGTGCAAAAGTCTTTCTATTATGATAAATGAATATACAAATGAGTGCTTATTGAGCACTTGATTTGTACCAGTTGCCTTCTGTAGAGTTGTGCAGTGATCATTGAGCACATAGAGTTCATACTATCATGGATTTTATGCTCTAGTGGGAAGTATAGGTTAGCTGATGCTGACATGACCTGAGTATTGGTTTGCTTGAATTCAAGACTGCACTGTACTTCCTGCTCTTTGATCCAGTCCATGGAATTGATAGGGGGCATCCTTAACTTCTATCTGCATGGCTTTGCCCTCTAGGGAACCCTGCTCAGCACCATAGTATGTCTCCTTTCTGACTGCTTGCTGTCTGAAACTCCTTCCTGTTCCCAGTGACTACCATCAGTTCTACCTAGCTACATGGGACATTTTTCTTCCTAACTTAACCAATAATACAGGTGACCAAAAATAAAACTTTCAGCTTTATAAGAGCTGGAAATACTGGGCTGTAATTGCTATTAACTCAGAGAAGTTGAGAGGTAATTTGGCATCATAAAAATATAATTCATGGGCTGGGGAGGTGGCTCAGGGGTTAAGCCTCCGCCTTGCAGGCGGAAGGTCCTGAGTTCGGATCCCAGATCCCACGTATAGACGCCAGGCGGAAGCGGGGGCGGCCTGCGCTTCTGGTCCTGGTAGGGCAGAGCCTGTGAATCCCGGGGCAGAAGGAGGTGGAGGCGTCCATGGTGGTTCGCAAATTTGTCCGTGGTTCTACACACACACAGAGACACACACACACACGCACACACACACGCACATGCACACAGTTGAATAAATAATAATAATAATTTAAAAAAAAGTTAAAAAAATATAATTCATACAAGCAGAAATAATCTATTTATTGAGTTTACAGGTTAGCTAATGGCCATCAGTGTAATGGGAATGTCACTAGAGAAGTCTTAGATGTTTCTTCTGTCAACTGCTAGCTAAGAAAAGAGCATCAATCTGCTTATGATAACTTGTCAAATAAAAGGCCTCAAATCAACAAACATTCTGTAAGTTATTGATGTAACAATTTGTATGATCAAACCGTCTCTTGACTTTGCTGTTTCTTTATGGCCGTCGTTAAAAGTGCATTGGGTTCCCCAGTGATGACCATGATCTGACTTTCTAGAAAACAGTGGACTAGTCTGAACTTCCCTACCTTTGTTGCTTGCATATCGAGAGGTGAACACTGTTCCATCCCAGCCCTTAAGCTGCTCCTTTCGTTCTTTCCTTGGTGACTCCACAACCCCATGCCAGGCTCTGTGCTGAGCACTGGGATATAAAGGACGGATGATGAATTTGTCTTCAAAGAGCTCACTGTCTTAGTTTGTGGGAAAGAGCTAGGCTTAAATAGACCCTATTGACCGAGAAACTCAAGCATCAGTATTACTTACCCAAAGGACGTTAAACTGCCATCTCTAGAATGTGTAGTTGCTATTGTCAGAGTTTCAGAACAAAGTCACCCTCTCTTGGAAAAGTCCATGTCATTAATCCTTCCTCCTGATATCATCCAGTAACCCAGAAGAGTGAACATTTTTTTCTGTTCTCTAACACCTCCTAAGATTTGCATCTATTGGTACCACACACAGGATAAAGACTCTATCATAACATTATGTTCCGTGCAAACTCTGGGTAGGTACATTGAGTGACTAGGTAGGGAACCATGTAAGGTCCAGATTCTTCGAGAACAATTGAGACTTCTAAAGATGCTTGGCCTAAAGAGGAAATTTGGGGAAAAACATCCTAGTCCTCTAAGTAAGGTTGCCAGGACAAATGACAAATCTGCATAACAGGAGACCTCCTCACAGTAAGGACGAAACCTAAGAGATATGGTAGGTATTCTTCAAAGGACACGTGCTTGTCACAACAGAGGCTTTGTCCTGTGTGTCTAGAAGCCAGAAGGTGCCTTAGATCCAATCCTCGGTGATGCCAAAAATAAAAGGACTTGGTCCTGTAGAGTTGCTGACCAGGATGTAAGAGCCTTAATACTTCCAGTCTCATCTTTCCATCTTCTTCATACCTCTTGCTTGTGCCCAAAGATCCAGTGGGAAGGAGGATAGGAAACTGCTGGACAGAAGCTAAGCTGTTATCTGCACAGGTGGTACTGGACTGTTCTGAGCAGCAGCAGAAGCACTGAATAGGAAGGCCACTTAGAAGAGTCCAGAAACGCTGCACAGGAGGTTGCTGTGGCTCATACAGAGATATTCATGATCCAGTGGCTCCTGGATCACTGACTGACCCTCAATAGTGCTGAATTTCACTGAAATACTCTGCCTTAAATTTGAAAGGAAGCCTTACCTACCTGTGGGAGGAAGTGATATGAGGACAGGGCCTAAGTTAGTTGATGTGAAAGATTCACATTGGCAAAATGCAAGGCTATATGGAATATAAGACCAAGGAATCTCTGTTCTGGTCTTGACATGGCTAGATGAAGATGAAACTTCATGAAAATAGGAGAGAGAGGGGTAGGGAAGAAGAAAAGTTATAATGGGAGAAGAAGGGAATGGGATTGGGGATTGTTGCAGTTGGGGATTGTTACAAATGATGATGCTACATGGTTGCTGATAAATGATATCAAACAGCTTATGGGAACAGGGGTTTATTTTTTCTTATGATCATTGGTTACAGTTCTCAGTCCAGCTTGACGGGAGAGCACACACCAACACCAAGGCCGAGGGTACTGGCTCCACTGTCACCACATAACGGCTGAGAGAGGGATGATCCTTACTTGCCAGACCAGCATGTCTGACCAAGTATACAGAAGAATGCCAACTTCCTCAACCAGGGCCTAGTCCTACCCACCATGGACTGGGCCTTCCCCATCAGCTAGACATCTCATGCAGGTCTGCTGTGGGCTTAACTCAACCATTAATTCTCTAAAGATGTGCCCAGAGCTCAAACCCTCAACTGTCAAGTTGACACCTATGCCTAACTATGACAGGGATTAAGGTATGGACTATCATAAATTCACTGTATTTATAATGTGAAACTTTTAAAATGAAATAAAAAGATTCACATGGGACAGTGAGAGCAAATCCTTATCAGCCAACCATGGTAGCTGTGAACTCACTTTCTCTCTACCCCATGGCTTAGAAATACTTAATGAACATCTACCATGTACCAAGCTAAAGGTAAGTATGACAAAGCTTGAAGAAAAATGACAAGAACCCAACTTTGATGGGTTCTTAGTCCAAATTATCAAATGTTTTACAGATGTGGCTGGTTGTATCATGACCTCAGTGATGAGAAACTAATTATGAAGAAATAAATGAGGTGCTGAAGAGAAAAGAGCCATTAAGACTCTGAGGTGACATTAGAAACTGTCTCTACTCAACTCCAAAATTGTCTGCTCCAACTCAAGGCAGAGCTGCACTGAGACTTCTCCTTACCACATCTGCATAATGACTGACATAACCAACATACACCCATAGACTAGCAAGGATTCTAGGATAGACAATTGCATGCAGTGGAAACCTTAGGGGCTAGGACTAGATGGGTGAAGAGGAGTGCTTCTATCAGTGAGGTGACCCAAGGAAGGGCTACTTGGTATGTCACAGGGTCTTGAACCCCCACAAGAGTAGACAATCCAGAAGGAACCCTGGAGCCCATAGAAGCAGACAGGCAGGAAGGTGGAAGGGAGTAGGGTGAATTTTTAAAGGGAGAGGAGGAAGAAAGGGGAGGGAAGGTAAGGAGAGAGGCAGGGATAAGTACTCAATATGCTTGTAAAACTATGAAAAATAAAAAGATTATTTTAAAAATCGCCTGCTCCATTTGTGTCTGAAATGTTCCTCTTGTTTGTCTCACGTGGACTCCAATGTGATCACATGTGATGTCCTGGTGAACAGAGCACTACGCTTGGATTCAGTGTGCCAAGAACCCAGATCAGCCTCACAGCTGTAACCAACAGCTGACCCTCTCTATATGCTCAGCATCTTCTTTTTTTTAATTTTAATACATTTTTATTATTATTTCAGCTCATACAAACTTAATAGGTACACCAGTTCCCTCCCCCCTCCTCCTCCCCCCGAACCCCCTGCTCCCCCTCCCCTCACCCCTCTGCTTCCCCTCCCTTCACCCCTCCCTCCCAATCCCCCCGTGCCTTCCGCCCCAATTCCCAGAGTCCTTTCTTGTGCATGCCTGACTCTCCTCTGGGCCCTCCTCTCCGATGACGTACAAGGACCCAGTGGCATTTCCCTGAACCCTTTCCTGTGTTCCCCTTAAGCATAGGAACACTACTGTGGCTGTCAATCCCTTGCCTCCAAGGATCTTGGTGCCTTTAGCAGATGCTAGACTTTGTGAGGTCAATAGTGTGCTGGACATTGCGCCAGGCATGCAATGTCCAATTATCAGCATCTTCTTTATAAGGTTGGATAATAGTTCCTTTTCCAATTATTTCAAAAGAAGTTAATTCTTTCAGTAACTGAGCAAATTCACCAAATACCGACCTCACAATATTGTATTGTGGTTAATGGGATAAAATGAAGTTGGTATGATAAAAAGTGATGAGGTCGTACTGCAGAAATGAAGCTTATCAATAACACTATTTTTAAGAATATGGAATTAAAAATGAAGAGAAGCTTTTTCCATGGAAGTTGATAAGTATCTGGATGGGCATCAACACAGTCATAGAGATCATGCATAAAAGAACAAATAATGGGAGCATGTTCATCTTCAGGTCCCTCTCTCTTGCCTTTTCCATGATTATCTACCAATATTTAATGCAATGTCCAGAATAAAGCAAAACATTAAGATGCTTCAGGAAAAATCTGTGGAAGGCCAGGAGATTTTTTCTCACTTTCTTCCTGTTGAATACAAAATACTTCCCAAACACCATACATGAGCTACAAGTGATGATCTGTTTGTTAAGATATACCTACTGCTTCAATAGTGGCAAGACTATTATGGGAGTAATCAACTGCTTTCTCATTGGACTTAAAGCCCATTTCACAGGAAGGAAACTCATGCCTGGTACTAAAAAATCTGGTCACAAACCCATGACTTGGAAGGTCATAGGTCTTGGGAGAGGGGACCTACCACTTTTGTTTTGCTAAACGAACATGTTGTCAAAATGTCTTGTATGGACATATGTTTATACCCATAGATTACTGTTGCTGTCAGCTTTTGTCAGAGGTGCTTCTTTTGCTGTGGGTAGCAGCTATTGCAAAGACTCACAGCTGATCAAAGCACTGAGAATAAGTGATGATGATAAGTGCTTGGCCGTAAGTGGGACATTTTATATCCATCCCTCTAAGGCACAGAAGAGAGAACAGGAAAAAAAAAACGTAAGAACCAGAGGATGGGAAGACATGCTATGCAACACAGTCTTCTGGATATGACGAGGCCCTTGTACTCATGAACTCACTGCAGCTGTGGTTACTTGCACAAGACCTGCACAAGATTTGGCCCGTCACTATTTCATCATGCATGGTGAAGGGGATCATGAGGCCCCATCTCCCAGTATTGTACTATAAATAGCTAATAGCTGCTGAGGAAGGAGGTGTCATTTTCTTCAGTCATGTAACCTCTGATGAATTGCTTGTGTCCCAGTAAATAGCCACCACATTTATGCTTGTCCAAGCAACCATGACTAAACTCAATAGGTCACAAAAAAGAGATGAAGGAAGGGACTTGCTGGGAACAAGAAGGTTTTCATTGAGAAAGGGAGGATGAAAGAGAAATGGGGGAGTAAAATGACCAAAAATTAATTATATTTGTATATGAAATTGTCCAGGAATAGATTTGGTCAATATTAATGCAATTAAAAATTCCTCAGCATTGGAGCTGGAGAGGTGGCTCAGGGGTTACGCCTCTGCCTTGCAGGCGGAAGGTCCTGAGTTTGGATCCTAGACCCCACGTATAGATGCCGGGCAGAAGCAGGGGCGGCCTGCATTTCTGGTCCTGGTAGGGCGGAGCTTGTGAATCCCGGGACAGAGTAAATAAGGAGGAGGTAGAGGTGGTCCATGGTGGTTCCCGAATTCGTCTGTGGTTCTACACACACACAAATACATACACACACATACGTGCACACATGCATACACGCACAATTGAATTAATAATAATAATAATAAATTTTAAGAATTCCTCAACACCATGGTACTTGTTTCTCTCATAATAGATAGCTCATTACATACACAGGGTCAGAGTTCTTTTGTTTCTTCCCTAAATCCTTGGGTCCTATCCAAGGAACATGCAGTTCTTTCATACAAATTCCTGCTCCAATTTCTTCCTTCACACTCAGGTCTCTACATCATCTGGTACTGGAAACACTGAAACTTTTTTTAGCTGTAATTTTTTTACTCTTTTAGTGCTTTCATATATGAATACAATAAATTGGAGATTAGAAATTAATCTCCAATCCCATCCCCCTTCCTCTTTCCATTAAGCCCTTCTTCTTCCCTGTCAGTCCCCCTCCTATTTTCTTGCCTTTTTGCATGAGTGGCACACTAAGTTTCATCTGTGCTGTTTTTGATGGAATGTTCCTGAGTACTTGCTGGAGCATGTGCATATATCAGTGGGTTTACCATTAAGGCTCTATACATAGCTGCAGTGAATTCATGGTCCTGTCACATTCAAATGATAATATCTAGTTGCACCCCTGAACCACTTCAGACACCTACAGTCTTACTGATCCCTCTTTCATGATGTTCCCTGAGCCTTCGGGTAGGAAGGGGATGGCTTAGATGTCCTGTTAGAGCCAAGCAGTCTGAAATCACTTATTTTCTGCACTTTGGCCAGTTGTAATGTTCTGTAACAAACACCTTCCATTGCAGAAGGAAACTTGTAAGTTGAATGCTCCTCCAATCTATGGGTATAATGACAAATGTTTAAAAAGCAGTTTTGGGTCAGGAGAGATGACTCAGGGGTTAAGATTCTGTCACGAAAGTAGAAGGATCTGAGTTCAGATCCTAGATCCTACATAAAAAGGTCAGGGGGAAATGACAGAGGCCTGCACTTCTAGTTCTAGAAGGCTGAGCCTGGAAAATCCCAGAGTGAAACAAAAAGGAAGTAGAAACAATCCAGAATGACTCACAAAGCTACTCTTGGGCCTCCACAAACACACACACACACACACACACATGCAAAAAAAAAAAAAAAAAAGGCAGTTTGATATAGGATTTTTTTATAGCTATACACACCAGGGCCTGTGTTCTCCCCTTTCACGAAATATGAACAAGGAAAACTAGGGAAAGGCTGGATTCTTGTTCTGGTATAAAGTCTATTATGACATAAATTTCTTATCCTGAAGTTCAAAATATCGCTCTAAGCCATCAGAAAGTTTGGTAAATTTTCCACAAGGTTCATGAGGCTTACCTATCAGTCAGGAGTGGGACTTGGCACTAGAAATTGTGAACTGAATCTCAAGCAGTTCCTTTGTGAAATAGATCGGTGAGTAAGGCATTTGCTTGAAAGTTGGCAACCTGCATTCAATCCCCTGAGAGTTCACACGGTGCATGTATTCTCTCTCTCTCTCTCTCTCTCTCTTTCTCGCTGTCTCTTGCTCTCATAAATGAAAAAATTTAAAAATACCTTTAAAAATAAAAAGTAAAGCTGATTAGAACTGTGACTGTGGAGAATTGGGATACTGTTGGTAGGAGCCAAATTGTCTTGGGTGGTCTTTAACCCCCTAGATAATCACTTACTGCCTACCTTTGCATTTGACCTAACATCCTTGTGACTATCAGGTAAGATCCTTTCTGGCGTGTATGAAGAGGCCCTTAGCTTCTGCCAACCCAAAGACTAAAAGTATGAGGCTTATCACAGAGACTTCTCTGCTTTGCTGCACTCCTCCTATCTGATGTTTTCACCAGAGCATCTGGAAAGTGCCTTGATTTATGACCTTCTTTGTTCTGTTACTAGAAAACCTTCATGAAGCTGTTACCAGTTGCTACACTTTTTGAGACATGGTCAATCATAGTTCACACTAGAATAAACTCTCTTACTCTCATTGAGACTTGGAAAAAAATTCTGCTCATTCATTATCAGCAGGGGAACCCTGAGGCCATGGATTCTATGAATATTTTAAGTGTATCAATGTTTCCAACTCTAACTTAAGAAAAGAACACAATCTTATTGAATTTATGCAAATAACCACATTCCTGTGAAAAAATACTCACAAATATTTTCTGAATTTTGCTAGAATTAAGTAAGAAAGAAAAAAAAGTCAAATGTATCCACCTTGTTTCATAAAAGCATACTTAACCAAATTGCTGTAGCTATACACAGCTTGGAAAAGAATACCCCTTAAGTCTAGAAAACATAGACATGTAAGTAAACAAGCAATAGATTTTTTTAATCAAAGACATAAAAATTCATAAATTCCATTGCAACAGGTGAACACCAGTGTAATAGTGGCATGAGTATCAAGGAGGCAATCAACAGTGTTCTGATTGAACTCAAGACCCGCTTGTTATAATGGAACACATTCCTATTACTGTTAACTGGAACAAGAACCTTTAAAAGGGAAGGAAACAGGTCAAAGGGAAAAACAGCCATTGAACCTATAGGTAGGAAGACAGTACAACAAACTGTAAATACGTGAAGAGCACTTAACACTCAGCCTAGAAATCTTCTTCTACGAGAAAGGTAGAGGATCTCAACACCCTGACAGGATGGAGCCTAGGCCAGTAGAAGAGCAGCGAAGTGGACAATAGTGTCCAGCCAAAATTCAGATTACCAGCAACCCAGCAATGCTCACCCAGAATCAGGCCAACCTAATCTCTCCACATCATAAAGCTTAGGGAACCTCTTGGAAGAGAGGGTGGTAAGATTGTAAAAACCTAAAGATGGGAAGGTCCGCCATTGGACAAGATATTCAAGGCAGGATTATCATATCCAGGAACTCACTGCAGTGAGACTTGTCCTTACTAGACTTGCATAATGCCCCCATAGACTATTGGGAAACTCAAAAGAAGTAAGAACACACAGTGGAAACCTTAGGGACTAAAGCTAGATGAGTGAAAGGAAATGCCCCTATCAGTGAGGTGGTCCAAAGAGATGCAACTTGGTATGTCACAGACATCTGAACCCCCACAAGAGTAGACAAGCCAGAGGGAACCCTGAGGTCGGCAGAAGTGAACTGGCAGGAAGAGGAGGAAAGGAGTGGAATGAATTGATGAAAGGGAGGGAGAAGGATGAGAGAAGGGGGATGGAGGGAAACTCTCAAATGCTCTGCTGGAAAGAATCATTAAATTGTTTACTACACCAGTTAAGGGTCTCCAGTTTGGAGATGATTTTTGTCAGGATCACATAGTGCGTGGTGGGCCTCACTTCTTAGGATCACCATCTAAGAGGACAGATTCTCAGATACAAGAGACAAGATAGAGAGGAAAGGGACATTAGAAGTGCACCAGAAAAGCTTCTCTGGGCAGGAGGAAGTTATAGGACCTTGGAACTCAGTGACCTTACAGTCTGCTGCTCCCTCTATCTCTCACTCAGTGATTAGCATCCTTCCTTGATCACAGTTTCTCAGAACACGAGCACCAAAAGCCTTCTAATTTGCCTCCAGACATGTTCCTACATGCCATCTTCAGTTTCTTCTCTTGGACTTCTCTGTTCTCCTTGACCCCTGCATCCACGCCAAACCCCCATACCTCCATCAGGTAGGATAGTGTCAAGATAGGAATGGCTGCATCCATGCATTTTAAAGGCTGCTGCCTCCTCACTTCTTTTTTTTTTAATTTTTTTTTGTTTTTTATTTATTCAATTGTGTGCATGTGCGTGCGTGCGCGTGTGTGTATGTATGTGTGTGCATGTAGAACCACGGACGAATTCGGGAACCACCATGGATGCCTCCTGTTTACTCTGCCCCTGGATTCACAGGCTCCGCCCTACCAGGACCGGAAACGCAGGCCACCCCCGCTTCCGCCTGGCGTCTATACGTGGGGTCTAGGATCCCAACTCAGAACCCTTCGCCTGCAAGGCAGAAGCCCAACCCCTGAGCCACCTCTCCAGCCCCATCACTTCTTACCTGATCAGCTCTACCTCCTATCTCAGTTCATATCACTAAGAATGTTTTCCCCCACATACACCCTCTGCACGGACATTCTAAAAGCTTGCACTGGTGACCAGCTGCTCTTTACCCTTGGTCAGCTCTCTCTCTCTCTCTCTCTCTCTCTCTCTCTCTCTCTCTCTCTCTCTCTCTCTCTCTTTCCCACTCCCCCTCCCTCTTCCCTTCCCCTCCTCCTTCTCCATCTCTCTCCCAAAACACTGTCAAAGCTTTATTCAAGATACTCAATAATCAGGGCATGTGACTGTCAGAGATATGGAATATTCCACAAATGTCTCAGTGAATGGTGAGTGGGTGAATGAATGAAAGATGAGATCTATTTTGTGGATAGGTGTCTGATTCCATATAACAACTTTTTGTTCTATTCACTGAACCAGGGACTGAATCTTGTATTTATGATAGCATCTCAGCCCAGGATTCAACACTCAAATGCTTTTGTATTTACACTAAGTTAGGTGGACTTCAAAAACATGACCTGAGCTTCCTCCAGCTTCTGCCACCTACCATGCCTTTCCTGCCATAATATACTATGTCTTCCCTTTGGAGCCATAAGCCAAACAAATCTCCTTTTCTCCCTTTAAGTATGAGTTATGTCTTACAGCAGCAAGAAAAAATGAATGCAACAGAAATTGACACCAGAAATGGAGCATTGCTGTGAGACTAAGAGAATCCAGTGCCAGAAAGTGAAGTGCTGTTGTGAAGTTGAGAGAACTTGGTTACCAAGAGGTGTGACTATTGCTGTTAGGTGACTAGTGTGCCTTTGGAACTGTTTAGTTAGAGGAATATAGAGAACTTTGAAACTTTGGATTGGGAAAGCCTTTGTGTATTGGAGACAGAACTTAAAGGGCCATTCTAGTGAGATCTTAGAAGAGTATAATGCTGTTAAAGATACAGACAGTGGAAGCCCAACTTATGATAGTCCAGAGGAGCACAGAGACTGTTTTGGGAACTGGACTAGGAGCAAATAGAGTGTTTGCCAGAGAGATTGACCACAACCTCCTATATAGGGGCTAGAAAGATGACTCAGGGGTTAAGACTATGCCTCAAAAGCAGAAGGTCCTGAGTTCTGATCTCAGATCCCACATAAAAATGCATGGTGTAAATGGTGGCCTGCCCTTTCAGCCCTGGAAGATGGAGCTCGGGCAATCCCAAAGCAAAGCAATTAAGAGGTAGTACAATCCAGGATGATTCCTGATGTCACCCTTGGATCTTGTTGCAGTTCACCTGTATGGTTGCTGATAAATTACCATCAAATGACTTAAGGGAACAAGGGGTTTATTTTCTTATGATAGTCTGGTTACAGTTCGTAGTCTGGCTTGAGAGAAGAGCATGCACCAACACTAGGGCCAAGGGAACTGGCCACACCATCACCACATAATAGCTGAGAGAGGAACAATTCTTACTTGCCAGACCAGCATGTCTGGCCAAGTGTACACAAGGATGCCAACTCTCTCAACCATTTCTCTGTATTTTATTCCAGGCCTAACCCCACCCACCATGGGCTTTCCCCATCAGCCAGACAATCTCCTGCAGGTTTGCTCTGGGCTTAGCCCAATCACTATTTCTCCACAAATGTACCCAGAGCTCAAACCCTCAACTGTCAAGTTGACACCTGTGCCTAACTATGACAGATCTCCACAGGGTCACACAGTGCTCTATGATACACACACATATACACACACAATAAAATAAAATAAAATAAAATAAAATAAAATAAAATAAAATAAAATAAAATAAAATAAAATAACTAAAAAGGAACTCTAATGTAGAGGCAGAGGAGCTCTTGGAGAAGTCACTGGAACACTGGAGCAGGCCACACTTCTGCCTTGCATACTTTGTGACCTTCAGGCCTTTAGAAGGTGACATGAGCTGCCAGACCCACTTATGTCAGGGATCAGAGTATGTGACTGGTGCAGTATTTGGTCTGGTCTAGAATTAGCATATGGCATGAGACTGGGATCAGTTTCTTGCTTTTTGTGGATATGGGAATCTAAGCTATCCCATTACCTTTCAGATGAAGCCACAACTGCTGGTAAAAGTAAGTTCCCTGCAGCTGAAGGCTTGTCACTGCCTGTCCAGCTGGACCTGTCCTGGTGACTAAAGGCACACTTCATAAAGGTGCCCAGGATCTTCAGGGAGACATGTTGAGAGATCTCCAGAAGATTCTTCTAGCTGGTTGCTTGTTCCCATTTGTCTTGAAGATGAAGCATTGACCCTAATCTCCCCACAAGAAGGCTTATGCAAGTTAGATTAGTCTCATTGTCAGCATTTCCAGATGCCCTGTTCAGTGACTCTCATTTTGGAATTATATGCTTTCTAGAAAATTAGTCTCATGAAGCAACTATGATAAACTATGCCTGGTGCTGACAGCCTTTCATTATAAAATTAGAGATATGTTCTTGTGAAATCATTTCATTTTGAAATTTAGGGATAAGTTCTGATATTTGGAGTTAATGAGACTCTCTCTCTCCCTCTCTGTATGTTTGTGTGTGTGTGTGTGTGTGTGTGTGTGTGTGTGTGTGTGTGTGTGTGTGTATGTGTGTGGTAGTTAGGGATAGGGAGCAGTACTCCAGCTTTCTGAGAATAGTCAGAGTCCTGGAACTATTAGAAGCAGAAGCCTGGGGACAAATGTGTCATAGAAACAGAACATGCACTGAGCCTGCGTGAGCACTCCTAACAGAAAGACAGACAGAAGTCAATTCCTTTTGATTCATCCAAAGTTTGCTAATCACTGGGAGCTCATAAATTATATTTCTGATGAGAGGTGACAGTATTGCAAGGTTGACTGTGAGAAGGAAAACCTAGTGCCTATTTCAGCGTCTGGGTCACTCAAATGAGAAAACCTGGACCCCAGGCCAGAACCTAAATGAATGACTTCCTGGGAAGTCCCTCTAGCCTTTTCCCAAGCCTGCCTGGTAGAGGCAGTCCCCCTGTGGGGCAGGATTGACTACTCCCTCAGTCTACCATGCTGAGATGTTGAAAGTCAAAGTAGGACTGTATACCCACTGTGATGCTCTCTGCCTTGGATGATGGACAGTGCCGCTTGACCAGCTCCCTGCATCCTTTCTATGCCTCTACATTAGGGTACTCTTATTTTCACACTAATGTTCTAAGAACATTATTCCATGTGGCTGTGTTTTGTGCATAGAAATAAAACAGAAATGGACTCACCAGCATAACTTGGATGTAGTCACCATGAATCTCACACAGGGCTTCAGGATGCCGTGGTGGATGACTGAAGTCAACATGCTCAATGCTGAAAACTCTGCCCATTTATCAGAGGCAAACCATGCCTCAGACCAGAGATGGATGTGTATATGTTTGTAGGAGAACCAATCAGAGGGATAACTGGGGATGACTTGGGAAGAATGGAGCAAGGTCCTCTGGTACAGAAAGCCTAGAACAAAGTAAATCATGGACACAAGCAGGAAAGACTGCACTTTTCAGAAATGCAAATCTCTGGCCAGTAATATGGTTTAATTGTAAAAGCACTTGCCAGTGATCCAAGTTTAATTCCCAAAACTGAACAAAGCCCAATGAACTGAGTTCAATAATTCCTAGAATCCAGGTAAAGGCGGACCAAGAAAAACAGCTCCACACATGCTCAGCAACACATGCATATCCACACTTCTCTCTCTCTCTCTCTCTCTCTCTCTCTCTCTCTCTCTCTTCTCTCTCTCTCTCTCTCTCTCTCTCTCTCTCTCTCTCACACACACACACACACACACACACAGGGTAGGATCAGGAAAGGAAAGGAGATTCAATATACAGGCAAGTAATAGACATATGCTCATCTTCAAGTTTCCTTCTCTCATTCTTTTCATGGTTTTATCTCCCAGGATCAAATCCAATGTACATAATTTAAAAAGCAGAACATTAGGGTTACTGAGATGTTTCAGTTGGCAAAGGTGTTTGCTACTAAACCTGACCACTCAAGAATGGAGTGCTAACTAACTTCCACAGGTTGTTCTCTGACATCTACATGTATACTATCACACACACACACACACACACACACACACACACACACACACGCACGCGCACACGGTAGTTGGTTGCAGATGCCCACTTAACTGAAGGCTAAGTCTTTGGGCACATCTGTGAAGAGTTGTTTAGCAAAGGCCCTGAACAAACTTGTGGGAGATTATCTACTTGATGTGGGAAGACCCAGTCAGTCCATGGTTGTTGGAACCATTCCCTATTCTGAGAATGCATTACAGAGAAAGCTGGTTTGGAACATTTTTAAGGGAGAAAGTATGTTCCTCTCTCAGTAGCTCCTATGGATATAGTGTGGCTAATTTTCTTGTCTGCTGATAATTGGTATCCTCCTGACTTGCTGGTGAACCGTAACTGAGAATCATAAACTGGGATAAATTCTTTATTCCACTAAGTTGCTTGAATCCTGTATTCATTAAACAATGAGGAGATAAAACTAATGCAGAAACCATTATAGGGGCCACGAGCTTACTCCTGACCTGCTCCTTCACCCATTTGAACACGTTCCAGTATTTTGCTCCTTTGCTTAATCTAATGACTGGTGATTTATTGCACATGGGGCCATGGTCCACTTCTTTTTGCCTGAAATCCTGAGCAATGCCAAGGGCAGTGTAGCCAGCTGCCGCTGAACCTTTCCATCTCCCCCCCACTGTGTGACTATTTTCTATCTGACTGCTCAGATGGGTCTTAGAAGGTGACTCTGCCCTACTTGGATCAGAAACTGTTTTTACTCACAGGATGAAATTAAACAGTGGAAAGAGCTTTGGAGTCAGAGCCTAGTGTCGAATTGAAATCATAACTCTTTCCTCTACTTTCTGAATCCTGAGGATTTTTTTAAGTGCAGCATTTTTCTGTTTCATTTATCTATCTCCTCTCTCTAGAGAAGGCTGGAGAGATGACTCATGGGTTAAGACTGCCTCAAAAGCAGAAATGTTGGTGGCCTGCACTTCTGGCCCTGGAAGGTGAAGCCTGGGAAATCCCAGAGCAAAGCAAAAAGGAGGTAGAGGCAATCCAAGATGATGCCCAAAGTCACCCATGGCCCTCCACAGGGACACACAGTGCCATCCAACACACACACACACACACACACACACACACACACACACACACACACACACACACATAATAATAAAATAAAATAAAAATAGAGGAGAGAAAAAGATCACTGTAAGTGGAAGTCGGAGGACAACTTTTGGAACTTGATTCTCTCCTTTCCATCATGTGAAATTACCAGAGATTAAATTCAGGTTGCCAGGTTTGTGAATAGGTGCCTTACTCACTGAGCTATCTCGCTGGCCCCAATCCTGATTCCTTACAATGAAGCAATAGTTAACATGGACTGAAGAATTACTGTGTTCAAAACATGGAAGAAAAAATAATTTCATAGAAACCATGTAAAATTATTTATTTAGCTCATGCTACATTTACTGGAAATCTAAGGTAGAAAAGGGTCACCCAGCTGGACATTTGACTCTAAAGATTTCATTGTTAAACATTAGTATAGGCTGGGGGTATAGTTCAGTCTTACAGCATGTGCTTACTAGAGGCAAAGGACTAAGTCCAAACTCAGAATCAAAAACAATTTTTTGGAAAGAAAGTGATAACTGCATTGAGCAGCACTCTCCAAATTTTACAGAGAGAATATTTTAATTATGTTTTATTTATTCTTTCTCAGGTCTCCTCTCTACTTTCATATCTGTTTTTATAGCTCTAGTGCATTAAATTAGGCTGCTTGTATGAACATGGGGAAAGGCTGTTTACTTCAGCAAGGGCAACTTACCAATGGCCTCACCACTGAGGAACACGACTCTTCCTCTCTAATAATCATAAGCTGCCCACAGCTCCTAAAGAATATTGATGAATCCAGTCTTGCATGAGTCTTATGCAGATAATCATGTGCTGTGAGCTCATGCATGCAGCATGTCATGACAGAACACACCATCTTACAACACTCCTTACAATTCTCTAGCTCTTACGTCCCTTCTACCTCTTTTCCACGATGTTCCTTGAGCCTTGGAGGGAGTGATATGGATGTCCCATTTAGGGCTGATCATTCAACAGTGACTAATTCTCACAACACACTGATCAACTGTGAGCTTCTACCTTAACCCCACAGAAACTTCAAACTATAACTTCTACAAACAAAAACTTCTCTGACCAAGGCCGAAGGCAGTACCAGTGCAAGGGTATGAACATGAACATTTAGAAAGCAGTTTGACTTTTGTCCATATATCAAAGCAATAGTAGTAGGTTCTCCCCTAGAGCCAATAGCTCCCCCATCATGGGCTTTTGACCAGGATCACAGTAGCAGGTATGACCTACTTCTGTAGAGCAGATCTCAAGTCCAATCAGAGAGTCATGCTATTCTTGTACAAGTAGGCACACCTTTCCTGGCATTGTAGCTTGCAGAGTTTGCGGCCAGGTGAGATGGCCAGCAGCCAGTGTAGCATTTTCCAGTACTGTGAAAGCTCATCCATCAGCAGGAAGAAACTTTCAGTTCAGTTCCATCTTGATTTCTCAATTTTGGTTGATGTCCTACAACCAAAATGCGTGGTGTCTTCAGCAACAAGGTCTTACCATCTAGTTCTTTTGTTGAGCAGCCAAGAGCAATGGCTGCAGTCTGTCTTGCCAGAGTGAGATGGGTGATTGATGCAGATGTATTCCACATCATTTAGCAACCCATTTCTTCTGGGAACTGCATTATCTATGCATGTAGGGTGCCTGTCTTCGCCTCTTTTATCTCATGATATTTTAATCAGCTTATGAAATAGCAAATCACCACTTCCATACCCTTAGCTTTGGTTAGCCCTCCCTCCCAACTCCTTCATCTCCCACATCCTTCCCCCCATCACATTTCACATGTGTCTACTTTATTCAAACACATATCACATATGTCTGCTATCCTCCTCCCTGGCCTGAGTTGTAATCTGGGGAATTTTTTTTCTTTTAAATTAGCATCAAAGGAATGGGTTTGACTAAGGCATTTTCTTTTCCTTTTTTTAAATTTTTATTTTTTTTATTAAATTGTGTGTGTGTGTGTGTGTGTGTGTGTGTGTGTGTGTGTGTGTGTGTGTAGAACCACGGACAAATTCGGGAACCACCATGGACGCCTTCACCTCCTCCTTGTTTACTCTGCCCCGGGATTCACAGGCTCCACCCTACCAGGACCAGAAACACAGGCCGTCCCCGCTTCCACCCGGCGACATGGGGTCTAGGATCCAAACTCAGGACCTTCCGCCTGCAAGGCAGAGGCTTAAACCCTGAGCCACCTGTCCAGCCCCAGCTATGGCATTTTCATACACATATATTATTATATTTTGTTCTTCTCCAATCCTCTCTTCCAGGGAGTGCTTTGAGCTTGTTCTTTTAGCCAGTGCGTGTCCATGTAGCAGGAGGTGTGTTGGGTTAGCCACTCCACGGGGAGACACAAATATATGCCACACTATTCAGGGAGGTTCCTGACACAGCAAGTGGCCAACTGAGGGGCAAGATGTATTCAGGCATCAAAAACAGCATCCACAGAGGGTTTGGCAAGGCAAAGTTTACAAGAAAATGCTTTTCAAAAACAGACTATAGAGTATGAGCATCAATTCATAAAAATGTGTGCATTCTGTTATTGATATTTATGAATAAACAAGCATCTTTTCAGTATCCAGACGCTTCAAGCAAAGATTCCTGGCAAATCATAACCAGGTATCCACAGGTCTCTTGCTTCCCATAGCACAGAGAAGAGACCCATGCCTGTAGTGCTGCCCAATAGCCACTGACCCAGTAATGAATAAGGGAGAGAGGAAGGGGTGGACCTAGGGACTTCACTAAACAGATCCCTGAAAGCAGGAAGGGTAAACCTGTGCATGGAATTTGTGTTGATCCAGTCAAATGTCTCTGTTGCTTTCAGAATCTAAGGGATGCAGTGCGGTCATCTCCTTAGGGCATAGTGAGCTTCAGCCATTATCACTCCTTCTTTTGCTGGCAGGGAGAACTTTCCAAGTGACAATAGCTAAGTTAGACTTAGTCACCATTGGACCCACTGGTTGTGAACAAAACAGCTCATCAAATGCACATCCTGCATTTAATCTCAGAACTTGTGAGCATGCCATTTTATATGACAAGCGAGTTTTGTAAGGTAACTAAGTTAAAGAATTTGAAGTAAGATTTTCCTGAATCATTTGGGTTGTTCCAACCTAATCACATGGTTCCTTACAGATCTGGAATCTAAAGGTGGGGATGGCTGAGTGATAGAATGCTTGCCTACATGCACAAGGTTCTGAGTTCGATCTCAAGTGTCCCTCCAAAAAGGGGAATGGGAAGGCAAACGAATGGGTTCTGCTGACACCTTGGGATTTCCTCACAGGATCTATGTCAGACTGTGGTCTTACAGGATGGTAAAAGAATAATCATATTGTTAAACCATTAAGTTTATGGTAATTTGTTGCAGAATACTGATGCACTTTTCACTAGGATTATTCCTGACCCCTGTAACCATGTAACTATAAGAGCTATGCAGTTTTTTTAAGTTTTTTTTATTATTTATTCAATTGTGCATGTGTGTGTGTGTGTGTGTGTGTGTGTGTGTGTGTGAGTGTGTGTGTGTGTGTGTAGAACCACAGATGAATTTGGGAACCACCATGGACTGCCTCCATTTCCTCCTTGTTTACTCTGTCCCGGGATTCACAGGCTCCGCCCTACCAGGACCAGAAACGCAGGCCACCCCTGCTTCTGCCTGGCGTCTATACGTGGGGTCTAGGATTCGAACTCAGGACCTCCCACCTACAAGGCAGAGGCTTAACCCCTGAGCCACCTCTCCAGCCCCAGAACCATGTAGTTTTCATCTTGAAATTTCCAACTGTTTTCCGCAGAATCAGAAGTAGATACACACTTTGAAGCAGATTCTCTCTGTCTTGTACAGTCCCCTTGAGTTACAGTTAGAAGCCACTTCTCTGGAACACCTCAGGGTTTAGTAAAACCTTTTGTTTGTGGGAAATCTCAAAATCTCCAGTTAAAGCTCTTTATGCAAACAGGTGAGGAAGGACCAAGTCTACCCCCCTTCTACTGCATATACTGAGAATCAGAGAGACAGTTTAAGATGAATAAGCAAGTAGCTCCTGACAGTTCCAGTAGCAGGTTACGTTAGTGATTATGTTTAAATAAAATTACCTTTTAGAAAGGTTCTACACTGGGTACTATGATTAACATAGGAACTGGGAATCTTTTTTTTCTTTTTCTTTTTCTTTTTTTTTTTTTTCGGCTTCTGTTTGAGGCTGGTTCTGATAACCTTTGCGACTGCAGTATTTTGAAGAACAGTGAATGACACAAGAAGAATGTGTCAGCCCCAAAAGCCTTGACTTGACAACCCCCAGAAAAGGCCCCACACTGAAGCTTGCTTGAAAGACCCCCCACTCCCCGCCCCTAGTTGTCTCACCCCATTATCTTTCTCACATTAACAAAACCAGTTTCCCACAGTGCCACCTGGTGTCCATGGGAACAATAGCAGAAAGGAAGTTAGAATCCACTCTAGGTGCTGAAAACTGTTCTTGACCCTTTCTATAGAGTAAGCCCTTGAAGGAACTGAGGAAATTCCTTAATAAGAACCGAGGGTATGTGGTGTGGCTCAACATGTAAAGGTGCTTAGCATAAGTCTGAAGAGCTCAGCTGGCTCACCCAAGATACACAGGTAGGTGGAAGGAGAAAACGAACTCAACAAAGTTGCCTTCTGACCTTCACACAAGGACCATGGCATGGACACACAGCGACATCACACACACATCATCATCATTATCATCATCATCATCATCATCATCATTATTAAATTTAAAAAAAGGAACCACCTGAACCTCTGTCCTTGCCATGCATGGGGTAAAATGAACTGTTTGTCTTCTCCTCCTGAAGTGGATAAGAGATTTGGGACTTTGAGATAAAGTGTCAACTTGACAGTGAAGACTTGGAATTCTGGGCACATTTGTAAAGAATCGGTAGTTAAGCCCCAAGCAAGCCTGCAGGAGATTGTCTGATTGCTGAGGAAACTCAGCCCATGGTGGACAAGGCCAGTCATCAGGCAAGGGAGAAGAGGAAGGGATGGTTAAGGAAACAGGTATCCTTTGGCACACTCGGCAAGACATGCTTGTCTGGCAAGTAAGGATTGTCCCTTTCTCAGTAGTACTGTGGATATTATGATATGGCGGGACCAATTCCTTTGGCCCCTCATATTGGCGTGGACTCTCTTGCCAAGCTGGATTAAGAACTATAACCAGGGGCTCAGAGGTTAAGACTGTGCCTCGCAAGCAGAAAGTCCTGAGTTCAGATCCCAGTCACACGTAAAAACACTAGGTGGAAATAGCTACAGCTTGCACTCCTGGTGGGCGGAGCCTGGGAAATTCCACAGCAAAGCAAAAAAGGGAGAAGCAATCCAGGATGATTCCTGAACTCACCCTTGGTCCTCCACAGGGACATAGAGTTTTCTCTCTCTCTCTCTCTCTCTCTCTCTCTCATGATAGATAGATAGATAAATAGATAGATAGATAGATAGATAGATAGATAGATAGATAGATAGATAGATAGATAGATAGATGATAGATAGAATTTTTAAAGTACTGTAATCAGCAATGGTAAGAGAAAATGAAGCTCCTTCTTTCCTTAAGCAGTTTGGTCACAGTTATTAACAACAATGCAAGTAAAAAGGCAGTAAGGACAGAGTCATGGAGGAATGGCATTTGGAGGCATTTGGAGGCATTTTTCCATGTGAGTGCGAAGCAATGGGTGGAAGGTGAAGCAGGAAGAAAAGGCAGAGGAGTGTAACTTTAGACTTACCTTGCCATAAGAAAGAATGCTTTTTAAACACAGTACCTGCTCAACACCCATGATGACTCTGAAGCAAGTCAACAACGTGCTTCCGCAGGGACACGTCTAGTCAGGGACAGTCTGGTGTCAGAGACTGTCTTACAGCCTTGGTGCTAGTGACTTGGGAGCTGGATTTGATGTGGAATGTTTCACAGGCAGAGGTAGAGCAAGAGGAGGAAAGGGCTTGCGAACTCTTTGTGAGCCAGAGTCAGCTAAGCCCCCATAGGGCAGCTGCTGATGCCATTAGGATGAGTTAGTGCAAAATCTGTGTCTTTTAAAACCCAAACATACAGAGGAGTCATCCATGCTCAGAACAGGGTCTGAGCCCCCAGAACAGAGCAGACTAGAATTTCCTACTTTCTCAAAATATTGGCCATGAGCTAAGGAATCAGTCATTGGAACACGAGGCTGGATGTCTCCTGTGCTCTGGATCTAGTGTTGTTACTAAGCTCCAATTTCTTCACTGAGTCTTGGCCCACATATACCCTCCAACTTCCTCCTCTGAGCATATAGATATTTGTGTTCCTTGCAGGTCTTCAGAAGGAGTCTGTGACTTAGCTTCTACTCCTAGACATCCCATGGTATCTCATTCTTCAGCTGAGCATTCAACACACGCACGCATGCACGCACGCGGATGTGAAAAAGAGAAAGAGAAGCAACTGCCACAAAACCCAGTAGTTATCAACAAGAGAGTTTAGGCATGCTTTTACATTTAGCTTATATGTCCTTAAAAGATGAGAGTTACTATCCATTTCTTAGAGTGGTTGGAAGAACAAAGACAGAAAATATTTCTGAAAGAGATGTTCAAATGATCTTTTACTGTGTCTACTCACTGCTATTCCAGGAATGGGTTTCTAAACATTATAGAGTCAAATGGTCTCCAGCCAAAGTCCATAACTTAAGTCTTGCTACCTACTCATGTCTGCACACTTCTCTCTCTCTGTTGAAAAGTTTTGCCTAAACTGCAAAAGAAAATCAACAAACCACAATTCAGAACTTCAGAGACTCTATATCAACCACATAGAACTAGGCCAGCCTAATCTCCCCCCATCCTGAAGCTCAGGGACATTTGCGGAAAGAGGGGGCGGTAAGATTGTAAGAGCAAAAGGATGGGAGGAGCAATGATTTGCAAGATTCTCCACACTAGTTAGGGCTGAAGTAATCATAATAGGACTTTGCATGCCCTGTGCAATGTCCAACACACTATTGACCTCACAAAGTCTAGCATCAGCTAAAGGCATCAAGATCCTTGGAGGCAAGGGATTGACAGCCACAGTAGTGTTCCTATGCTTAAGGGGAACATGAGAAAGGGTTCAGGGAAATGCCACTGGGTCCTTGTACGTCATCAGAGAGGAGGACCAAGAGGAGAGTTAGGCATACACAATAAAGGACTCTCTGGGAATTGGGGGGAAGGCACTGGGGGATGGGGAGGGAGGGAGGGGAAGCAGGGAGTTCGGGGGGAGGAGGAGGGAGGGAGGGAACTGGTCTACCTATTAAGTTTGTATGAGTGGAAATAATAAATGTATTAAAAAACAACAACAACAAAAAAGAAAAGTTTTGCCTCTGTTCTTCAGTTCTTTAATAGTGCATAAAACCAAGTCTCAGTTCCTTGCTTCTTGGGGGCCATTTAATGGAGAGCCACCCTGTGCTTGATGGGGATAGGGGAGATTTAAATGCCAAGAAAAGCATATAAGTGCTTGGAAATGTTTCTCCTTAAGATCTTCTCATAAGCTGAAATAGGAAGGCAGCTGTCATAATTAGATACCGGTATCTGGACATATTTGAAGAGAATTAGTAGTTGAGTTAAGCCCAAAGCAAACCTGCAAGAGATTGTCTAATGGATGAGGAAAGCCCAAAGCATGGTGGATGGGACTATTCCCTGGGCAGGGGGATAAGATAGAGGGAACTGTTTGAGAAAGTTGGCATCCTTCAGTATACTTGGCTAGACATGACGATCTGGCAAGTGAGGATCGTCCCTCTCTCAGCTATTAGTTATATGGATATAACTAGTTTCCTCCATCCTTGGTGTTGGTGTGCCTTTGCCTGCCAAGCTGGACAAGAAACTGTAATCAGACTATCTTAAGAGAGAATAAAACCTCCTTTTTCCCTTAAGCTGTTAGGATTTTATCAGCAGTCATGCTGGCAAACTGTGCCAGAGCCAGTTGGCACCACTGTCTGAGCACTCCACGGTAGAAGTTCGAGGCTGAGGAGAATTTCTGCAAAAGTAAGGATGTTTATGGCAAAGACTATTCTCCTACTAAAGATGCAAATCGCAGTTGTTGTAACCAAGTTAAAAACTAGACATCTGCCTGCTAAGTTAGGAAAAATACTGGCTGACTGCTTCATACATCTGTCCCCTTGGATCTCCCTGAAACATTCCTGTGATCACAGTTTAATCCATCATGGTTTAACCAAACACCCAAAGTTAAGAAAGTCCCATTTACACATAATTGCTAAAGTCTAGCTTCTGTAAAAACTGCTTGCCTGCTTCCTGCCTCTTGCTAAAGATGTGGGTTTTGCCTTTAAAAATGCCACGCATGCACTCCTTGATATCATGCATTGGAATCTCGGCTCTCTGATGTGTGGTCTCTGATCAGTTTCAATAAAGCCTCTCCATTTGATAAAGCTCCTGGTGTCGTTGTGGTGAAGTTCTGAGCAACCCCAGGCCTACAACACGATATGTGAGTTTGCAAAAAAAACACAGAGCATGGTGGTCGGTGCGTAGGCTGGAAAAGGAGAGGCCCTCTCATTTCCTTATCTCCTTAAGCCAATCAAAATTCTCACAGCCCCTGTGCTGAGGCCTCTTTTCCTTCTGTAAGCCAATCAAAGGTCTTGTGGCCCTTGCTCTGAGGTCCCCTGCCCCGTATAAGCTTTACAGAAGTCCACCCATGGTATTTCCTAGATGTCCTCCATCAGGGCTCATGACCCTACCTGTAATCTTCTGCATGTTCTAACCTCTGTCTGTTTCTTTTATCTATCTGATTTTTTTCTCCGTCTTATAACACTCCATAGGTCACCACATTGGCCTTGGTAGATTTCAGGATTATTAGGAGAAAGTATTATGGTATTATTTACTTACAATGCATTCATGCGTATTTATTGTGTCCCTCTCCCGATGATAAGCTTCCTACCAGAGCATTAGCTTTCTGTATATTTGCTTGCTGATAAAACCTTTTTAAAAAAAATAGGGCTGGAGAGATGGCTCAGGGGTTAAGACTCTGCCTTGCAAGTAGAAAGTCCTGGTTCGGATCCCATGTCCCACATAAAAAACACCGGGCAAAAATGGCAGCGGCCTGTACTTCTGGTCCTGGAAGGCAGAGCCTGGGAAACCCCAGAGCAAAGCAAGGAGAAGGTAGTGCAACCCAGGGTGATTCCTGAAGTCACCCTTGGACCTCCACAGGGATGCACACTGCCCTCTGATTCTCTCTCTCTCTCTCTCTCTCTCTCTCTCTCTCTCTCTTTCTCTCTCTCTCTCTCTTCCTCTCTCTCTTTCTCTCTCTCTCTCTATATATATGATTTGATAAAGGACATAGCCTTCATTTCATTCCCCTGTGTCTTCTATATCGGAGCCCTTGCTTCTCAGATAATCGTACTATCTACCCCGGGCTCTTACACAGGGCTTAGTGTTATGCATTTACTATCTCATCCAGGTCTCAGGATAACTGGTGATGGCAGGTGCTATTGTCTGAGTCCCACAGAAGTTCTTGACTCTCTACCCTGCCTGCTTGTGAGCTGCCCAAGGAGACATCTGCCTTTGATCTGCCTGTTGAACCTGGCATTGCCCACACTGGAAGATGGTTAGTGTGGAGTGACTGAGGGCCTGCACACCTGTCCTTACCTGTCCATCATCCAACCTCTAGGCTGCCACAGGATGAAGACGTGGGACTATGTCCCCAAAGCCCTCCTTATGAACGTTGATATGTAAATTCCACTAGTTCCTCAGCCTTTTAACGCTTTGCTTGCCAATGCCCCCAGCAATAACTAGCAGCTCCTCAGTTGGAGCACCTGTAATCTCTGCCCCTGGCAAAGTTACTTCACGATCCTGTAAGGAAACCTGGGCTATCTGGAAGCAGACTTCCCTGTTATTCTGCTTCTGCTTCCAATACTTTGCTCTTCCCAGTTAAACCACCTCAAAACTAGAGCTACTGTGTTGCTAAGACCAGAGCAAAGTGATCAATTCCTAGCCGTGAAGCTTTCATGATAACATTTAGAGCTCACTTTGAAACTTCTGTGCCCCATCCCATCCAGCTCGTCCATTCTCTCCCATGCCCCTACCCATCCCCTCTCGAATATGCCTTGCATGGATAAGAGGTATAAAGATGTATATATACCTTACAGACTGGGCAAATGGCTCAGTGAGTAAAGCACTTTCTGGCCAAGCATGAGGACAGAGTTCAGTTCCTCAGATATCATGTAAACACCAAGAAAAAATGGCTTATGTATCTATATACCTATGGAAAATGGGATGCAGAGACCTAAATCTCTATAAACTTAAGAACCAGCTCACTTAGCTTTACACAGCAACAGTAAAGAGACCAGGTCTCAAACAAGGTGAAAAGACAAGGAACAATACCCAACGGTCTACCTCCAGACGCTTGCTATGACACATACACACACCACCACCACCACCACCCCAAAAAATGTAGGTTTTAGCCAGGTGGAGGGCTAGAGAGATGGTTCAGGAGTTAAGAATTTGCCTCACAAGCAGAAAGTCCTGAGTTTGGATTCTAGGTCCCATGTAAAAACACCAGCCCAAAAGGCAATGTCCTGTACTTCTGGCCCTGGTGAGCGGACCCCGGGAAATCCCAGAGTGAAGCAAAAAGGAAGTACAAGTAATCCAGGATGATTCCTGAAGTCACCCTTGGTCCTCCACAGGACACACAGTGCCCCCTCTCTCTCTCTCTCTCTCTCTCTCTCTCTCTCTCTCTCTCTCTGTCTCTCTTTCTTTCTCTCTCTCTCTCTCTCTGTCTCTCTTTCTTTCTCTCTCTCTCTCTCTCTCACACACACACACACACAATGATAGGTAGACAGACAGACAGACAGACAGACAGACAGACAGACAGATAGATAGATAGATAGACAGATAGATAGACAGACAGATGATAGATGAAGTAGGCTCCCAAAGGCTTGGGCAGCCCAGTCCCTAGGTGTCACACCAGCACATTCTTGTTTGTATAAAGTGGCTTCAATAGTGGTCACAGCTACAGGTGAACCATGAATAACTGTATGCCCATCAAGCACATAAGGACCAAAAAATCCACGCACCGAGGTTATTTTGCTCACTGCTTACTCTCCAGCTGTGAGAATAGAGATTCATACATTCCAGTTGTCAGTATATATTAAATGAATTGTCATTCATACAACTCTGTCCAAGCAGAGAACACAAGATACTTCCCTAGAACCCTAACTAGATAAAAACAGATGGTGTCTGATACTTGGTTAAGGCATTGTAAAGTGATTATTTGACTGATTCTTTAATTACTGTGTAGCAAACAATTTTAAAGGGATATTTTTGAGCACCCGTGTGTGTGTGTGTGTGTGTGTGTGTGTGTGTGTGTGTGTGTGTGAGATGTGTGCCCGTGGAAGCTAAAGGATGACTTCCAGAATCATCCTGGATTATTCTATCTCCTTTTTTGCTTTGTCTGGGGTTTCCCACCCAGGCTCTTCCTTACAGGGTCAGAAGTACAGGCCCTGACCATGTCTCTGCCTATATTAAATAAAATATTTTAATGTTACATACATGATATAGTAAATTTATATTTTTGCCCCTTAGTCCCAAATCTGATCCCCCCTCCTTTTCCCCTTACAACCCTTTATCTCCTCTACCAGACTCCTTCCTATTTTCCTATTTTCAAATCGTTTCACTTGTGGCCCACTGGGTTTCATCTAGTTTATCTTTGACAACATATGCCTGACATGATTCATGCTCTGGCAAATATCATAGATCAGTGTATACTATACATTGAGGAAAGCATTCTCCTTTTCTTCCCTCTAGGGATTAGTCCTCATTCTCTCAGAGAGCTGTGGAGCTTCTCGGGATCTCTCTGATTTCATGGTGAGATGATAAAACAGCCCCGTGCAATTCTTGTGTAAGTATACTGCCATGAAATCTTTTGTATCATAACCCTGTCATGTCCACACGATAATATCTGACCCACCACTGTCCCACTTCAAGCTCTTACAAGCTTGATGCTTATGTGACATTTTAATGCAGGATCTGGGGATCTGAACTCTGGTCCTTGTGCTTATGAGGCAGAGGCTTAACTCCTAAGCCAGCTCTCCAACACGTACGTTTTATTATTATGAGCTCTGAGGTTGCCTCTTTTGGCTCTGTGGGTGGGGACCTGAGCAGTCATGTTGCTCTGAATTGGGACCAACATAAACTTCACTCAATGGTCTGCTATTGTCATTTTGAAATGAATGAGTTGTTGATGTCATGCTTCTATGTTGGACTGAGATCAATAAATTATATGGCTGCCCTAACCATATCTGATTAGCGGAAATACTCTCTAACTGTGGGTCACTATACATCTCTTCCCACTTTGGGTTCAATATTCTCATGCAGGCTGCATGAAACAGTCCATAGTGGACGTTGGTGCACGCTAGACATCAGGATGCCCAGCAACTGTCCACCAGCACGCTCTGGACTGGGCACTCATAGGAATAACAGCCAGACCCCTCACTGGTCCCCACAAAGGCTTCCGAGAAAATTACAGACTGGAAAGGCAGGTCCTTCTACATGTCAGGTTTATTTATTTATTTATGACAAAGAACAGAAACAGTTATCTCAGCCTGGGTATTACTTCAAAATTCAGATCTCCTGCGATTGAGAAATATCACACTTAAAATACGACTCCCTAGGAGGGTCCAGAACACAGCCTGAAGCCAGGTGGGCATTAGCCCCCAGATCAGAAATCCAGCTGGAGAGCACTCGCGGTCTGAGCGGCCCCTCCTCCCATCGCCCTTCCTCCACCACCGGGACTCACAGGAGGGGGCTGGGTGATTCTCGGAGCTGAGGAAGGCGACGCCCGCCCGGGTCCCCAGCGATGGCGCTGGAGCAGGCCTCCTGGCTGGAGACGCGCTGGGCGCGGCCCTTGCACCTGGCGCTGGTTTTCTGCCTGGCGCTGGCGCTGCTGCAGGCCATCAAGCTGTACCTGCGGAGACAGCGGCTGCTGCGGGACCTGCGCCCCTTCCCCGCGCCGCCCGCCCACTGGCTGCACGGGCACCAGAAGGTAGGTGGATGGGATGGGGGATGGAAGGAGGATGCTGCAAGAGGAAGCAGGAGGAGGAGGAGGCCTGGCGGCTGCTGCTTCACCCCCTCATCAGCCTCGCCCTGGGTCCTGCACCGACCTCCCAGACCAGCGGGCGGCTCCCAGCCCCTCCTTAGTACCCCAGCCCCTCTGCGAAGGATTTACAGAAAGGAAGAGGCGAGGCTGGGAGGTTGCATGAAAAAGAACTGAAGTATCAGGGCTGTGTCTCTTGGTCATCTGACCCGGCTCTTCCATCAGCTGCATTGTGAGCCCCCTTCCACGTGTATTTTTTAGGAAAAAAGAAAAAAAAACTGTGTTGTTCAAAATCACATTTGTTAATTGCAGAAAATCGTAATTAATTTGTGTAAAAATAAACATAATAATTGGCGCTTCGGTGGTTAATTAGTTAGTTGTAGATGTCAACTTGACAGTTGCCTACTGGTTGAAGCAAACGTTTGGGAGATTGCCTAATTGATTGGGAAGATCCAACCCTTAGCGGGTGGGACCTTTCCCTGCGCAGGTGGATAATATATACAGAGTGATCTGGCTGGAAATTGGCATACAAGCGTAGCGGTTCACTGGCAAAAGAGAAAGTATATCCTCTCTCAGTTCTTTCTGTGAACGTGGTGTGTCCCCTTCCTTCAGTTCTTGATGCTGGTATGAACTTTCCTGCCTTACTGATGAACTGTGTGACCAAGAATCATAAGCCAAAATACATTCCTTGTGCATCCTAAGCTGTTGGGTCCTGCATTCATTCAACAACCAAAAGATGAGACTGACCCATTTGGTATCTGAAGTGGAGGATGTTTCTGAGAAACTAACACAACACCCTTGACCCATTCTAACTAGAGAAAATTAACTTTTCCTAGTATTACCCTTATTTTCATTTTTCATATTACCTTTATTTCTGATTTTCTAAAAAAATATTAATTTGAGAGGAGAGAGAGTGAGAAGCAGCACATGGGTAGAGGTCAGAGGTCAACTTTCAGAAGTCAGTTTTTCCTTCCACCATATGGACTTCTGGGGATGGAACTAAGTCACCAGATTTTGGGAGCAGGTGTCTTCTTGCTGAACTATGTCACAAAACTTAACTTTGTTCAAGATTCTTGGGGCTGGAGAGATAGCTCAGCGGTTAAGACTCTAATGCACAAGCAGAAGGACATGAGTTCAGATCTCAGATCCCCCATTTAAAAAAAATGCTAGGAGGAAATGGCGGAAGTTTGTAGAGCCTGAGAAATCTCAGGCAAAGGAGGTAGAGCAGTCCAGGGTGATTCCCAAATCATCCTTGGGCACCCACAGGTATACACAGTGTTCTCTCTCTCTCTCTCTCTCTCTTTCTCTCTCTCTCTCTCTCTCTCTCTCTCTCTCTCTTTCACACACACACACACACACACACACACACACACGAGTGAAAAAATTCTTGTGAAGCAGAAAACTCCAGGAATACTGGCTGATTAGAGGCTCATCAAGGAGCGGGAGATCAGTATTTGTTTGATCTTTTTAATTCTCCAAGTCCTCTCCCAACCCTGATTCTGAATAAGAGTCAAGCAACTGCAGATGGCAGCTGTGTGCTACCTACTAGGACTACAAGAGAAAGTGAAAATCCAGAGTAAGGAAAGATGATGACTTGAGGATCCCCAAGAGGAAAGAGCGTCTATAAAGAGCTGGACAGAATTTTAAGAGCTGGGGGAGGGGGTGCTGGGAAGGGTGTGCTGGCTATTGGCTCCTCCACCTCCTAGACCACCTTCCCTACATCAACCACATTCAACTCCTCATTGGTTTCTTCAGATATCTAAAGCCTTACTATAAAATGATATCAATATATTAAATTTATTCATTTCAATGATTTTGGGCACCTTCTCAGCCAATGTCTCAGGATCTGGTATTTTTGTTGTTGTTGTTGTTAAATAGAAAGATTGCTATTTCACAAACCGTGGGACAGATCATGTGTCGTGGTTTGAACGTGAGTTGCGCCCCACAGGCTCCTGTGCTTGAATCTTTAGTTGTTAGAGAAGGTCACGGCACCTGTAGAGGGTGGAACCTTTCTGGAGGAGGGCAATCATAGAAGGTGGGGCTTGAGGTTGGTTAGCCCCACTCTGAGTGAGTGGGTCTGCTCTTGAGTTTGCATGCAGCAGTTCTCAGTTTCCATGTTGTCTGTAGTGACCTTAGGCCTCCTCCAGCTTTTGCCAGTCAGCCACACCTTTCCCACCACGAAGGACTGTTTTTTCCCTCTGGACCCATAAGCTGAATAAACACCCCTTCCTCCCTTGAGTGGCTTGACTTCGGGTGGTGTCTCACAGCAACAGAGAAGAGTAACAGGTACAGTGAGACCAGTGGGCAGGTGAATAAGATGGAGGGAACTATTTGAGAAAGTTGGCATCCTTCTGTGTACTTGGCCAAACATGCTGGTCTGGCAAGTAAAGATCGTCCCTCTCTCAGTCGTTATGTGGATTTGGTGTGACCAGGTCCCTTGGCCCTTGGTGTTGGTGTGAGCTCTCCTGCCAAGCTGGAGTAAGAACTGTAACCAGACTATTGTAAACAAGAATAAAATCCCACGTTCCCCTATTAAGCCATTTTGTCATGGATTTATCGGCAGCATGCAGAGTAAGTGTGACACCAAGGGGCCGTCACCTTTTCCTGTAAGAGGTCAGATAATAAATGTTGCAGACTTTTAGGTCATGCTTTCTCTGTCACAACTTCTGGACTATGTAGTTATAATGAGGCAGCAACTCTGGGCCTTAATAAATCACAAAGGAAAAATGTTGTTGTTACTTTGGTTATATATTACTTTCTCTGGCCCTTTCCTTCTAGAGCACCTTCCCCTTTCCATCTGCTTTTCAACCCCTGCTGCTCTGTTTTTGCCAGGTGGCTTCAGTAGGTCTGCTGGGCATGTTTCCAAGCACCTTGTCCTTCTGGAGACTGCTCTGCCACAAAGATGTCTGCTGATCGCAGTCTTTTTAGGTGGAGAACTCAAATGGTGCTCTAGGATTTCACACTGGTATTGTCTGTGCCACATCTCCCATCTGCTGGAACTGGGTATTTGCTTCTTATTCGTTTCATCATTTTTACGGATGGCTTCTCGTGAGTGAGTGAGTGAGTGAGTGAGTGAGTGAGTGAGTGAGTGGAAAAGCATCAGGTATATTTCTCGAGCTCTTGAGTGGCTATACTTTCACCCCAACTTCAAACTGGAATTGAAATTAACTTTGGCTAAGTAAAGAATTTTGATTTAATTTATTTTTGTGATTATGAATGTAAGTATGTGATGTAAGTATGTGCAGATGTGTGCTGTAGTGTGCATGTGGATGTCTGGCTTATTTAACTTATTATAATAACCTTCAATTCCATCCCTGATTTCTCTACTTCCTGGTTGGCCACAATATGAC
The DNA here is from genome assembly GCA_023101885.1 of Typhlomys cinereus. Lineage (NCBI taxonomy): Eukaryota > Metazoa > Chordata > Mammalia > Rodentia > Platacanthomyidae > Typhlomys > Typhlomys cinereus. Next base: position 433,436 of record JALPQD010000100.1, on the reverse strand, counting down.
TAAGACACAAGCATTTACCATCCAAGAATGAGCCACAAGTGCCATGTTATCCCTGATCTGGTGGACTGTGTTCCTGGAAACTTCGAGAAGAAAATAAACTTCCTTTAAGGTGCCTCTGCCAGTTGGTATTCTAACAGTAGTGAGAAAGGGCAGCACACACCCTATCTCTGGCACCCAGTAGTTCCAGTCTTCCTTGTTCCTGCTCTTTCTGAATTGCTTGATCTAGCTTGTCACAGTCTCACTCACCACCATTGTAAAAGTAAGTCTTATGCTTCACTGGAAACCACTATCGTGTTCTGCCAAGTGGTAGATGAATTTCTTCATTGTGGTTTTTTTAGCAAACTTATTGAGCTAATTTGCAATTCTTCCATTCAAAGTGTACAATTAAATTATTTTGTAATATTTTTAAATTATATGAACATAACCGCAATGAATTTTAGAACATTTTTCATAAAATAAACACACCTGCTTACACAAAGGTCTATACCCTTGAGCTGTTGCTACTTATCTTCCTACCTCCCTTCAGCCCTGGGAAATTATTAATATTCTTTCTGTCTCCCTAAATTACTGACTTTAGATAGTTTATGTAACCAGAGTCAAATAATATATGGTCTTTTGTGACTAGTATCTTTTGTTTCAGGGTGAAGTGTTTAAGGTTCACTTTGCTGCAGAAATTAATTCCTTTTCATAGCCAAGATTCCATCATATGAATGCCCCACATTTTGCTTATTCATTCATTACCTGATGGACATTTGGGTTATTTCCATTTGAGCTGTTGGGAAAATATGAACATTTGAAAACAAATTTTGTGGACAATTGTTTTCATATGTCTTGGTTTGTGAACCTGAGAGTGGAAGAGCTATTATCCACTATGCCTGCACCATCTGCCTCCCAGCCAGCCATCGGTCAGGGATTACTTTCGCATTTTTAATTCAGTTCCATTGACCTATATGCTTATTATCCTGCCAGCACCACAGTGTCTTAATTACCGCCATGTGATAATAAAACTTGAAATCAGTAAGTGGGCATCCTCTGACTTTAGTTTTACAAGATCGTCTTTGTTATTCTAAATACTTGAGCTTCTACACGAATTTTAGGACCAATAGGTCCGTGTCTACAAAGCAACTACCTGGGTTGTAATACACATTGTACTGAATCTTCAGATTGATTTATGAACGCATGATATCTTTATATTCATTTAGGTTTTCTATAATTCGTTTTAACCACACTTCATAATTCTTTCAGTAAATTTATTCCTGAGTGTTTTATCTTTTTAAATATTATTGTATTTTAAATTCATTTCTGATTCATTACTGCATTTATAGTGTTCTGCAGTCTATACACCCCACTTGAGTGCAACTGAAAATCATTGTGTTTACAGAGGCCCCTATCAGGATTTTATAGGTTAGAGATGGCTGATTTCCTAAGCTAATGTACCAGCCCTGATCATTTAACCAGGTTCCGTTCATGATGCACCTCTCAAGTAGTCACAAGGTATGAACGAGTGTTTTACACAAACAGTAACAAGTTAATACAGTCATCGTCGGGCGGAAACTCCTTGCTCTGTTCTATTCATGCTTGTGTGCCCACTGATCTTCCCCCCAAGTTTGAAAAGCACTCATCTTTTGTTAACATGCTCTCTTTGAACTTTCTTCTGTCTTTTGAACAAATGTCACTTTCTCAGAGGGGTCTGCCCTGCCCCTCAAACTAAAATAGAGCTTCTAGTACTTTCTCCTAATTTTTTCTCTATTGCTTTCACATGTATCACTTGGACACCATGTCTAAGTGTCCTTTGCTTATTGGCTTATTAACCCACTCAAATCTATCTATAAGAGGGGAGGGGTCTTTGTTCGCCACTATAAACCCAGTGATGGGTGCAGTTCCTGGTACACAAAAGGTACACGTTCAATTTACCAACTGGTAGCTTACAGTAGCTTCCTGCTTAAGAAAAAAAAATCTGCCCCCTCTCAAGCCCACCTCTTCTCTAGGTGCCTGGCATGAACAGCTAAGACTCCTCTCACCTCAGTCTTTATTGGGAAGAAGCTTACAGGACATGCCATTCAACAGAAATTTGGTCTTGTGGTTGAACATGTATCTATATTAAAAAGTGAATACCTAGTGTGGGCTACATGGATAGTCTGACAACCTGAGTTCAATTCCCAGAACTCACATGGTGGATCAAGAGACCCAACTCCTACAAGTTGTCCTCTGACATCCACATGTGCAAACACACACATGCACAAGTATAAAATTTACAAGTGTAACTATTCTTATTCAGGACATTATCCCCAGGCTTTACAAACCTAGAAAAGCATGTTTATCCACCGCAGGAAGAGGAGTCAAGCCTCTCGCCACACAACCTCGTGTTGGCCCTGGACCAAGGTCAGCCTGGAGATGCCCTTGTTTCCTTTGCTCTTTTCCCTGCAGCTTCTTCAGGAAGATCAAATGGAGCAGCTTGATGAGATTGTCGAAAAATACCCTTGCGCCTTCCCTTGCTGGGTCGGACCCTTCCAGGCATTTTTCTATATCTATGACCCAGACTATGCAAAGATATTTCTGAGCAGAACAGGTAAGAAAAGGGGCGAGTCTCGGGGCACTAATCCTTCTGAGAAGGAAACATACATGACCCACAGATCCCATCTGAAGCAAAGATCAGTCCCAAGTCTTGACAAGCCCCTGAGCAGGTATGGAGAGGGGATAAGTCTCCTGTCCGGGTGGAGGGGCTTCCTGTGTGACCCTTAGTCTCAAACCCAGCTCCTGCCACCAGTCTGACCAGGAGCTTCCTTTGCCTCCTTCTTCTTATGATTTTCAAGTCACACACACACACACACACACACACACACACACACACACACACACACACACACACCAGCACGAACATAAGCTTCCCCGGGAATCAGAGACTGCCTGTGCAGGTCTGAATGTCACTCTGAGTGACGGAGCCTTCACCTTCTTTTCCTCTGGGGGGCGCATGAGTCATTTCCCTCTGCTTCAGGCAATCTTTTTACAAGGCATTCACCATGGATTTGCTCATAGCACAAAACTAAAATGACCACTCTGTGCTCTGTCAACTTTGTAGCATGAAGTTCTTCTAATCTTTTCTGGGCTTCACATTCCCCTTTCCTCTGTTAACCAAATCTAATAAGAGAAAAAGGCTTTCCCTTTCAATGCCCCTGGGTTTCCCAGTTCCATCACTCTGATTTTTCTAGGGCCCACCTCTTTAGTTCAAGAACTATAAAATGTCTGTGCAACGGGGTCAAAAGAGCATCAAGGGGCCTTCATGCCTTGTTCTCTGCTATGTGCTGGTCTTTACACTGATGGATGCGTCAAACAAGCGTAGATGTCCCGACCTCCATTCTGGAAACCTGTCAACCCCCAAGCAAACAAATTCCATTAGAGGATCCAAATATGGGTCCTGGGCCTTGCTCTTCTCTGGAATAGAATTAAAATTGAGGATTTCCCTGGCTTCCAAGGCTATGGGGATGACCCAGGGCTCCTTCTGGCTCACTGTTTGTGTCGAGTGCAGGCAAATGAAGAAAACTGTTGCTGAGCTGAACTAGCAATGAGTATTTCCCTAATGCCAACTTTTGTCTCCTCCACTTGACTCTGCAGACCCCAAGACCCAGTACCTGCACAAGTTCATGACTCCATGCCTGGGTACGTATGTGACACTGCTGTCATTTTGAGTCCCCTTTCCATAGCAGACCATGCCAAAAAGACTCCAAAGCATCGAGAGAGAGTGGCTCAATGCACATGACATGAACACAGAGTGGGGGGTCGTCTGGAGGAAGGAAGGAGCTAATCAGAGGGAGGCAGGGAGCATACACTTGGGGGAAAGTCAGGGAGAGGAACAAGAATAAAGTATAATGGTGCATGTGAATGAAAATGCTATAATGAAGCCCATTACTTTATAAACTAGCCTAAAAAATCACAGAAATTTAAAGGGAGCTGGGGAGATAACTCCTTGGTATGAAGTGCTTGCAAGGACCTAAATTTAATCCCAGAACCCACAGTAAAAAATGAAATGGGCATGATACTATACAGTTGTAATCTCAACTCTGGGGAGGAAGAAAGGTGGGTCCCTAGGGCTCAATCTCAAATAGTCCAGATGTTTGGAGAGCTTCAAGCCAATGAGAGACTGCAGCAAAAGAAAAAAATGGATGGCACCTGAGAACCAACCTCCACATGCATGCGTACACACATGTGCCTGTACACACAAGTCTTTGGAATGATGAAACTGATCTATGATGAGAGTTATGTAAGGGAGGCCAAAGGGAAACTTATAGGTCAACACAACACAACTTCCCAGAAACTATCTCTGTCTATTTCTCTCCTCAAAGTTCCATTTTCAAGACAGCACATGGGGAGGGGGTCTATCTTTGATCATTCTTTAGAAATTCAGTTTCACATCCTGTGTTTGGTCTTTCTTTTCCATTTTTTTTCTTGTGGCAAAATATACATGATATAGATTTGCTATCCTAACCATAGTTGAACGTGCAGCTCAATAGACTTAAGTGCATCGTGTTGCTGTGAAAACCATGGCATTGTGCCATCTTCAGACCTTTCCCACCCTGTAAAACTGAGCAGTTAAGCGGTTTATACCCATTCGGCCCTCCCCAGTCTGTTCTCCTTTCTGTCACTATTAATTTGACTGCTTGGGGACCTCTTAAAAGTGGAATCACATGGTGTTTTTAATCCTTTTGTTTCTTGCCTTCTTGTATTGTTTTCTTTCTTTCTTTCTTTCTTTTTTGAGTTCTCTTATTTCCATATGCCTTGAGTACAATTTTCCTCTGAAGTACAGCTTAGCAATATTCTGTGAGTAGATAAATTAAACTCTTTCCTTATGTGGTTGATTTTTATTTTAGATCAGGAAGGAATTTAATGGAAGACTGTAGGCTTCAGATTAAGAGCCCCATAGATCTGAATCCTGCTCTCCACTCACAACAGACAATGTGAGTGTGACCTTAGGGAAGTAATTTCAACTCTTTATCACTCATCTTCCTCATCTCACTGCTGTGGCTAGTATGAGATGAATGGATTATATATTTCTAGCACTGTGTGTAATACCAGCATTGTAAGAGCACCAGACCATGTCTCGTGAACCTGGCATTTTGTAAGCACTCAGCAAATACTATCATTCAAACTACAAAGTCCTTTGAAAGTCAAATCTGCAATGACCACTCTGGCAATAGAAGATTGTGACATATGAGCCTTGGTAAGTGTTTGGACATCACACCATGTTCACAGACTAGTGCTTGATTTGGGGATGTCTGGGAACAGAATGAACATCTGTGTCTAGTTGCTGATAGGTTTGTGTTTACATTAAAGTTTATGGATTGGTCTGCAGTAAGGAGGAGAAGAATATTTGCCATGTTTCTACCTCGGGGAGAGGACAGATGAGATTGAGGGACTTTCATACCTACCTTCACTTAATCTGCAAATAGACATTATCTTATCACACTTCCTTGTTGAGAAAACTAAGTCTCAGGAAGGTTAAGTAACTTCCTCCATTACTACATACATAGTAATTGGAGATTTTTAGGATAACACTTCCATCTTATCACGCTTTGAAATTTATCAGACCTAGGGGTTTGTGAGATAGCTCAGTGGGTGAGGCACCTGCTTGCTAACTTGGCGACCTCCGTTGGACCCCTGAAAATTCATGCAATAGAAGAGGAGGGCTGGCTTACTAAGGTTGTCCTCTGGCATTCACATATGTGCAATGGATGCATGTTTTCTCTCTCTCTCTCTTCCCTTCTTCCCTCTCTCAAGCTAAGTATTTAAAATAGAAAGAAACTTACCAAACTTTAAAACTCATTTTCACAGTGTTAAGTACATCCATCGCAGAGGTGAACACCAGCGCTTACCACCATCTTAATCTATGAACACTTTGCCTCTATTTGGGGATCAGCGTCACCCAGTGTTGTTGTGATCTTGTCTCTCTTTCTCATCTAATGAAATGCCATGAGATTTTGTACATTTTGCTTTTCAAGGAAAAGGGCTCCTGAACCTAGATGGACCCAAGTGGTTCCAGCACCGCTGCCTCCTGACTCCTGCCTTCCATTGTGATGTTCTGAAAACATGCCTGGAATCCATGGCCCATTCCGTGAACACCATGCTGGTAAGCAAAGTCAAGGAATGATTGATTCCCTAGTGCACTTCAAAGTGCCACCAACAAGCTCTGTATTGGGCATGTTAGCTCCCTATTAGTGAGTTGTGAAAAACTAGAAGTTGATTTCCAAAACTGACCACTATGCGAATATCCACTGAGTTATGGTGTCTCTACATACATTTGCTGTGTTATTTGAGTATGAAGTAAGAGGAGGAAGAAGAGGAGGAAAAGGAGCAGAAGAGGAGGAAGACAGAAGAAGGAAGAAGAGGATTTAGTCTTTTGTCTTAGGTATATTCTAAGATGTCATGGTAAAAACCCAAGTACTAAGTGATGACATTCAGACAACAGTTGTCACAGGAGACCAGTAAGGAAGCCAAGAGCAGATATCTACAGAAACTTCAAATTCCAGAGGACACTCATATTTGCTATGAAATATGATCTGACTTGCATGTATAGATATTATGAATGAGAGATTCATAGGCAGGTGGAATCAACATGAAGAAAGCTGAAATAGATTCACCCATTGTCCATGAAGGACTAAGCAAAGGCCAAGTGTCTCTATTAGTGCTAGAGACGTTAAGTGTCCTTTGGTAGGTGGTGGAGGATCATTGGAAGGGACCTCACCTTCCAAAGGGGTAGGAGGATGCTGCAAAAGCTCCGACTTAAAGATGAGACCTATCAAAAGCTTTGTGGGTAGAGATTTTCATTCTTAATATGTTTCTCTTAAAAATCAAATAATTAGTGCAGTTTCTTTCTTTTCCCACTTTCCTGTGATGATGAATTTTGTTCTGTGAGGATCACACAACAAATGCAGTTTCTTCATAATCACTCAGATAGCACAAGGCCAAGCTTCCTTCCCGTTTTGGTGTCTGGGGCAGGATACGCCAGCTCCTTGCTGGGTTCTCAACCAAACCCACAGACATGATCTTCCTTTGCAGGGATGGTGGTGGGGACATCACTGAGAGTCCTCAAGGCTGAGACTCAGAAAGCACCAGGCTCCAGCTGCCAAAGGAGGAAAACATCTTCCTCCGATTCTGATGCTGTTCAGTGTCCCGCATAATTTCAGATAACCAGTGGCTACTTTTTTCTGTCTTTCTAGAAGCCATTGCCTGCCCTTCTCACTTCCTCAGCCCCATGTTTCCCTGGGTTCCTCTCACACTCCCTTCTTCTACTGAATGGTTCCAAAGTGCTCAAACTTACAAGTCTGCCTTTGCTCACATTGCCTCTAAGTCCACCTCCTGTTCTCAACTGAAATGTCACACTGAGCCCCATGAATATGTACAACTAATGCCTGACCATCAAAAACTAAATGCTGTTTTTAAAGAACTAACCAATTCAGCTACAAGCAAACAAACAAATGCCACTTAGGTAAAAGATTTCCAACTCTGCCTTTTATCTAGTCTCCAAGTGTTCAGCACCTAGTTTACCGGTTGTGGGTGCTCAGCAAATGTAGGTTGATTTGAACTTTTAAGCATTTCCATTTGTTTGCATGTTTACATAAAACATACTTACTGTGATGAATACATTTATAACAGAGGACTTTGTAGCAGTTTAGAAAAGTCTGTCAAAGCATTTCAGGCAATGTAAGTCTCTTTCCATAAGAAGATCAAAAGGTGCAAGCTACAATGACGGAAGCCAACTCCTTACACCAGCTTCTCTTCCTGGCTTCCCCTCTGTTCTCAATTTCTTTTATTTTTAACTTTATTTGTTTATTTATTTTACGTGTGTGTGTGTGTGTGTGTGTGTGTGTGTGTGTGTGTACATGTGCATGTGCGTGTGTGTGCGTGCGTGCGTGTGTGTGTGTGTGTGTGCGTGCGCGTGTGCATGTGCGTGTGTGTACGTGCGTGTGTGTGTGTGTGTGTGTGTGTGTGTGTGTGTGTGTGTGTGTGTGTATCAGAGGGCACTGTGTATCCCTGTGCCTGTGGAGGACCAAGGGTGACTTAGGGATCACCCTGGATTGCTTCTCCTTCCTTTTAACTTTGCTCTGGGATTTCCCAGGCTCCACCCACCAAGACCAGAAATGCTGGTCTAGGCCATTTCTGAGTGGCATTTTTAAGTGGGACTTGAGATCCAAACTCAGGACTCCTGGTTGCAAGGCAGAGTCTTAAGCCCTGAGCCATCTCTCTGGCTCTGTCCCTAATTTCTTTATTTTATTTATTTATTTAGTTAGTTAGTTAGTTACTTACTTACTTATTTATTTATTTGTTTGTTTGTTTATTTTTAAAGTTTCACAAGCATATTGAATACTGATTACTGTTTCCCTCCATCCCTCTCTCCTCTCATCCTTCTTCTCCCTTTATCAGTCCATTCCACTCCCTCTGGTTTGTCTATTTTTGTGGGCGTTCAGTCCTCTGTGATATACCGAAGTTGCCCCTCCTTGGGCTACCTCACTGATAGGGGCATTTCCCTTCAGTCATCCAGCCCTAGTCCCTAAGGTTTACGCTGTATGTTCTTATCTCTTTTGAGTTCTTCAGTAGTCTATGGTGGCATTTTGGTATGTCAGTCATTATGCAAATCTGATAAGGACAAGTCTCACTATAGCAAGTTCCTGGATGCAATAGTCCTGCCTTGAATGGAATGTCTTCTCCAATGGTGGACCTTCCCATCTTTAGGTTTTTACAGTCTTATCACACTCTCTTCCATGAGATTCCCTAAACTTCAGGATAGGGAGAGATTAGGTTGGTCTGATTCTTGGTGAGCATTGCCGGGTTGCTGGTATTCTGCATTATGGCTGGCCATTGTTGTCCACTTCACTGCTCTTCTACTAGCCTAGCTCCACTTCTCTTCTACTTCTCTTCTTCTCCACTAGCTTCTACTTCTCTTGTAGAAAACTTCTGGGCTGAGGAATAAATGCTCTTCAAATCTATGAGTATAATAGTAGCTATTTACAGAGCAGTTTGGTGTACTGCCTTCCTATCTATAGGTTCATAGGTTGTTCTTCCCTATTGATCTATTTCCTTCCATTTTTTAGGTTCTTGTTCTATCGTCTCCAATTTCTGATCTAAATTTTTTTTAATGTTCTAAATCTATTTTTAAGTGTAGCTATGGTGAGATAGAGTATCTAGCAAGATGAGGGCTGAAGTAGAGGAAGTCCTGGGGAAACCCCTGGGGCTTGGATCGGTGGAACTCTGGCCTGTTCCAAGCAGAGTTGTGGCAATAACTGAAAGGCCATTTGCCAGATACACAACTCGTTCCAAGCCCATTCTCACTCGGTGAGGTGCGTGTTGCCCTTCTTCATGCCCAAGGTAAGCACAGAGATTATTTCCTCTCTGACCTGTGTTCCTGTGAGGTCAGGGTTTGGCCCTGGGATGATGAGCGAAGGGGCAGGGAAGAGTCAACAAATAAAGCAGTTTGATGATACTGATGATGTTGACCTTGGCCTCCTCTGCCAGGATAAATGGGAGAAGATTTGCAGCACTCAGGAAACAGCCGTGGAGGTTTTCGAACACATCAGCTTGATGGCCCTGGACATAATCATGAAATGTGCATTCGGCCAGGAGACCAATTGCCAGATAAACGGGTCAGTGACAGCACAGTAAACATGTTCCCTATGATCACAGTCAAGTATTAACATGTGACCTCCGCTTTTCTTCTAGCACTCATGATCCTTACATAAAAACAACATCTGAACTCAGCCAAATCCTGTCTCACCGCTTACATAACTTCTGGTATCACCAGGACAGAATTTTCCAATGCAGCCCTGAGGGTCACCGCTGCCAGGAGCTAAGCAAAGTGCTGCATCAATACACAGGTAAACACACAGACCTCTCTTGGGTGAGAGTTACTGAAGTCCATCATGACTGCATTGCGTCTTTGAGAATAACTCCAAATAAACAGAAAAAGATTTCTTGTTCTTAACAGAGCTTTGATTTTGACACTACCCAAGTCAATTACAACTTGAGTCCTTTAAAGAGACTTTATCTCCATCACAGTAGTTAGCCTTTTCAGAGTTTTTCTATGTATTATGTAATTTTTACATTATTTTTTTATTTATTTGTTGCATGTGGGGTGCACATACATGGCATGGTCAGGACATGGAAGTCAGAGGACAACTTGTGGGAGTTAATTCTGTCCTTCTACAACATGGATTCTGGTGATTGAACTCAGGTTGTGAGTTTTACTGCCAAGCGTCTTTATCTGCTGAGCCCTGCTGGCCCTGTATTATACAGTTTTTATTATATGCAATTATTATTTAAGGCATATATGACAAATGAGAATTTAACATATCAAAACAGGACCCGCAGAAAAACAGGCAAGATTTGAAGTTTTTCATGGGCCCTAGCTTACTCTAGAATGAATTCCACTTTGCTAGTCATTTTGATAATGAGTTGCTGTCATTTTATCTAGAAAAGATCATCCAGGACAGAAAGAAAGTCCTCAAGGCTGAAATGAAGCCAGATGACACTGAGAAGTATCAGGATATTTTGGATATTGTTCTTTCTGCCCAGGTAAATGCTCCAAATGTCTAAGAGATAGCTAATTTTATAGTCAGCATGAGAAGACAAAAGTGAAGTTTCTCAACTTAATTCAACAGTAGATTGACTTGAGGGGCTAGCTTCACACAGTTTGGGAAAAAGACTGAATTCTGCTACTCACTAGAGGAAGTTGGTAAAGACTAAAGTTTGGGAGTCATCTATTATTAGATCTGTGGGTTTTAGGGAATCATGAAAAAATGGGTCATATAGATAAGATTGTTAAAAAAAAAAAACAAGTAAGAAGGAGAGAGGCTGAGTAGATGTCTTAGCAGTTAAAGCACTTGCCATACAATCAAAAGTTCAGATCTATAGATCCCTACTGAGCAGGAATAGCAGTCCATCTGTGATCCCAGTCCCAGAAGGAAAAGCTTGGGAATTGTTGGAGCAAAAAGCCCATCTAGATGAGCTCTAAGTTTGATTAGAGACCTCGCCTCAAAAAAAAAAAAAAAACAAGGTGGAAGACTAATTGAGAATGGTTCCAGATATCAACTCAGATCTCTACAAGCACATGCATGTGTGTCTGCCTATGCATGTATCCCTACATATACAGAAAAATGAAAATGCAAAAAAGGAAGAGGTCCTGGGAAATCGGATACATTTGAAAGACTGAAGAGAATTTTTAGGTCCTTAATGTATAGTCTGCTTTTCTTATGTCACATTGCTTCTTCTGTGCTCTGGACCAAGTCTGACTCATAGACTATATTTGTTGAACTGAATTACAGTTAAAACCTTTATTTGAGACTCTAATTTTCCTAAAGGAAAAAAAAAGTTTTGATTGTTCCTTCAAGCACCTGTAAAGTGACTTTTCATTCAGCTATTGCCTCTGTATGTTGTAGGCTGAAAATGAAGATAGCTTCTCAGATGCCGACCTACACTCAGAGGTGACCACCTTCCTGTGGGCAGGGCATGATGCCTCAGCAGCCAGTCTGGCTTGGCTGCTCTACTGCCTGGCTCTGAATCCTGAACATCAAGACAGGTGCCGGGAGGAGGTCAGGAGCATCCTGGGGGATGGTTCTCCCTTCACTTGGTAAGAGCTGCAGCCTTAAGTATCACCCTAACTCTCTTAGACTTTTACTTGCTTTCTTGCCTTGGTAACTCAGTGACTACAGTGCTTTGAGATGTGTGCATGCCAAAACAGAGGAGGCAGCCTCCTTGTCTCTTCTTTCTGAAGACAGCCCTGAGTTAGCTCTGGCCTTTTGCAAATGCTCACCTGTCCAGAACTCATCTGTCACTGGTCTTCTGCTTTTTTTTTTTTTTCTTTCACACAATCTCTGACACATTCAAGTGAGCAACTAACTGGAGGCTTATGTGTGGAGTATCAGTTATAAAGTTTGACACAATTGTTGTGAGAAAACTGAATGCCTGCATCATGTAAGACTCAGTGTAGGGCTGGGGAGATGGCTCAGGGGTTAAAGTTTTTGCCTCACAAGCAAAAGGACCTGAGTTCAGATCCCTAGATCCGAGGTAAAAATGCCAGGCAGACATGCTGGTGGCATGTAATTCTCACCCTGGAAGGTGGAGACTGGGAAACCCCAGAGCAAAGAGATAAGGAGATAAAGCCATCCAAGATAGTTCCCGAGGTCACCTTTAGGCCTCCAAAAGCACACACACTCAAATGGCCTCTTGTATACATACCCAACACACACACATACACACACACACACACACACACACACACACACACACACACGTGCACACACAAAAATAATAAAAAAATTTTAAAGACTGTGTAGACACTCTAACCCACCCCAAGTTCACCAATGTCACCCTTCAGGGTGGGCTTTGTTCTTTGAACATGGTATTAAATGGTCCACCCCATGCATGAATTTAGCAAACATGGATTGAAGGCATTTTAAGTACCAAGGCACTAAAAACATGACTGAATTTTGGTACAAGCTCTTCCCTTGAGGTCACAGGCTGTAAGCGAGATTTTAATTTGTGGTAAAAACAATGACAGGTATCGGTCACCGGGCCAATGCATTCTTTAGGAATGTGACATGATTAGGTGAGCAGTCTCATGGAGAAGCTTCACCTCTGCTTTGTAAGACTTTACATAGTGTGCTGTTCATGAAAATGGATTCTCCCCTCAGACATGCTGTCTGAAAAAAAGTTAAATAATTACAAGCTCATCCCTAAAAAAGGCACACCCTCTACCTTAACAGACAAAGGGCAGAGAGAGAAATTCACTCAGCTGTATGACTGAAAAAAAGTGTTTCTTATACATAGATCAACCCAGCAAATGTGAAAGTTATAATTGTACAGTGGTGATGTAACAAGAAACTAATAGTCATTTCCTACCATCAATTAAAGTTCTTCACTCAGAAGCCAGAAAGATGACTCGGCCAGTAAAGTGCTTGCATGCAAACTTGATGACCTAGGTTTGATCCCCAGAACCCACACAGAAAAACCAAGAATGGCAGCAAGTGTCCTTAACTTCCATCACTGCTTAGGTGGAGATAGAAGATTCCTGGAGCTTTCCAGTCTAATCACATCAGCAAGCTGTAGGTTTAGTTAGAGACTGTATCTCAAAAAACAAGACAGAGATACCTAACATCAACCTCTGACCTCCACACACAAATGCACACACAGGTCCATACACCTGAGTGTATGCGAAAACTTTGTCTACATAGCATAAAATGCATTGCTGATTTGTCACTTTTTTTGCTAATAAAAGCATTCATGTGTGTATCTATGTGTACATTGAAGTATGTGGTATATAAGGTAATGTCTTGATTATGTATGCATTTTTAAATAACAACATCACTAGATATAACCATTGATTATGTAATTATATTTCAGTGAGGACATCTAAAATATAGCCATTTAGCAATTTTCAAGTATAAAACAAATTATCATTAACAACAATTATACTGCAAATAGGTTCTCCTCAGCTAATTTTTCCCATCTAACTGAAATTTGGACTGAAAGCATTTAGTCATCGTGCTTCATAAGCACCATTCTATTGTCTGCTTCTATAAATTCAACTTCTTTGAATCTACATACAATTGAGATTACATAGTATTTGTCATTCTGTGCTTGGCTTATTTCATTTAACATTAACATCAATCAAATGAAAACATTTCTTTCCTTTTAAGGCTAAATAGTATTGTGTTTTGTGTTTGGACCACATTTTCTTCATTCATGCATCTGATGGCTGGTTCCAAATCAGAGGTATTATGAATGAAGCCTATTTCCTTTGGATAAATACCTACAAGTGGGGGTTGGGGATTTAGCTCAGTGGTAGAGTGTTTGACTAGCAAGCGCGAGGCCCTGGGTTTGGTCCCCAGCACCGAAAAAAAAAAAATACCTACAAGTGAAATTAGCACATTATACAGTGCTTTTGGTCCATAGTTTTTTGAGGAAACTCTATTTTGTTTCCATTGGTTATATTAATTTACATGATCACCAATAACAATTCACACATTGACCTTTTGTCCTTCTTGTTTGGCCTAAACGTAAAACTAATCGTTAATCAGACTGGAGAGATGGCTCAGGGGTTAAAGTCTCTGCCTCACAAGCAAAAGGACCTGAGTTCAGATCTCAAATCCCACGTTAAAAACACCAGGTGAAAATGGCAGCAGCCCGCACTTCCGGCCCTGGAAAGGAGAGCCTAGAAAACCCCAAAGCAAAGCAATAAGGAAATGTGCAATCTATGATGTTTCCTGATGTCACCTTTGGGTCACCACAGGCACACACACATAAGTGCCTTCTACACACATGATAGATAGATAGATAGATAGATAGATAGATAGATAGATAGACAGACAGACAGATAGACAGATAAATGATAGATCTTCACCAATTGAGAAAATAAATGCAGATAATCAGTTACTTATTCTCTCTTTAAGGAAAGAAAAAGCAAAAAATATTACAGCACATTTTTACTCTGCAACATGTGCTTCTAGTGTCTTTTAATGAAAGTTGCATGTGACATTCTGAGAATTTATGCCTCTTCTAGATAGGTAACAAAGCACACTGCTAAGAACAATTTCTCTCCTTGGTTCCTTGTCAGGCTATTTCTATGTTGGCTTAAAATTCTTCTCTTCTTTTTGCACAGTCATTGATAAGAGAAAAAGCATTTTTCTTAATTAAGCAAGTCCCTGAGTACACAGAATTGCACTTTTGTTTCTTGACCTTGAAGAGAAAAGAATATAAAAGTAAAATTTCATGCGTTTTATGAATGGCCAAAACCTGCATTTAAAAATAAGTTGTGAAAAAAGGAAACAAAAATACAATTAAGTAAATGTATGCAGCCATTGTATCGAACAAACCTGACTAGATAGGATTCACATTTTTAAAAAATTATTCTTTTCCTATTGACAATTTAAATTTGCTTTATGGGAAAAATTCTCTCCTTGGAAGCAAAATCCTGAGAGGTCTCAGAGAATTCTCATCTACTTAAATCTCAAATCAGTCTCATGTCAGAAATTAAGCCAACCAGTCCAATGGGATAACAAAACCTTTAAATACTCATCCTCGTAGAGCCTTGCCCTCCATCCCAGCTTGGTCCTTCTGTGTGTCTGGAAGCCAATGGGGTGAGAGGGGTGTGTCAGCTGATTCTTACTGACCAGTTCTTCCTCTACCCAGAATTCTGACTCTTCCAGAAATGACTCCGGAGTAAGAGGAGAAGGCAGCTCGGGTGATTGTGATCGTACCACAGGCTTGGTAGCTAATTCAGCGCTCCTCCTTTCAGCAGTTATATCTGCTGTCGTCTTGGAGACTCTCTCTGGAATTTTCCAACAGTGACTCATGAGGCAAGGGGAGTCTGGTCTTGGACAGTCTTTCTTTCTCCAGCTGGCCTGGAACTTTCCCTTCTCTGATCTGTTCACTGTGCCACAGGACATACCTGCACATTCCTCCTTTTCCTCAACTGCTCTTCCATGACCCTCTGTTCCGAGTCATAGACTTTTCTATTGGCCCTGTGCTCTGCAAACTCCAGGAAGTATGTGTCAGAACATCTAGACAATGCTTCAAGTGGGGAGCGCCTTCCTCCATTCTCTATAGCATTCCAATAATGTGCGTCATTTTTTCTCCCAAACTTATTTAGGCTTCGTCTTCAATTTTTGGCGGTTGCTTTATGATGAAGAGTTAAGGGCTGCAACACTGGTTTTCAAAAATGGCCTGGTCAACCTTTTGCTGGTAATGCAGCACCGCAGTATGTGATGAGGACATGTAACAGCTACGTGTCTTCTCCCTGCTGGATCTCAGAGGATCCTGAGAAAGAAAAAAAAAAAAAAAAAACAAAAACAAAAAACATTTTAGCAACATGCTACATAAACTTGGGACAAAATATTCTTACCTTAAGGATGATACATATAGGAAAAAATCCAAATCTATAGCTAGAGAATAGTCGATATTTACAAAGTAGATATGGTGTCTGAACCCCTTCCCTCCCTTCCTGTCCTCACAGGGACCAACTGGGTGAGATGTCGTACACTACAATGTGCATCAAAGAGATGCTCCGCTTGATTCCTGCTGTCCCATCCATTTCCAGAGAACTCAGCAAGCCTCTTACTCTCCCAGATGGACGTACACTGCCTGCAGGTCTTTGCTTTCCTTCCTAAGTATGGGATCCTGGAGACCACAGTCACAATAATTAGTGGGTTTCTTGGCTCTTAGAGAATTCAAAGGAGAATACTTAGGACCTCTAGCTTGGGGTTAGACTGCTATTAAGATCTCAAAGTCTTAATATTCATATGTGATTTAAGTGACTTTTGCAAGCCATGTAGTTAATTGCAGTTGCATAAGTCTAGTCTTACTTTGAGAATCCTAGCCCAAGCTTTCTTCCACTGTGAAGCATTGTCTCTAAGATAATCATTGTCAGGCTGAATTTGAGACCCCAGTAAGGTTTCATAAGGGATGAGCATTATTATCTTAGTGTGGGAGACCTTTGGGGGAGAGGGGATCTTTGGCATCACTATCATCTCACCCCTACAAAGGAACTCAACCTAATAGTTTACACAAAGTTTTCAAACACGTTATCTCATATTCCTCTTAAATTAAATTTGTACATTGTGCTTCACAGTTCAAAAAATAATTTTAAATACTTTTAATGTTGCAAAAAAACCTGTAATGACAAGGAAACCTCAATCAATGTGCAGATAAAGTTATTTGACAGGGAGCAGAGATAGAACTCACACAGAGACCCTGTTCTGGGAAGCACACAGGCTTCTGAACGGGACAGATAAGAGGCAACAGGGTCCTATGAGACAGCGTTTTACTCTTGTTAGTGTCCTGGTAATGCTTGTCTTCAGAAACAAATCAAGAGGCTTGCCATGATCAACACCAACCTCTCACTGTGACTTTGCTGACAGAGCCCAAGCTATTTATGGTAGCAAAACAGCACTCACTTTTTCTCTCCTTTGCCTTTTTCTTTTAACCACCAAATCACATGAATATTTGGCAAAATCTTCTGCCTTCCATGAATGAGCAGCATCAACCGCTGTAGTCCCAAGCCGTCATGGTGGAATCACAGTTCAGCTCTCACATAACCAGGCTGTTTGTGTGGTACTTTCTATCCTGTTAGCAGATATTTAAGGAATTTACCAATGTTACAGCTTAAAACTTAGTCTGACACCAATAGCCCCTTACAATAAAGTCATGGGTCAAATACATATGGCTTTGAAAACTAAGGTATAAATCCATGCTTTGTCCACCTCTTGAGTCCCTCTCTGGTGGATTCAGCATCAACACACACAGTTCTACCCGGAGCTAACTGCTCCTTCCTTCTGGAGGAATTCTTGCAGGAGGTTGTCTAGCTGCAGTCCATAATTCGCTCTTTTCTTTCCTACCTGCCTCAGGAATGACTGTGATTCTCAGCATCTGGGGTCTTCACCACAACCCTGCTGTCTGGAAAAGCCCAAAGGTAAGACTGTCTAATGTGCGCGTGCTTCAGAGAGTGAACACTGAGCAATCACTTGTTGAGCACTAATTATGTAAATGTCTCCACAGTGAAAGCAAAGAACACAAAGCAAACATATAAACTTAAAAGACAGAGATGTGTGAAGCCTGCCCTTTACCATGCAGTTGTTCTGTTATCGTGAAAAGCCTAAGACCCCACAGTCTGCTCCCAACTGCCAGCATTCTGGTCAAGCCTTACCAAACACTCGCTAGACACCTACCAGACTGTGGATGGCCAGGGGACTAAGTCAGAAAGCCTAACCTCCCTTTTGCTGAGTGGAACAGCTCAGAATCCTGGCAGGTTGTCCATGGCATGCTAGTTGGGCACTTTACTCCACAGGTGAACTATTTACAAAGATATGGGCAGAGTTTAGTAAAAGTACATGAGAAGGATATCTTTCAGAAGTGTTTATCTCTCCTAGAACTTGATGGGCCCCAGGAGGGAAGAAGGGTTACAGAACCTGCAGAGGGGAAGCTGGAGGGGCGGGGCGTCAGACAGGAGATGTGGAAGATATGCAGCCAGTCTGCAACAGGCAATAAGAAGAGCCAAGGGACTGTCAAGTTCCCTGAGCTCTCCATATTTCTGATCCCTGGCAGATGTGGTATGTGTGTATTTGTGTGTGTGTGTGTGTGTGTGTGTGTGTGTGTGTGTGTGTGTGTGGTGTGTGTGTGTGTAATTTAAGGGGCAACCTGGAGTCCAGAATGAGCTAAGAAAGAGAGACCAAACAATATGGACAGACAGAGACGTATAGCGACCTTGAATTCTTACTGAATGTACTAGTGTTTTCTTTTACATAAGAGAGTCGGGCAGCCAGGAAAGGCTCCATTACGGTTTCAGATATGTTCCATGGGCTAGGAAGCTAGACTAGTACATATCATTTGGGCTTATCATTTCAGTGGATGCACTTTTTTAAATTCATTTTTATTAGTAAATATTACTATTATATTATTATTATTGTAATATGATTAGTATAATATTACACATAATAACAGGTTTCATTATGCCATTCTTATATATGTACATAATATATATTGATCCCATTCCCCTTGTTACCCTCTCCTGTCCTTCTTTAGTGGGTGCACTATCCCTCCCTCGCCTAGTCTGTCCAACAAGTCAGTGGGGGAGGGCAGATGAACCCTGCGGGTCTGCAGGAGCACTGTCCATGTAGCTGCCATCGGCCACAGGTGGCTACTGAGCATTTGAAATGTGACTAGTTGGAATTTCAAAGACAGTACCCTAAAAGTGGAATGTTTCTTTAGCTATTTATTTTGACCACGTTAGAATGATGGGGAGGGGTTGGTTAAATAAATTGTTTTATTAAAAGTAATTTTGGGGCTGGAGAGGTGGCTCAGGGGTTAAGCCTCTGCCTTGCAGGCGGAAGGTCCTGAGTTCAGATCCTAGACCCCATGTATAGACGCCGGGCGGAAGCGGGGGTGGCCTGCGCTTCTGGTCCTGGTAGGGCAGAGCCTGTGAATCCTGGGGCAGAGTAAACAAGGAGGAGGTGGAGGAGGTCCATGGTGGTTCCCGAATTCGTCATGGTTCTACACACACACACATGCATATACACACATATATACATACACGCTCATACACGCATACACGCACAATTGAACAAATAATAAATAATAAAAAGAAAAATTTTAAAGTAATTTTGTCTTCTTAAAATGCCACCACTGGAATGTTTTAAACTACAAATGGCTTACATAGTTTCTATTGATCAGCATAAAGAATCACATTAAGAAATATGTTCTTGAGGCTGGAGAGATGGCTCAGGGGTTAAGACTGCCTAGCACACAGAAGGTCCTGAGTTCAGACCCCAGGTCCCATGTATAAATATCAGACAGAAATGGCAGCAGCCTATACTTCTGGGCCCGGTGGGCGGCGCCTGGGAAATCCCAGAGTGAAACAAGAAGAAGATGGAAGCAATCCAGGATGATTCCGAAGTCACTGTTGGTCTTCCACAGGAACACATGTGCCCTCTGATACACACACACACACACACACACACACACACACACCACATACATACATGCACATGCACACACACAAATAAAGTTTAAAAAAAAAGAAATGTGTTCTTGTTTGAGAGACTGTTGGGATCAATTGTCGTCTCATTCCAGGTCTTTGACCCCTTGAGATTCACCAAGGAGAATTCTGAACAGAGGCACCCCTATGCCTTCCTGCCATTCTCCACTGGCCCACGGTGAGGACAACTTGAAACTATTGAAAATATTTTTCTTAAAAAATCTTTATTTAGCAATAACTTACTCCCGTTAGTCCCTCAGCCCCATAAATCCTTCCACAGAACCCCATCTTCTCACAAAGGATGCCATTCTGTGCTGTCCTTTATTAGTCATGTCCTGGGAAGCAGTCCTATAGTAAATATTGCTTACAGGCTCAAAGACATCCACCCACCATGCAGGAGGTTTCCTAGATGACTCCAGACGTCACACTCCTCGGCGAGGCTTCACAGTAGAGCCTCCTCATCCCCATTCTTGCGGGGAACTGTGTAAGACCAAGGTCTAAACATTCCAATGATATTTGGGGTAAAAACATGCTGTGAACTTCAGACTTGTTATTCTAAAGACAGAAACATTCTCCAAGTATCACTTTCTCTCTGCAGGAACTGTATCGGGCAGCAGTTTGCCATGTTTCAACTAAAAGTGGCCATTGCCTTGATTCTGCTTCGCTTTCAAGTGGCTCCAGACCTCACCAGGCCTCTCGTCTTCTCAAACCACATTATCCTCAAACCCAAGCATGGAATCCATTTGCACCTGAAGAAACTCCCGGAATGAATCCAGGGGGGCACTGACTAAATGGCTTTTGTTTAACTTAACTTTACAGCCAATCATCTAGGAAAATGGAGATGAAGTATAGGATGAAGAAGATGGGCCAGGATATTTTTACAGCTGTCTGTCACCCAAACATACTTTTAAGTAACATGGGTGACACACAGATCTGTGAGACTCAAGATTTCAGAATGTTTTCCAGTTCTTTTTGACTACTGTTAATGCTATACACTGAGCATTTACTAGGCAACTTCCATGTATTTTCTGAGTTTTTTAATAGTTTCTGGAATTATGTAAGCAATAAGAGAATGTGGGGCTGGAGAGGTGACTCAGGGGTTAAGCCTCTGCCTTGCAGGCAGAAGGTCCCGAGTTCGGATCCTAGACCCCACGTATAGACGCTGGGCAGAAGCAGGGGCAGCCTGCGTTTCTGGTCCTGGTAGGGCGGAGCCTGTGAATCCCCGGGCAGAGTAAACGAGGAGGTGGAGGCGGTCCATGGTGGTTCCGGAATTCGTCCGTGGTTCTACACACACACATACACAAGCGCACACACGCATACACGCACAATTGAATAAATAATAAAAAATTAAAAAAATTCTCTGGGAATTGGGGCAGGAGGCACTGAGGGATGGGGAGGGAGGGGTGAGGGGAGGGGGAGCAGGGGGTTCGGGGAGGGGTAGGAGGAGGGAGGGAGGGAGGGAGGGAGGGAACCGGTGTACCTATTAAGTTTGTATGAGCGGAAATAATAATAATAAAAAAAGTAAAAAAAATTTAAAAAGAGGGGCTGGAGAGGTGGCTCAGGGGTTAAGCCTCCGCCTTGCAGGCGGAAGGTCCTGAGTTCCGGATCTCAGATCCCACATATAGACGCCAGGCGGAAGCGGGGGCGGCCTGCGCTTCTGGTCCTGGTGGGGCGGAGCCTGTGAATCCCGGGGCAGAAGGAGGTGGAGGCGTCCATGGTGGTTTGCGAATTCGTCCGTGGTTCTACACATACACAGACACACACACACACACACACACACACACACGCACGCGCGCACACATACACACGCACATGCGCACAGTTGAATAAATAATAATACAAAAATTAAAAAAGAAAGAGAATGTGCATATGCTCACTGTAATGAATTATCAACATTAGAAAAACACGTAGATAAAAATCTCACTTCACCTAGGTTATTCCCCAATGCCCCAATGCTCTGAAGAATCTGGCTACTTTTCCTAAAGACCAAAAAATTTGGTGTGCATTCTTTCAGACTTTTTCCTACATGTTTTGTATGTAATATGTGTGTGTTCTTCTACAGGGTGTCATATCTACATTGTCTTTACTCTTTTCATTCAATTAAAAAAATTCATCTTGATCCTTATCATGGAGGTATGGCTTTCTGTAATATGGATGTCCTGCAATTTAAATATTTCTACTATTGAATATTTTAATTATTGGTGATTTGTGTATGTGCATACTTGTATGCATGCAGATATATGGCATGTGCATACGTATGAATGTGAAGCCAGACAGGTACCATATATCTTTTTTATTTTGCATATTTTTTTTGTTTTTTTTAAATTTTTTTATTTATTCAACTGTGTGTGTGCGCGCGCACGTGTGTGTGTGTGTGTGTGTGTGTGTGCGTAAGAGGGCATCATATGTCCCTGTGGAAGAACAAGGGTGACTTCAGTAATCATCTTGGATTGCTTCTACCTTCTTTTTGCTTCACTCTGGGATTTCCCAGACTCTGTCCACCATGGTCAGAAATGCAGGCCACCTTCATTTCTACCTGGCATTTTTACGTGAGACCTGGAATCTGACCTTCTGCTTATGAGGCAGAATCTTAACTCCTGAACCATATCTCCATCCCATCTTTTTTATTTTGAAACATAGTCTTTCACTGGTCTGGAGCCACTCAAGCAGGCTACACTGAGTAGCCAGCAAGTCCCAGGAATCCACCTGTCTCTGCTTCCCTGTGCTGAAGTTACAAAGATGTGCCAACATGCTCAGTTGTTTGTTTATTTTGCTTACATGAGCTGTGGGGATCAAACAGGTCTTCTTACTTGTATGGAAAGCACATTACCAACTGAACCACCTCTCTAGCCTCTTATAACTTTTATGTGTTTATTGGCCATTTATGTTTATCTTTCACTTGTTGTCTGTGATTTGCCTTTCTTTTTAACCTTTTATTTATAAGAGAGCACATCCACGCCATAGTCATGGGTGGAGGTCGGTGGATGACTTTGAGGAATCAGTTCTCTCTTTCCATAATAAGGGCTTCTGGAGATCGAACTCAGGTTACCAGGTTTTCGGGCAGGTGCTTCACCCACCCACTGAGCTATCTTCCTGGCCCTTGTCTTTTTGTTTTTTTAGACATCATCTATATTGGCATATTTTTTTAGCTTTTGTTTATTTACTCATATATTCTTTATACATTATGGATAATAATCCTTAATTATAAGTAGTTTCAGATCATCTATACTGGGGTTTTTGTAGCTTTTGTTTATTTACTCATATGTTTTTATACATTATGGATAATAATCCTTAATTATAATTTGTAGTTTCAGATTCTTTTTTTAAATTTTTTTATTATTTATTATTTATTCAATTGTGCATATGCATGTGTGCACGTGTGTGTATGCATGTGTGTGTGTAGAACCATGGACGAATTCGGGAGCTACCATGGATGCCTCCACCTCCTCCTTGTTTACTCTGCCCTGGGATT
Source organism: Typhlomys cinereus (assembly GCA_023101885.1). Classification (NCBI taxonomy): domain Eukaryota; kingdom Metazoa; phylum Chordata; class Mammalia; order Rodentia; family Platacanthomyidae; genus Typhlomys; species Typhlomys cinereus. The sequence goes on along the minus strand of JALPQD010000100.1, from coordinate 410,451 downwards.
CATAGGCTTTGCCCTACCAGGACCAGAAACGCAGGCCGCCCCCACTTCTGTCTGGCATCTATACATGGGGTCTAGGATCCGAACTCAGGACCTTCCCCCTGCAAGGCAGAGGCCCTTTTTTATTATTTATTAATCCCTGAGCCACCCTCTCCAGCCCCCAGATTCTTTCTTTTTAAACTGCACTTATGTGACTTAACATATGCTTTGATTTTCATGAAGATGTGTGAGTGTGTGTGTGTGTGTGTGTTTGTGTGTTTGCGTGCACTTTTCTTTATGGCTCCTAAGCTTTGAACCTCATATAAGACAAGAGAATTACAAAAATAGTCTTCATATTTTTCTGGTGCTCAGCATTCTTGTGAAGCCTGGTAGAATTGCTTCATGATTTCTAGATTACAAAAGGGAAGAGGATCCCGAATTTAAAACCAGGCTGGATTACATGTAGACTGTGTCAATGAGAGAGAGAGAGAGAGAGAGAGAGAGAGAGAGAGAGACTTGTATCAGTTATATGGATAATTCATAGATTAGAGAGGGTGGGGCTGGAGAGGTGGCTCAGGGATTAAACCTCTGCCTTGCAGGCGAAAGGTCCTGAGTTCGGATCCTAGACCCCATGTATAGATGCCAGACAGAAGTGGGAGCGGCCTGCGGTTCTGGTCTTGGTAGGTCAGAGCCTGTGAATCCTGGGGCAGAGTAAACAAAAAGGAAGTGGAGGTGTCCATGGTGGTTCCCGAATTCGTCCATGGTTCTACACACACACACACATACATACACACACATATATACACACGCGCGCGCACACGCATACACGCACAGTTGAATAAATAATAAAAAAATTTTAAAAAGAGAGGAGCAAGAGGGGAAATCAGATGAAGGCATGCACTTAGAAAGCTAAGACATGGATAAGAATTGATGATTCTTACCAAGGGTAGTAGAGCTGAAGGGAAATAAATGTGAGAATGACTTTGATGACACTTGGTAGAATAAATAGAACTTGTTCATTGATTGGAAATGTAAATGTGCGTGAAGTAAAATATGAGTGAAGATTTGGTAGAATGACCAAGGTTACCCTATCCAATGATAGGAATACAACTGATGACACTTGATTCCATCAGTCTGTTGCCTGGCTGGACATTTTGATGACTGGGAAGACTTCTGTTTAAAAAAACCCTGTAATCACCAGAAAGCTCAAATAAAGACAAAGGCATAGTGTAAAGAGGGAGTGACTTGTGGGAGCAAGAATTTCCTTAATCAAATAGAAAATCCACTATCGGGACCAGCGAGAGAGCTCAGTGGGTAAGGCACTTGTTTGCAAACCTGGGGGCCTGAGTTCAGTCTCCAGAAGCTCATACGGTGGAAGGAAAGAACCGATTTTTCAAAAGTTGTTCTCTGACCTCCACCTATTCATGTGCCATGACATGCAGGCTTTCTCTCTCTCTCTCTCTCTCTTTCTGTCCGTCTCTGTCTCTCTTTCTGTCTGTCTCTCTCTCTCTCTCTCATAAACTATTTTTTAAAAAAGAAATAAAATCCACCATCTTGAGATAAAGGATAAAGGATAAAGAGCATTTTAGCCTTCAAAGGTAATGTTACCAAATGTTTCTTACAGAAATATCTAGAAGGCTCACAGACACAGCTCCTCGTTTCCATTTGTCTCTTCTGCGTCTATAGGCAAAATTGCAGAAAGGTACCACTTCCCCAGAGAAAGCTTCCCCTGCTCTGTTGCTTTAATTGGTTAACCTGAAGCCAATGCTTGAGCATCCCATAGGGCCAAAGGGGGGGGGCATGAGTGCAGGATTTGTTCTGTAACATACAGCAGTAATTACATTTGTGATGAGCCCAGATGTCTTTTATAAATTAACCCAGAGCCTACTGGAAGCTTGGGTGATTCTTGATTGCTGTGGTTCCTTCACAGTCAGCACTATCCCAGAAACTGTTTCTATTTTAAAGGACCCTCAGCAGTCTCTGCTTAGGTGACAGTCTGCTTGCAGCAGCGATGACACGTCATCCCTCCCACATCCTTTGTGCACTCCTACAGAAATCGAAGCTTTAGCTAGGCAGATGGTTTGCCAGCTACTGAGCACATTACTGTCTCCCTCTCAGTCAGATACACCATGGAGCTAGATTCCAGGCAGAACTATGAGCAGAGATGCAATGCTCCACCTCCAGCCAATGGCTTCAAAAGGAAAGGTGTGTGTATCCATTCTCTACTTACTCCCTTGCTTGAAGACAGATGTGGTGGCAGAACCTAAAGCCACTCACATAAACTAACTGAACGTTGACTGTTGAAGATGACAGAACAAGACAGGCAGAGTTAAGGCCTAGATGACACCTAGTGTGACCCACCCCACAAACTCCACCCACCTCCCCACAACTTCTGTGTGAAAGAGAAATAAGTGATCTCCTTCAAACTCCTCTGTCAGAGTAGATCATTTATTGATGAGACCAATTCTTTGTCCATATCTATCCTGATAGTCAAAAATCATTTGGCCTGGAAGACTTCTACTGTTTGTTTCAAGGCTGTTTAAGTGTCCAACTGTTTGTCATGATTTCGTTAAAAGCATATATTAGAAAAGGATGGGGAATGTCCATATTCAAGTATCCAGTCTCAGACCAGGAATGGTACAAACAGGAAAGCATCTTGAAGGATTCATGAACACCTGGACAAAACCTGTGACTTGTTCATGCCAACGCCTCAACTGAGAAGCAACACATGAGTGAAAAATGATTCTGTTTCTTAAACACTGTCCTTAGTTTTCCTGCAAAGGTTCAAATGCTCATCCAAACTGCAAATAAAAAGAGTGTGAGAAAACACATGCACTTAATTTCCTTGCCTTGGATGAGATGCTCATCACTTTGACATATCAGGTTGCTGAAAACTAATCATGTGGAGACATGATTGAGTTCAACAATGGTTTCTTGGCTATGACAGCAAAGACACAGGCAACAAAAGGAAAAAATAGATAAATCAGCCTTCGTGAAATTTTTTAAAGATGTGTATGCCAAAAGATACTATTAGGTGAGTGACTTGGCTCAGCAGATGAAGGGACCTGGATTCGAACCTAGCAAACTAAGTTCAAACCCCAGAGCCCACATCATGGAAGGAGAGAACTGACTTCCAAACATTACCCTTTTACCTCTGTGTGCATGCTATACGTGTGTTTGTTTGGTTTTTTTTTTTCTCCCACATTTGATTTTTTTCCCAATCCTACAAGCTCAATAGGTATCCCCATTCTCTTCCTTCCTCCACCCCTCCTCAGTCCCCCCTTGCACTCTCCCCTTTTCCCCCTTCCTTTCATCCGCATCCCTCCCTCCCCTTCTCCCAGTGCTTCCCCCTTCCCCCCTTCCATCCCCTGGAGCATGCTTTTGCGTGAATGCCAACTCTCCCTCTGAGTCCTCCACCCTAGTGAGGTATAAGGACTCAGTGGCATAGCCCGGAGCCCTTTCTTGGGCTTCCCATTAGTATGGGAACTTTATTTTGACTATTAATCCCTTGACTGTTCTCTTTTTTTATATTTATTCAATTGTGCGTGTGTGCGCTTGTGTGTGTGTGTGTGTGTGTGTGTGTGTGTGTGTGTGTGTGTAGAACCACAGACTAATTTGGGAACTACTATGGACCGCCTCCACCTCCTCCTTGTTTACTGTGCCCGGAGATTCACAGGCTCTGCCCTATCAGGACCAGAAATGCAGGCTGCCCCTGCTTCCGCCCAACATCTATACGTGGGGTCTAGGATCCGAACTCAGGACCTTCCGCCTGCAAGACAGAGGCTTAACCCCTGAGCCACTTCTCCAGCCCCAATCCCTTGACTATTAATCTACTGCCTATGATCCATGCTAGACTTTGAAGGTCATTGACATGTCAGCCATTGTGCAGGTCATGCAAAGTCCGATTATGGCTACTGCAGCCCTAACTTGTGTGGAGTATCTTGCATATTGTTGGTCCTCTCCATCTTTAGGCTCCTACAATCTTGCCGTTCCCTCTTCCACAAGATTCCCTGAGCTTTAGGATGAGGAGACATTTGGCTAGTCCAGTTCCAGGTGATTAATGTAGGGTCTTTGGTATTCTGCATTATGGTTTGTTGCTGTTTTCAGTTTTGTTTTTCCTGCACCTCCCTTGCCTGCATCCTGATTGGTATTGAAGGTCACCTCCTAACCAAAGATAAAAGGCTGTTTAAATGAAGATTTTAATATAAGAGGAGAGTAAAGGTAGATGGAATAGGAGTAGAACACTGCAGTGAGTGGGAGGGGGGTCAATCTCCCATTTGCAGGATGGTTACTATCTATCTGCCAGTCCCTATATCCTCCCTGATTGATTGGTGAGATCAAACCTCTTCAGTCGCAGGTGACCAGGAAGGGAAGTGAGAGTGAGCTTCACCAGATGTCTCAATACTTACATTCAATACTTGATGGTGACCTATTTTCTGTACTGAAGCATGATATCCTCTCTCCTCTTTTCTGGAGGGGCGGGGCCTCCTTCTCCTTCCCTCCTGTTTATAATCTTTGTGATTACAGTGGGGATTACAGAGATTTATCTTTGAATATGTTATTAAGTGGGTTTGGTACTAGGATCCACCTATTAGGAAGTACATATGGTGTCTAATTTTCTGTGTTGGGATACTTCACTCAATATAATTTTTTCTAATTCCATCCATTTCCTGGCAAATTTCTTAATTAATCTTTTTGATGGTCAAGTAGTATTCCATTGTATAAATGTATCACATTTTCCTTATCCATTCATCAACTGTTGAGCATTTGTATTGATTTCATGATTTTGCTATTGCAAATAATGCTGCTATTAACATGGTTGTGATTGTATCACTGTAGTGAATTTTTGCTTTATGGGGGATTATTCCCAGAAGTGGTATACCAGGGTCATATGACATTTCAATCTTTAACTTTTTAGAAATCGTCAAACTGATCGCCAGAGTGGTTATATAAACCTGCATTCTCACCAGCAATGTATGAGAGTTCCCTTCTCTCCACATCCTTTCCAGCATTCGTTGTTGTTTTATACACATGTTATATATATATATATATATATATATATATATATATATATATATATATATATAAGCTGTAAGCAGAGTTAAAAAGTAATAACAAGAAGAAATAGCCAAATTAAAAAATGGACAACAGGTCTAACCAGTCATTTTATCCAAGACAGATATACACATGGCCAATACTCACTTGAAAAGATTCTCACTATCTCAAATTATAAGGGAAATGAAGATCAAAACTACAATGAGATACAGCCTTCAACACATTAGGATGGTGTCTTAATTTCATAACTTCATTGCCATAATGATTATCTGACAGAAACCATTTATGAGAACAAGGGAATTTTGTTGACTCATGATTTCAGCTTACATTTACAGGTTATTGTCCATCACGGCAAAGAGAAGTCATAGTGGGATGAAGATCTGAAAGAACTGCCCTCATCTATCCACGGCAGAGCTGAAGGTAAGGACCAATATATTTCCACTTGCTGCCAGCTTTGTCAAAAATGCCAACCAGCTTTCTCTGCCCTATCCACCTGCCCAAGCAGTAGTCCTACCCACAATGAGCTGGGTCTTCCCACATCAATCACACAGTTGAAATCATCTCCTATAGGCTTGCCCAGAAAACTGCCTTAACTAAATAAACCTTCATAGGTGTGCCCAGAACTCTACCTCAAGTGTCAGGTTGACAGCTGAAACTGACACAGAGAGCTACTATTTTTATTAGCATATATTAATTATACATAATAATGGATTTATTATGACATTTTATATGCATATATTTTTTCATCATATTCATCCCTAGAGCCCTCTCTGGTCACCCTCACCCTCATACTGATTCCCTTCCTCTTCCCATCTAGTTCCCTTTCTATTTTCATATCCTTTAGTGAATATTTGATCCAATGAGTTTCATAAAGGTTGCTTATATAAGCATGGGTAAGCATCTCACTGCTTCCAGTTTCCCTGACTCAGCAAGACTATGTGCTGTGTGGTTAAGGATAAAGACGGGAGGAGAACTGTAGTACTGTAAGCATGAATCTTACTGTTACTCTTCACTTTAAACCTACATAGGTTTTATGTAAATTCTCTTTTCTATAACACTGACTGTATGGCAATTACCTGTTTCTTTCTCCTTGTGATAGAACAACATTTAGTAGATGTAACAGTTTCAGCCCTCAGCGTGATGCTTTGACACCTCTGAGCACAGAATTGAGAAGAATTATCTAATTAAGATTGTCTTGATTGCTTAAAGTGGGAAAACCTGCTCATCATGGGCAGCACCATTCCCTACCAGGTGTCATATACAAGATGTGGATTGTAAAATGATGGAAAGAGAAAGAAAACAATTGGGCATGTATTTATCTGTTGCTTCCTAATCTTGGTTGTGGATGTGATGTTGCTTCAAGTTCCTGCCACTGAGATTCCCTTGCCGTGATGGGCTGAAACCTGGCACTAAATTCATTTCTTCCCTGGTTTGCTTTTATCAGGTATTTGTCACAGCAAAGAGATAACCAACTAAGACAATTTGGTACCAGGAATGGGGACATCGGTGTGATGAACCTGACTGCATGGATTTTGAGCCTTTTGAACTGTTTTTCAGAAAGAACACAGAAGAATCTGGAACTTTGGGCTATAAAAGTTACTGAATGCTGAAAACAGGACTTACGAACTATTCTGATGGAGGCTTAGAAGACAGTAATATTGGAAGAAACGTGGACAGTGGGGATCCAACTCATGAGGTATAGAAGGAACAAGGACTACGTCAGAAGCTAGGGCCATTCATGTGATGTTTTGGGCATGAATATGACTTTATTTAAGGCCCATCATAAGAACCCAAATTTAAAGACAATGGACCGTTTTGTTCAATGGAGGAAAGCTGTGTGTGCTACAGACAGCACAGATGGGTGTGCGGAGTTGTACAACACTTTGAATCCCAGGTGATGGATACTAAGCTACAGGAGTTGATATTTTGCCCTTCTGAACTTTGTCTTATTTTGATTTGATGGTTCCTTACTCTGCCATGATTTCTTCCATTTTGAAATAGGACTGTTTATCCTGTACAATTTTATGTTGGAGGTATGTAAGCTTGTTTTTTATGTATAGAAACACAATTAAGAGACTTTGGGCTTTTAAAGTGTTGGAATTGCTCATGACTATGGGAACTTTTAAATTCCAAAATTAGACTGAATACATTTTATGAAATGAGCATGAAATCTTGGGAGAAGAGGGGTACTTGGTTATGGCTAAAAGGTGTCAGACTGACAAGTATTAGAGTGATAGTATTAGTTGTCAACCTGACACCTAGAAAATAGGGCACAGTTGAGAAGGATTCTTTAAAGCAAATCGGGTCTTTGGGCAAGTCCATAGGAAATTATCCTGATTCCATTAATTGATGTGAAAAGAACCAGCCCATAGTGAGTGGGACCATTCTCTTGGCAGGTAGATAAAGATGGAGAGAGCTAGTTGAGCATAGGCGGGTGTGTCAGTCAGGTTCAGCTTTCAACTAGACACTTGAGGTGGGCTTCTGGGAGCACCTGCGAGGAATTATTAAGTTAGCGCATGTTTCTGAATAAGCCTGTAGGAGATTGTCTTCACTGCATGGTTGATGTGGGAGACGCCGTCCACAGTTGGCAGGGCTATTCCTAGGCATGTAGATAAGACCGAGCTGGCTAGCATTCCTGGCAGGCTAGAAAGCAGCACGTGTCCTTGTCTCTGTGCTCTGAACTTCAGATAAGATGCTGCCAGTTCCCTCAGTTGTGCCAACACGACTTTTCCTGCCATGATGAACTATAACCTGGAATCATAAGAATGAAGAAAAAGCCCCTTGTTTGAGGTCAGGTGTTTATTACAGCAATAGTTTATGAAATGTAGACAGCAGGCAAGGAAGCAAGCGAGTAAGCGTGGATCTTGCCCCTGGCTTGCTGGGATGTCATCTGACCTGTGAGTTCCCTGTCAATGCCGATTCTTGAAGATGTGATTCTCTTGCCGTGATGAACTGTAACCCGAAATTGTGTTTTGAAAAAACTTTTTATTCCCTAAATTGTCCGGGTCAAATGTTCTCTTGCATCAATGAGCTGTGAAACTAGAGCACCCTTACAATAGTTTGATTTGGGTCTTTTTTTTTTTTAACCTCTGATAGGTTTCCCAGAGCATAGCCCCATCATAATTAAGGAACATTCATTATAGCTAGGAATCGCTGCAAAATAGCATTTAAAACACAATTCTGTCTGTAAATAAAATATACAAGAAAAAAGTTTACAAACATATTTAATACTAAACATCAGTAAGTAATTAAAAATTTTCCATTTCACTCTTTTTTTATAAAGATTTTGTGGGATCTCTGCCTTTCCTTCTATTTTCTAGATAACTTTTTGGTTTTTGTTTTCCTTCTGGCAGCTCCTTGTGTGACAGACACCCTACCACTGAGCTGCGGCCAAAAACCTTTCTTCTGTTTTCTAAAGCACATGAACCACAACGTCTGGATCAGCTCCATGGTTGTGTCTCTTGTGGAACAATTTCTGCTGCTGTCTTTTGCTTTTTCTTCTGCTTGGGGCCAGTTAGAATGCTCCTTGGAAAGGTTACTGTTTTTATTAGTTGATGCTTGTTATGTATGATGAACTGTAGAAGCTACAGATGCCATCTCTAGTTAAAGAAAGTTGAGATATTTTCTGGCTGTCCCAGAAAACGTAGGCAGATCCTCATGAAGTAATTGAAGGAAGTAAGAAATCTGGAACAGCCTTTTTGTTCAATGCTTGTAAACTGCTTTTGTTTTCAGTAGTTGTCATTACACTGAATATTTATTTTGCACATTTCTCTCCACTTTAGAACACAGGGAAGCTCTAAATGGCACTATAAAGACTGGAGGATCACACTGTTAAATGATTCACAGCAAAGGCAAACCAGATGAAACCCAGTGGGCCACAATGTGAAAAGATTTGAAAGTAGGAAGGAGGCAGGCAGGAGAGACCATGAGTTGTAATGGGAAAACGAGGGGGATGGGACTGGGGATTAAGGAGTGAAAATATTATAAGTTCACTATATTCATGTATTATACACAAAAAATAATCATTAAAAAAAGAAAAGAAAAGATCAGAAGGTCAGAGATATGTGAGGGAAGAAGCAGGTAGACCCAGAATGAGCATCTTGTATGGTATGATCTTCACAACTCTTTCCAGGACAAATGGGAGAGGATCCCTACCCATGCCATACCTGAAATTCTTTCAACATATTTCCTAACAACCCTGGACACCACTGTAAAGTGCTTCAGTAACAAGGTGCCTTAGTTATTTCTTGACTTAAAAAAATGAATGGCAGAACAGAGTCAGTTCTAGAATATCAAGCTCCTGACTTTTCACTAGATCCACCCATCTCTTCCCACGGATTCCATTAGTAACCACTCCAGTCAGATCCCAGCCTGGGAACACTTCCCTTTATGTGCAGGCCAAGTGGAAATTGGTTGCTGATCCACCATTCATCTCTCAGGACTGTGTAAATTCTGCCTACTGCAAGCAATATAGGCAGATGTGGGGTATTGGCACCTATTAGAGGTAGCACCTGTTTTGTAAACAGTTTTTGGAAAGTATCTGCCCTCAAAGCCAGCTGGAATCCCCTACATATTCTGATTTCACTGCTAATTGACAAAGTGTAGACTCAAGCCTCAGGAAAGCTATAGAGACCGCACACCCTGCAAGAGCATCAGAAGTGCTCAGATTCTTGTACAGAGCAGTTCCAGTGCTGGGATCTGGCAAAGCTCTCTGGCACTTCTGTTGGGCATAATCACAGGGTCATGCACACAGAGGCAGTGTCAGAGAACAACAATCCATGAGAGTAGCCGACAGCCCTCAACCCTTCATGGAACGGGACATCAGGGACTGGGGTAGAGAAAAGGACCCAGGGCACAATGATTGGGGAACTTCAAGGAAGTGATGCTGTGTTTTCCAGGCATGGGAATCTCCTGGCTCAGATGATCTATCTAGCTTCCAAACTAAATCTAGGCCCTGCCCTAGGAAAAAAAAAGGGGGGGAGGCTGGTTGGGAAGAAGCAAACAAATTATCATATTCTTAAATGGGTCATATAACCGGGCTGATTACAGGGATGAGAATGACAGAGTTAAATAGGCAGGTGCTGTGCCTGGTGGCCCTGGATCCACAGCAAGTCAAATCTTATGCTATAGCTTCTCATTGGACTGTCACCACAGTGTGAAGGACATCCTCATTTTAATGTCCATTTAGGCATATGATATCTGACACCTAGAAAGGCTGAGTGTGTGTGTGTGTGTGTGTGTGTGTGTGTGTGTGTGTGTTGTTTGTGGTTAGTTGTACACATGTGTTTGAGCATGTGTACAAAAAGGCATTTGAGTGTGTGAGCCTATGAAGACCCAAGAGTGGCAATGAGAATCATTCTGGATTGCTCTATCTCCTTATTGTTTTGCTCTGGGGTTTCCCAGGCTCCGCCTTCTAGAGTCAGAATTACAGGCCGCCACCTTATCTACCTGGCATTTTTTTACATGAAGTCTGGGGGTCTAAACTCAGGTTCTTGTGCTTGCAAAGCAAAGGCTTTAACCACTGAGCAATCTCCCTAGCCCAAAGCTAAGTGATTTGAACAAGATTACATAACCGATGTTAAGTGTCTGAGCTAAGACTGGTTAACATATAGACATTCATTCAATAAACTTGGAGCACTTGCTCTATTCGGGCATTTTGCCTGGTATTCCGGGGATGCCCTGCCCTTGCTTAGCCTACCTGATGAGGGTGGGGTACACAGACATGTCAGAGAGTCATCCTGCAGGAGGTGGACTAGCAGAAGGGAAAACAGGAACCCTAAGCATGAATAGCACAAACACTGGGATATGGAGAGCATGACAGTGGACGGTAAGGGAGAGGGAGGTGCAGAACTTCAACAGTGGCCAGGAGGTGGGGAGAAATGAGAAAACAGCTTCAACTGCCAAGGGCAAGGGTTGAGTCACCATGTGGCCATCTAGTGGCCATCAAGGGTGTTGGCAGGCAAAATGGAACCGCATAAACTAGGATTGCAATTGCTAACATTCAGAAAGCATGTATTATATACAGCCTTTATGTGGCTACACTAACTCGTTTAGTGTTCTTCACAACCTCTCTAGGTGGACATAACTTTACCCCTAATATGTATACTCAGTCACTGAGGTTCCTTTGTTGATAACATCCTCAACATCACACCACTATAAAATTGGCAGATGCAATTTAGCCAGGAAAGCTTGGCAGAGCCACAAAGCTATGCCTGCCTTGGGAATCCCTTCAGGTTTAAGGGACTAGATCCTGGCAGGATTGGGGTCTTTAGAAAGATCTTTAAATTGCAGTGTGGCAGAAGCCTGAAAGTACAGAAGGATGAGAAGAGGGGGGAGAGGGGAGAGGCTGCATCAAAGAAGCTGGGAGGGAGGAGGACTGTTGGAAAGTAAGAACACAAGCTGCAGACCACAATGACCCCCTGTCTCAGGTTTGGGTCAGTGAGTGCAACTTAACAGACATGGGGACTCAGGCTGTGAAAAATGAAGATTTGCCTATAGGTTATGGTGAGATAGGGCTGAAAATACCCATTCGAAGCTGGCACTGTGTGCAAAGAAATGGTGAGCTCCCCATGTCAGTCATTCAACCAATCAGCTTGCAAGCCTTGCTAGGACATGATCACAAGCAGGTGAATTTGATCTGTGCCTCCTGGAGTTCCAAGTTGTCTGTTTTAACCAGAGAGAGTAAGTTCATATATAAAAGGAGGGTCTACAGATATGGCTTAAGGGACTGAGTAATCAACACAAGTGGTTAGAAAAAGGCTCACAAACAAAAACAACTGTTGTGATAGTTAAGCCTGGGTGTCAACTTGACACACTCGTATTAACTAAGATGGACTGAGATCACCTCTGGAAAGGATCAACTGAGACCACTTGATAGGATTGTACCCACCTTAGATCCTATCAGAACCTCCAAAGCTCTCATAAGATCCTCCCAGTACTGCATCATATAAAAAGGAGCCACCAAAGAGAACAGATGCCTTTTTGCAGCTGTGCTAGGAATCGTTCTTCCTTCCAGCTACCCGGTTTCTTCGACCTTTTAGCCTTCGACTAGACTAAGACTCTAGGAGTTCTCCAGCCTTCAGCCATCACCCACTTGACTACCGAACTGAGCAGCTAGCTATCAGCAGCCATTGTTGTAACTACCTCAGCTACTGGCAGCCTTCGGTGGTCTACCTTGGCCATATCTGTAAGCCAACTCAATAAATTTCCTATATATATTCATTCTGTGAATTCTGTGACTCTAGAGAACCCTAACTAATACAACTGTCACTGCATTACATAGAAGAATCCAAAAGACCACCTATCTGGGAGCAAGAAGGTAGAACCAGAGCATCCCTGGTGAGAGCAGTCTCATGGCGTGTGGTTGCTGGAAATGCAACCACACACTTTATGGGCTAATAGGGAGGGGTAGTGGCAGAACCACAAATGAGAGTCACTCCTCTTAGATACTTGGAAGGACCCCCTCTGCTTTCCCAGATATGTCATTCCAAAAAGACCGAACACTCTACAGAGGCAAGCACTCTTCAACTCCATGTCACACATACACACCCTACAGAGAAACCTAAGGCTGGGACAAAATTTGCTATATATTTAAAGGGGGGCAGGGTTAATTGTCCCTAGCTGGCTATGTGACATTGAACAAGTACCTCCCTATGATCTTTATTTTCTTCTCTAAGAGTGAACCTATCTAGTGTGCAGGCTCACAAAGGGACTGCAGTCAGAAAGCACCCTACATACCACATAGCAACCCTCAGGTGCCATGTCCAAAAACAGCACCCCATCACTGGGTTTCGATCCCAGGACAATCCCTTCCCAGCCTCTTGCTCCAGTTCACTCTGCCTGGGGAGGTGGAACATAGGCTCTCCACCCTCCACCAGCCTCTCCCATTCCTCTCCACCTCCACCCCAACCCTTTTTCCTGGTGCCAGCTCCCATCCTCACCACCCCCATCCCACACTACCTCCAAACCCCACAACTAGAACTGGCCAGGATCTGGTTATTGATTGATAGAGTCAACTACAGAGCTGTGCTGGCCTCTGTGACACGTAGCAAATGCAGGGAACCAACTCCAGGATGTTCACGCCTTCGAAATACAAACACAGAACTGCCAGCCCTCGCATGCTCCACGTCCGCCAGTCACGTGTGTCTCCCACCTGTTTCTCACGTGCCTTCATGCGTGACCTTTGGAAGGTACTACCCTTCCAGTGTCATATTAGTCAGTGGAGCTGTGATTCTAAAGCTCTCTCTAGCTCTAGCTCCAGTCTTGCATCTGATTCGATTAGTTCTATAATAACGGTGTTATTCATTTTAAAACACTAAACAAGTACTGCGTGTTAGGTGCTAATCTGTGGTTTTCACAAGCAGTGTTTCTTTCAATAATCACACCATCCCTTATTAAATGGATACTATTTACTGTTCCCTTTCAGTCCAATAACTCTGCAAATGTGTTCTGGGTGGCTTGAAGCCCTGATTTGGACTACATCCAGACTGCCTAAGCCAGGCCTGGGGAATGCCCAATCCAAAGTGAGATCTCAGGCTCAGACCACAGCTGCACGCCCAACTTCCCCTCAACTAGCAACTTTGTTGGCACCCCTTCATAGGCTGCTAAATTCCCATGACTAGCCATAAATGCAGCCTCATCACACACCCTCTCCCATTGGTCCCCAGCACCTGCCAGCCTCTACCTCTCCCTCTAAATGGCAAGGTCCACATGAGGTTGCAAGGAGTTACTAGTGTGGGAACTAGAGCTCTTATGTCCCCTGCCCCAGCCACAGTGCCCTGACCCAAGACAAATGATGGATCTCTCTCTCTCTCTCTCTCTCTCTCTCTCTCTCTCTCTCTCTCTCCACCAGAGGAGATATAGGAGATACAGTGAATGTAAGCATATAGGCACAACTGAGGGGTTTCAAGACTGTGTTGGGTGCTCCGGTCCCAGCATTTAAGAAAATCCTTATTAGGAACGATCTCAAGAAGCTCCACACCTCCCTGAGAGACGGAGAAGGACTAATGCTGATAGGAAGAAAAGGATGCTCTCCCAGTGATACACACACTGATCTCTGAATACGCGCTGAAGTATGAATCATGTCAGTCGTATGTGATACATGTGATCAAAGGCAAACTAGACGAAGCACAGTGACGGGTTGTAAGGGGAAAGGAGGGTGAAAATATCATAGATTCATTATATCCATGTGTGCAACATTTAAAAAATTAATTGAAATTAAAAAAAAAAAAAGATTCCTAGCAGAAACTCTGGCTCAAAAGCCCTGCCAAAGCCAGTGTAACAGCTCACACCTGTAATCCCAGCATTCAAGAAGGTAAGGCAGAAGGATCACTCCAAGACTGAGACCAGGCTGCTACAGAGTAAGACCACCTCAACAACAACAAAAAAATCTGCTGAATTAATCCTTCCCACGGAATACACAGCCACCAGGTGGCAGCCAAGGCCACCGTGATGTTAGGAGCCCACAGCTGGCCTCCAACCGAAAACAGAGAAAACAGAGTGCATGACACGTGTATGTGTGCGTGCATGCACATGTGTGTGTGCACCCATGTGAATGGAGGGTGAGACAGACATACAGGAGATTAGACTATAGAGTTTAGCTCCCTTTCTTTTTTTTCCCTTGCCTGAGCTGCCCTTATCCAGTTGAGCCCTATCATGGGTACTGGCGACAGAAAGGGATGTGTCCCCACTCCCACTCTTGAGAGGCTCCCAGACCTGAAGCTAGGGCAGGACACACATAAGTGACCAGACAGTCTGGTGGGGCAGGCAGGATGTGTGCAACTATGGTGGGGAGCTGGGGACTGGAGCTGCCTGGAGGCAGGGCCCAGCAGGAGCAGCAGGTATGCCACCTACCTGAATCCAGGATTTGTCAACACTGGCTACCCCAGTTTCCTCCTGGCAGACCTACAGAGAAGCTATTGCAACAACCAGTTCTACTGGCCGCTGGAATTTGAGCCAGCGTCTACATGATTCCTGAACTCTCACTTCCCATCCCAAGTGCTCTGCCAGCAGCTGAAAAGTGAGAGGACAGGCGAGCTCGGGAACTGAGACCACCAGGCAGCTCCGCCAGGAAGCAGGTGTCATCCACACTTGCCCCATTCAAGTTCTGATGGTTCCATCCAGAGACTCGCTTGTGAAACTGGCCGAGACAGACAGGGAAGCCTGTGACTCAGGCAGGGGCCCTAAACTGCACACACCCATCCTGCCGGCTGGGGAGAAGGCTCTGCCCCAGCTGTTGCTGTCATGTGAAAGTCCCTGAAGTACGTGGTAGTAGTTCTGCATGCTACACTGGATAACCTTGAAACTCATCTCATCCGCTTGCTCTCCACGCAACAGACAGGAACTACCAGAATGCCAGACTCAGAGACAACTGCTGCCAACCTGGTGAACCGCGATCCATCCCTAGAAGCCCACCGGAAGGATAGGAAAACTGACTTCTGAAAGTTGTCTTCTGACCTCCACCCCTGTTGCCACGGCATACCTCCCCTCTCGTAAATATTGAAAAACGAATTTTAAAAAACCCTGCAGATTTCAATCTCCGTCCACCTGTGCAGACTTGAGCAACCCTGTTCTTTGCCCGGTGACTGTGACTTTGGGATAACAGCCCCTTGTGAAATTCACAAGTTTGAGTGAAGTGGGTCAGAGGAAAGGTGCAAGCTCGCTTCCAAATTTTAGGAAGAGCAAGAATGTCCCAAGCAGCAAGGGAACAGGCTGGCCCCAGAGCGAGCAGCGCTTCTGACAGCCGGGCACTCCCGGTAGGGAGGAGGAAGGACCTGCCCGAGAGGCAAAACCAGGAAGAGACGTTCCACCCAGTCCCCTCCACGTCTGGAGGGGCCTTAGGGAAGTGCGGGGTGGGGAGCACTGGGGAGGATCACGTGGAAGTCATAGACAAGAGGGGGTGCGGACCTGTGGGCACCGATCGCGGGTGGAGGTGACGAAAATGAAATTCAAAATGTTTCGAGGGGCCGAGAAAGAGACAAAGAGATGGAGGTGGGGGGCGGCATCCTGGAGAAGCCTGGTGAGCCCCACCCCCTCCCCTATTCCCACCCCACCTCCTCTCCGTGTCACTCCGGAGCTCCGGGGTCCCCTCCAGGGTCCCGGCCGTGCACTCGCCTCCAGCCCCGCCCCCGGCCCGAGGAGACCAGCCCTAGGGACCCGGGGGCGCGGCCCTGTAGGCGGCGGGGGTCCCAGCTGGTCCGTTATCTGCCTCCTCCAGGAGCTGCCCGAGCCATCGAGCGGCTGCGGGTCTGAGATTAGGCCCCCGGAGGGTCATTAAGCTGCGGTCTGGCCCCGGCCCAGCCTCCTTCCCTCTCGATCCGGCCAGGCCGGCAGGTGGAAACCAGAGATAAGGACCAGGATTCGGGTCTTGGCGATTCTGGGGCGGACAGCTCCATACCCCAAGCCCTTGGTCGGGTAAGATCCTAGAGTTGGGGAGGGAGGCTGCAGGTCACTGTTAGCTCAGCCCTTCCAGCGGTCCAGAGGTTTCCAAGACCCTGTCCCGCCCACACTGAAGACGAGGGAATAGAAGGAGGCTTTCAAGACTTTTGAGAGCCAGGTACGACACCCCAACAGCAGTCTTGAAACTAGGTAAGCTCAGGCAAAAGTGGGGCAGGTGTCTCTGCCCTAACCTAGGCCCTGCAGGCTAGGGAGGGTTGGGGGGAAACCTGAACCCCCCTGTACCTTCCCAGAGACAACTAGGGATAGAGGCGGGAAAGGGCGCCTTGCAAGGGGATCAAAACGGGCAGCCAAAAGGTCCCAAGCCAAGGTCTGGAAAGAAGAATGGGTGCTTGCTCCTTCTCAGGGATGGCTTCCAGCAACTTCTGTGTGTCTTTCAGGACGGGCTGGCTGCTTTTACCTTCTGTCTTCAACAAGGAGATTTCCTTGGATGGGCCAAGGAAAAGAAGAGGCAGAGCTGAAGCTGGCAGAGATAGATGAGAAAGAACAGAAGACCAGGGAGGTGACTTGGCCCCTTAAAAATACCTGCTCCCAAACCCGGAGGCCAGGGGGTAACCTGAAGGGGACACCCTGCTTCCCATTCCCTGCTCAGTTTTGCCTCTGCTGCAGTCTTAATCCCTGGGAAGATGATCTGTTGGTCTTCCCTGGGGACATTGAGGAAGGACTTGAATTGCAAAGGACCCAGTTCCCTGACTGCCACTCCACCCAGGGCAGGAAGTCAAGGCACTAGTGAGAACTGAGTTCTGTTCCACCTCAGCAAGGAGAATGGCCACACCCTCCAGAGCAGCTGAGCTCAGAGTAGGAGGAGCTCTCCTAGGGCCACATGGCAAGTTGAAGGACTGCGAACCCCATTCTGGCCTTCATCCATATGAGCCCCATACTTCCCTTTCCCAGCATGCCCCTATACCAAGAACCTGGTCCTCCACGGCTCCGGGGAGGGGAAAGAGTTGGACAGATGAAAGACAAATCCACGGGGGCAGAAGAGAGGGGTTGGCATGCCACAGAGGAAAGGCCCAGAATGTGAAGGGTAAGTTGGGGGTCTTGCGAGAGAGGCAGCGCCTGGAACACGAGCAAAACATGTGAGCTCTCTGACTCACAGACCTCTGACCTCTGACCTCCTCCAGCTCTCCAAACTTGAAGCTCGCATCTTGAAACTGACCAGCACTAGGACAACCATGGTACCCAACTCTCATCAGGGTCTTCCCCATGTAGGAGAAATCTCCTTCCTGCTCTGGGCAAAAGAAGGGTTTGGTCTGAGGAGACAAGAACCTCCCACAAAGCAGGAATGGGTTCAACTCTCCCACACACACCCACATGCAAGTAGAGTTCACCCTTTCCACACTCAGACTCCAGAACTGATGTTGACCCCCTTTGGCCCCATCTGGATACACCCTCCGACACTCCAGCCAGGGGTTCCTGGGTAATTTCCAAAGCTACCATGCAGCTAATTGAAAAAGTCAGGCAAAGTCTTGCTGGAAACCTCAGGGTCATGTCTGAGCCACAGCCCCAGAAGTACAAAAACAAATCTTTATTTCTTAGAAATAAGGGCTCACTTCCATAGTTAGAGGAGGATGGGAGGTGGGGTGGGAAGGGCTGAGCTGGGTGTCTCTTCACAAAACTCTTCAGAATCGGGGCCACAGCACACTCAAGCCTGTGCTTGACTTGGTCGGAGCCCTAGCCTGAGCCGGCTGTGATTCAGGAAGGCCGAGGAAGTCAACCCATTTTGTAGATTCCTGCTGCATAGTGGTTGGATGGCGGTGGAGGGCACTGATCCCAAGTCTCAGGCCAGGGCCGCGGGAGAACATGTCACATGGGTGTGCTTCGGACCCTGCCTTCACCGTCCAAGACGTTCTCATAGGCATTCTTGTGCTCACTGGACCTAAAAAAAAAAGGCCCTAATGGGTCATTGGCCTCTCTTCCCATCCCCATCTCTCTGTGCCAGTCCTGTGCCAGTGAGGGCCATCTGGCTAGAATCTACATTCCCCCAAGCACATCTGGATTTCAGCTGCTGGACTGGAGGTGCTCAGTCCCATCCACATACAAGTTCCATCTCCCTCTTCCACTGTGTTCCCCACTGAGTCCCCCCAAGAGCTTCTTTCCCAAGAGTCCCCCTACTTATTCATCCTCTTGCTGAATCCCTACTCATGTTGAACGCTTTTTCCCCTACTACCATCTACTACCCCTCCAAAGCCCTGTCCCCAGAATGAGTGCCCGCACTAAACCCAGCCTTTGCCTCTCCATGGGGCCCTCCGCACGTCCCTTCCCCCCTGGGACCCTCTCCTCCCCCGGCGCCCCTGCAGCACCTCACCTAAAGCTGGAAGCCGTTGATGAGTATTTGCCATCCATTCCTACCAGGACTCCATCAACCTTGTTTCCGACGGCCATGACCGTGTTCCCAGGCTCCCTGAAGGTACAGCTTATCAAATAGGGCTCCTTAGTGACCGTCTACCTCACCCCATTCAAGATCCTGTTCTGGGTCCTGGTTCTCAAGATCCAAGGCAGACTTGGCCCTGCTCAGAAGCACCTTTGTTCCCTGGGCCTTGCTGGAAACATGCTTCTAGCCTTCTCCTCAGGTCTCCAACTGCACCGAAAGTTGTAGAACACTAGTCTTCCATCCCAAGCCTCTCTCCACTGCCTCTATCAGCCCTTGCTCAGGCCCAGGACTCAGAGTACACCCCAAGTTAGAAGCAGATGTGGTGTGGTCAGTGTCACAGAAAACACTGGGGCTGACAAAGAACGGAAATATTTCCAGAGGAAAGCTCTTTGCTTTTGCTCCAGAAATAGCCATTGTGATGGCCCTTGTCTGTGCGTAGACACCCCACAGGAATGACCCGCCAGCATGTCCCAAGTCAGCTCAGCTTGTCATCTGTGTCCCCAGCCTCAGGGAAACTTCTAGAGGATCCCTCTCCTTCCCTTTGTGCCCTCTACTGCCTGCCTCAACTGACCCCAGGGTGCCCTCCCAGACAGCTCTCAGGCCTGTCCCTTTGCTATATTGCCTCTGTCCCCTCCGGGTTCACACTGCTCAGCCTCATGCGCAGTTTCCTTGTGGCTCTCTAGGCCTGCAGACTTCCCCGCGTGAGAGTCAGAGGCTCTGCAAAGACCTAATCTCATCCTCGGACTCCTGCCCCACTAAGATACACCTCCTAGTCCAGGTCATCTGTGCTGCTGGCTTGGGCCCTGCCAACTTCACCAGCCTTGCACTGGAATCCTCTGTCCCCTTCTCCTCTACAGGCCCTGCAGGGCTCCTATTGGATCCCGTGGTGAAAGCTGGGAAAAGATTCCCTGGGAGTAGATGCAGCTTTGGGGGGTGTGGGATCTTGACCTCTGTGCATTCATGCCCAGTGGCTTTGGTGCCTGGCCCTGAACCAAGATTCAAGTGTACTTCTCCCCATCCTCTGACTGCCGTCTCCGGCTTCAGGTTTTGGAATGGATGTGCAACTAGTAAGGTCTTGCTGAACCCAGGCCAGGTCAAGTAATGCCCTCCACTCTGCACTCTCCTTTGGCTGCACTTGAACTTGCTTATCTATTTAGTGAGCCTGTGAGGCCTCTCTGCACCACATGCAGGTGGCCCACAGAAGCTGAGCCTTCAACTCCAGGAGGAAGGCAGGGAAGCTATCTCCATCCCACAGATGGAAACATCAAGGCACCAGGTGGAAAGGAAGGGAAGATATTTCCTGCAAGCTCATGAGGAGGGCACCAGAGCTATGCCAGCCACAGGGCACAGGCCTGGGAGCCAGAGGCCCCAGTGCCAGTCATGACTGTCACCACTCCCCCCAAGAGTGTGAGCCCCAGTCCCCTTCCACCTGGTAAAAGGACTTCTGAGATCCACACTAACAAAAGCAATGATTCTAAGGCCACCATGCTTGCTGGGAGCCACCTAGCCCCATGCAGCACTTACGGCTCTTCCTGGCACCAGAAGTGGTTGACAGCAAAGGCAATTGCAACAAGGACCAGGAACACGGCCACAGCAATGAGGCCTTGCATCCAGGGCTGAAGGTTCCCCAGGCCTGAAAGAGAACGGGGGTTACAGGTACAAATCAGGCTGAGCCCGTGTCAGAAGCTAATAGCCACTACGGGAGGCATCGGGATGACCCTTCCAACCTTTTATTCTAGGGGAAAAGCACGGAGGCTGGCGTGGACAGAAGCCCAGAGCCGAGACTTAAGCTTGAAGGCTTGAGAGGCCAAGCCGAGGGTGCTGTGTCCAAGCATACGGAGCTCCTTCCTGCATTGTCCCTGGGGTCACATGCAGGGTCCCCCAAGGAGTGCCGAAGACCCAGGGATCGAAGAGCACCATGGATGGCTGGTCTAAATTTTGCCCGCTGGGAGTGGCTCCTCCCCCACACCCCACTAGTGATCCAGAGCTGCCAGGACGTAGGCTGGCATCTGGAAGATCCTGTTCTGAAACAAGACGCTCCTCCCAGAGGAGCAGGAGTAAGTTTAGACAGGTGCTACTCAGCTGGAGGTGCAGGAAGGTAAGGAAGATTGGGAGGGGTGCAGGGGTGGAGGTGGGGGGGAGTAGGAAGGAAGCTTCCAGATTCTAGTAAGCCCCATGAGCAGAGACCAGCCAAATTCCAGTCATCACCTTTTGTTTTTGACTCTAGACAGCCCTAACCCTAACGATTTCCCAGAAGTCTGTGCTCCAGACCACTGAAGTCCCAATGAGTTCCCCCTTTAGCACTTGAACTTGAGAACTTCACCCTGCCAAGTGAAAATACTTAGCATGTAAGAGTCCCAGTAGGAAACAAGCAACAGGAGGAAAGAGATGCAGGATGTCCTGCATCTCTAGTACTACCCCAAGGCTGGACATCCACAGCCTCACTTGTCCGGTTCCTACCCAAAATCCCCCCTCAATGTTCGTCTGCCTGGTGAAGGCCCTGCCTCCTCTTGGCACTCTCTGAGCCTGGTAGATGTGAGAAGGACGGAGGATTTTGGAACTCTCTTGGGTTTGTTCAGGACAGTCCTGGTTTGCCTCCAATGACCACAGAAAATACACTGCATAGTTATCCTGCAAAGGTCAGTGTTAACGGGACAGCAAGTTGGCTTTAGCAGATCGAGTACTTGCTGCCAAGCCTGGTGACTTGCGTTAAATCCCCAGGGCTCACATGGTAGCAGAAGCAAACTGGCCTCCCACAAGTTGTTCTCTGATTTCCACATGTGGTATGGCATATTCACACCCCCACGCATATACACTTACACACATGAGATAAATGTATAAATGTAAAAAGATATGAGTGCTTCAGATTCACACAAACACCAGCTCAAGAAACAATGGCTTGAAGCCCTGTTTGCGCTCTCTCTCTCTCTCTCTCATCATCATCATCAATGATGCTCAAGAGCTGGGGGCATCAATCCTAGAAGACCTCCATCTCTGCTTCCTCTTCCCATGACTCTTGCAACCATCACCATCAAAATATAAGAGGGACCACAATCCTCTGCTCCTCTCACAGCCTAGGGGAGAGCTTATAGAGCAAGGGACAGAGGAAAGCAGGAGAAAAGGGGTCTGGATCCTGTCCCTTTGTGCCCTGCTACATGGTCTATGTCAGTTACTCAACCACTTGGTCATTCAGTTTTTTAAAGGATCCCTCCAAGACTTGGGACTCAGAGGTGAAATAAACATGTGAAAGTTCAGAAAAGGGTGTTCTGGAAGTATCTTTGCCAGCCCCTCTGGATGCCAGATCACTGGGTACAAAGCCCTGCTACACCTCTGACCTGGCAGCAGCTCTGCGAAACAGACAAGAAGGGTTTATGGTCCTTGTATCCTGGGTAAGAAGATTGGATCTCGCAGAGATACGTGATTTCCTCGAGACCACATAGCAAGACAGAATCAGAGATGGGTGAGGAGTTTGACCAGGGTGGGGCCCTTCTGGGGCTCTGTTCCCTCCCCAAAGCCTAGAAGCTAGGACAATGACTTAGGTCAAATCCACAGCCTTGAAAGCAAAAGTACCTGAGCTCAGATCCCACCTAAAACATGCTGGGCAGACATGACAGCTGCCTGTAATTCTGGCCCTGGAAGGCAGAGCCTGGGAAACCCCAGAGCAAAGCAATAAGGTGAAAGAGCAATCCAGGATGATTCCCTATGTCATCCTTGAGCCTCCACAGACACATACACACTCAAATGCCCTCTGTACACATACCACGCGCACACACGTACACCCACCAGCACGAGAAGCAAGCACATATATGTACATGCATAGAGAGAGAGAGAGAGAAAGCCCTGCAGCATGCCCCCATCCTTCTGGAATAAGTGGCCCTGTGAGGGCACTCACAGCTTCTTTGTAGCCCATCGCCCCTCCCTCAGGACCCAGCCATGGATGGGGCAATCCCTTTTGTGAGGTCCTTAGACCCAGCATGTGCCCTGTGGTTTCATCCAAGGTAAACAAATCACTGAAGCAGTCTAGGTCATATGTCTGAGGCTAGCCTAGTGCTCCCAATCCTAAGCACAGGTGTCCTGACACCACCCCATTTTCCCTGGTCTCCAGTGCCCAGCCAGTCTTCTCCCTGCAGCCCAAGTATTCCTGTCCTGTGCTACCTTGCTGACAGCTGGCGGGTGGCACTGCGGTGAGCAAGCCAAGCACTAGGAGGCTGAGGGCCAACATGACTGCACGCTGCAGGCAGCCCCAGGGGGTCCCGGTCACTGCTGGTGGTCACTGCGGGCGGCTAGGCTCCTGGAGCTGCTGGATGTCTGGCGTGTTGTTTGTCTGAGACCGGTCTGCGCACGCACGTCTGGCCCTGCTGGAGAGGAAGAGTGGGTTAGGAAGAAGGTGAGGGAGGGGGAGAAGGAGACAGGCAAACAGCAGGAGAGAAACTGCTGTCTCTCGCATGGAAATGAACTTCCAGGCTGGCCTCCCTGGCCAGCACCGAGCCTCCAGCCCACCCTTCAAAGACCAGCTACAGAGGTGGGCTTGGAGAGATGTGGGGTGAGTCCCAGCTTCCTCCAAACCCCCGCAATGCCCCGTAGTCTCAGCCTGAGCTCACCTTTCCAGGCAGCGAGTCCTGGCTCTGGAGAAAGGTGTGACAGATTGTTACTCCCGCTTGAACTGAGCCCAGTGGGCGGGCCTTCTTGGAAGACTGACAGAGGGGTTAAGACACTTGTTGGCAGGCTCCACGCACGTGGGGAAAACCCTTGTGGCCACGAGGCTCAGGGAAACTCAGCCTCCCTCCTCCCTCCTCCCCCCTACCAGTCTAACCTCCTTCTGCCCTCTCCTCACCCGTCTCAATCCCAGTGAGCCAAACCCTGGACTCCACCCCTGGGACACAGCCTAGCTTCCGTGTCCAACCCAGTAGTTCCCTCTCTCACAGCCCAGTTAAATCTTTCTCTTGACCCCTGTGGTCCCTGAAAACCAGGCAGGGCTCCCTCAAACAATTCCTAACTTTATCAGACGCCTCAACGCCTTGTCTTCTGGTTCACTTCCACCCATCATAGGAGATGAGTAGGTGAACTGGGTAAAAAGAATGATCCCAGGTGCAATGGCCCAGTCTACAGCCAGAGCAATCTTGAGGAAGCTCACTTGTCCCCAGACATAGAAGATATGGAGTCAGACCCCCAAGAAAAGGCAAGCCTTCACCAAGACAGAGAGCATCCAGCCAGCCTTTCCAGGTCAGCGTCAGTAAACGACCCAAGTGCCTACAAGATATTGGGGCTGAGGGTCATGCTAGGTCTCTGTAACAGAGCTCATGCTGCCCCCAGTCTTGACACCAAACAGGTGCCCCACAGAACAATCTTCACGTCCATCTATACCTGTGTGCAGGAACATGGACCATGTGATCAAGGCCCTACACAGAGCTAAAGTTCCCGGGCTACCAGAAGAGCCAGACTCAGACAAAGTGGGGCTTTTTTTTTTATTAATATATTTTTTATTATTATTTCAGCTCATACAAACTTAATAGGTACACCAGTTCCCTCCCTCCCTCCCCCCCCCGTACCCCTTGTTCCTCCTCCCCACCCCCCTCCCTTCCTATCCCCCAGTGCCTCCCGCCCCAATTCCCAGAGAGTCCTTTCTTGTGCATGCCTGATTTTCCTCTGGGCCCTCCTCTCCGATGATGTACAAGGACCCAGTGGCCTTTCCCTGAACCCTTTCCCGTGTTCCCCTTAGGTATAGGAACACTGCTGTGGCTGCCAATCCCTTGCCTCCAAAGATCTTGGTGCCTTTAGCAGATGCTAGACTTTGTGGGGTCAATAGTGTGCTGGACAATGCACAGGGCATGTAAAGTCCAATTATGATTGCTTCAGCCCTAACTTGTATGGAGTAACTTACATATCCTTGCTCCTCCCATCCTTTTGCTCTTACACTCTTACCGCCCCCTCTTCCGCAAATTTCCCTGAGCTTCAGGATGGGGAGAGATTAAGCTGGCCTAGTTCTAGGTGGTTGATATAGAGTCTCTGAAGTTCTGGATTGTGGTTTGTTGGTTTTCTTTTGCAGTTTTGCTGCTCCTGCAATGCCCTTCACTCCATCCTGGTGGGCATTGTATGTTACCCCTGGCCAGAGACAAAAAGCTGTTAAACTAGAGTCTTGTGATAAAAGCACATTCAAAGAAAGTGGGGCTTTACCAAGTTAATAAGGATGAAATTGAAAGCAAGATACTTAAGAAACAGGTGGTCATGGGTTCAAATACAGCTCATGGACAGAGGTGGGGCCTGCACTTAGGAGGGCTTCCACTATGCTGCCATTCCTGAAGCATGCTCACCAATGAGTCTTATTTCCTGTTCAGAAAAAAAAAGAAAAGGAAAACAAAGAAGGAAGGAAATAAGGAAGACAGGAAGGAAAGGAGGGAGGGAACACTTCTTGCACGAGACTGGAAGCAGTCTGAGTTTGTCTATCTCTAGAAGCCAGTGCCTGAGGAATCATTCCAGAACCTCCCAGGCAGAAGCTGACAATCTGCTGCTCAGAACAGCCCTTTCTACTACAGGATGGGTCTGCAGGCGGGAGCCTTCATCGGCGTGCGCGCTCATATAACCAACCTACATTGTGCAGTGGGCCCATGACCATCCAATATGGGGCTGTTCTCAAGGGGAGTTGAGCAATGCTTCCCATACTTGCTTGTTCTCCCTCTCACCCAAAGTAAGGCCAGAATCTTTGTGTTGCTCAGGAGTTGGCAAGGTGTATGTTAATGAACAGCCAGGAAACTGGTTGGAATGTAAGGAATGGGATGGCATTTCAACAAACATTTACCCTGGGAGCTTTAATCAAGGGACCAAGGTCAAATCTGCTGTGGGAAAACGAAAAGATCATCAGAAATGGGAGAGGCAGGCCTGGGGATGCTGCCAGGGAGCCCCAAATCCAGCAACAGGGCCAGTAGGAGGTAGATGTCACTGGGAGTGACTTTGAGCCAAGCTTGAGAGATAGGAAAACCAGGGTGTGGGTTTCTAGAATAGTGAGTAGTTGGGGAGGGTAGGGAGCAGGTGACTCCCAAATTAAGTTTCTGTCTTGGACAAATAAGTGGGTAATCGGTCTGAGTCTCATGGCTTCCCCAAGATGTTGAGAGAGAGAGAGAGAGAGAGAAAAAAAAACCTGAGACTTTGTGTGTATGTGCGTGTGTGTGTGTGTGTGTGTGTGAGAGAGAGAGAGACAGAATGACCAAGACAAGCCTAACACATAGGTATCTCAAAGGAAGAAGAGGCAGCATGGAGCAGAAAGATGAAATCCCCAATAGTAGGCTGTCCCAGGAGTCAAGGGCTGGACAGGTCCAACGCAAGAAGGGCAGAGAAGTTACTTCTGTGGCATCATTACCACCTAATGCCTTCAGGGAGCTGCCCAGCTTCTGCCATCAGCACGGGAACCTCGGGCTCTGTCTCTACCGACAAGCAGCCCCTACTTCCCTAAGATCCCGGGAACATGGCACAGGGAGTGGGGGGTGGGGGTGGGGGATGAGTTGGAGGGACATCAGGTGATCCGCATGAGGAAAACAGCTCGCAGGTCAAAGTCCCAGGCTTTAAAACAAAAACAAGTTGTTCCGGAAAAGTGGGTGGACTCTTGGCTTTGAGGGAGCCCCTGCTCCCTGGAAGCCCCGAAACAGGTGAGAGGATCGTGTCCCTAGCCTTTGCGGGCAGCCCTGTCCCCAAGGACACAAAGCGGTCCCCTGCTGTCTAGTCGGGGCCCAAGGTCCATACAGGTCTCAGCAACCCCAAAGGCTGGACTGCGGGTCTTCACCCCAAGCAACTATTCCACGCACACTCAGTTCCTCCCTTCTGTTCCCCGCCCAGGTCTCATCCGGAATCATCTGGCTCCTAGACAAGGTCTTCCCCTGGCTAGAACTGGCCTGTTTGTCCTCTCCCTCTCCAACCTCTCCACCCCCATCCCCACCCCAATCAATTTTCTCCAGCCCATCTCTCCCATCACATCCTGTCTGCCATTCCACTCACTGCCAGAAGGTGGCACTGTGAGGCACCAATCCCAGGCGTGCAGAGTGAGGGGTTCAATTCACAGTTTAAGTTGCAGAATTCAGCAACTTCTCTCCCGCCGGCTCGCCTCTCCCACCATGCTTCTGGGTGTTTTAGAGAAAGGCGAATATTGGTGTATGCAAGTAAGATATATGGCATGCCCAGAGCTGTGGTGTAAGACAGTAGGAGCCGACTGGGTATCTAAGGAAGACATCCTGGAGGAGGTGATGTTCAGGGAAGTCAGACTGTGGAACTGTGCAGAAAGACCTGATGGGGAAGACAATGCAGTGAGAGAGCTTAACCTGAAAAAAAGGGGGGAAAGGGTTGCGTGACATATACAAGAAGGGTGTTTAGAGCAGAGGTATAGAAGCCTCTTTCACTCCTTTTAATGCTCTGCCCGCTAATCTTTGCTGAAAGCCTGCATGTTCTTAGAGAGTGTTGTATCAGTCCTCACCTTCCTCTCCAGCCTTAGCTGGTCTGGGATCCTCTACTCCCTGATCAGACACACACGCGCAAGCACACACACACAAACACCCTCATGCTGCCCTTTGCCTGGACCGCTGCCCCACCCTCTCCTAGCCTGAACAGTTACTTACTGTCTTCAAGATTTCTTTGACTTCCCTCCCCCCACACCAATCTTAGTCTTCACTGCTTGTATCCACAGCCATTGTCGCCTGCGGCCATTCCATATTGATTTATGAATTTGTGCATTTAATACTAATCGCAGATCGAATCCAGGGGAAGGGAGGGTCTCTTTCACCTCCAGCACACGTGCCTATACATGAATGCGACGAATATTTTGTATGGTTAAATCTCAATGTACCCAGTGATGACTTTGGGCAGAAGCTGGGAGAGTGAATGCTGAATGAATAAGCTGATTTAGCTCCAGGTGGGCCTTTGTCTCTTTCCTCCCAGCCAGCTGTGGGGCAGGCACTGGGCTTGCCCAGAATCTGTGTGTGAGAGCAAAGCACACACTGCCATTGTTCCACCTTGGAGCTGTCCAGCCCTAGAGACAGGGAATGTCTCACTGAAGGCCAAGGACCAGGCCACCCATGGGGCACCTGCAGAGGGGGTCCTAGTTCTACTGGAGCTCTGAGGAAGAAGGATGTGGTGGGTCCTGCATCTCTCACACAGGATTCCATCCTAGAGTCCCCTTCAATTTACACCCTTTTCCTATGATTCATAAACTTGGACAAGGAAAATACGGCATTTATTTTTCACTAACCTATAAGTGGAATTTGCCATTTTCTTTCCATAAGAACAAAAGTGGCAGACCACAAACTTCTGATACTTTCCTATTTATCACCCCACAATGAGTGCACATGTCTAGACACGTCACCTATGCTTATAACTAAGGAAGTATAACACTGGACTTTCTACACACACATTATAAAGGTAAATGAATTACTGTGTTGCAAACCTATCTTTACTATTTTTAATATATACTATTCTTCAAATACAATTGATTTGCTTTGCAATGCTAAACTTTTTTTTCTTTCTTTCTTTCTTTCTTTTTTTTCTTTTTTTTGCTGCTTCTGAAAACATTTCTTTGAGAAAGAATGCATTAGCGTCAACGAATCTCACAGAAGTCCACAACACGACATGAAATAATTAAGGAGTCCTGACTCCCTGTGTGCCTACAGGCAAATCTGCTCAAGGCAATGCTGTGTGACCCCAAGGTCAGATCTAGAGAAAGACTGGCAACTCTCCAGACAGAGGCTTTCTGATACTCAGAGCTGGGGGCTATGATCAAGTTAGGTGGGTACTTGGCCCTACAGGGGGCCACAGTGCCGGGAGCTGAAAGGGGCAAAGGTACCAGCCTAGAGGCAACAGAGCCAAGGAATGTGCTGGCTGTAGCTCCTGGGTCCTAGGCGACCCCACTGGGCCAGGGAGATTTATGGCCAGTGGAAAAGATCCATCAACCCTCCTGCTGCCTTTCACCCAGCCAAGAAAATAAAGGGTGCACCAAGCCAGGAGCCCGCTGCCAACAGAGGGCTCAAAGCCAGATCTCTCCCGGTGGGTCCTGTGTAGACTTCTGCCCATCAGCAATGAGTCAAGCTGGGATACTGACTTCCAAAATCAGTCTCTCCTGGCCCTACATCCTTAAGGGTGCCATCCAGCACCTACTTTTAGATGGGAGAAGAACAACCCGGAGGTTTCTGAGTGAAGGCCACACAGTCTGTAAGCAGAAAAGATGAAGCTAGACCCAGGCACTTCTATGTCCAGCCCAGGGCTCAATCCTTTTCCCCAGTACCTGCTTTAATTGCTCATTTCACCCAGCATCACCTGGAGTGCTTTCATTTATTCATTCAACATGTGTTTTACTGCCCACCAGGGGACTGAAATACAACGAACAAGATGGTGCTGTGTGAAATTGCAACCCACACCTGGGTAAGGTAGGCAGAACCTGTAATCCAGCATTCGGGAGACTAAGGCACTGAAGGATACACTGCAAGGTTCAAGGCCACCCTGGGCTATGTAGAGAGTTCTCAGCCTATCAAGACTACAGTGTAAGACCCTGTGTTCCTCCCTCCCAGAAGCATGTGGTCACACTAAATGTTTCAAAGTGGGAACAAAAGCAAATTAAATCCATCCTGAAGTATCATTTCGCTCCATTCAGAATGGCTAAAATCCAAAACACAAACATATATTGCTGGTGGGAATGGAAACTTGCACAACTCCTTTGGAGATCAGTTTGGAGATTTCTAAAAAATAGTTAGAAATCAAAATGCCATATGACCCTGCTGTGCAGTTCCTGGGAATATCCCCCAAAGAACATGGCAGAGCCTTACTGCAGAGTCATGTGTACATCCATGTTCATTGCAGCTCTATTCACAAGAGCAAAGAAATGTAATCAGCCTAGATGTCCAACAGCAGATGAATGGTGCCAGGGGAGGGAGGAGGGGCATGGACAGAAACTTGTGTGTATACAAAAAAAAATCTTAATTAAAAAAAGCAGGCAGGGGGGCTGGAGAGGTGGCTCAGGGGTTAAGCCTCTGCCTCACAGGCAGAAGGTCCTGAGTTCGGATCCTAGACCCCACGTATAGACGCCGGACGGAAGCGGGGGCGGCCTGCGCTTCTGGTCCTGGTAGGGCGGAGCCTGTGAATCCCGGGGCAGAGTAAACGAGGAGGTGGAGGCGTCCATGGTGGTTCCCGAATTCGTCCGTGGTTCTACACACACACACGCATACACGCACAATTGAATAAATAATAAAAATTAAAAAAAATTTTTAAAAAAGCAGGCATAAAGACACTAAAAATGAAAATAACATCTACTCTGAAAGATCAGAGAAAGATGGCACTTTGGTGCAAGATTTATTCATTTGTTGAACAAATATTTATCAAGCGCCTCTTGTGGCCCCACCATTCAATACACAATAAGTAGAACAAATTTTGTCCATTAGCAGAGCTGATGCTTGGCTGAGGGTTAAACGAGAAACAAAGTCAGGGAGCCGCGTGTCTATGAAGCAATCCCTCCCAAGGCTCATGTATTAGGGGGCCTGGCTGCCAACTGGTGAGCTTTGAGAAAGTAATTAGCTCCTAAGTTCCCCACATGCTGCGGGAGGTGGTGGAAACTCACTTTCCACTTTCTGCTTTCATGAGACCTGATAAGAGGAAGTGTCCTAGGTTCCTGGGAGCAGGTCTATGACACATGATGCAGCTTGTCCCTGGCCACTTCCCCTTTCTTCCTCTGTTCTCTGGCCGCTCTAA
This sequence comes from Typhlomys cinereus, assembly GCA_023101885.1. Taxonomy (NCBI): domain Eukaryota; kingdom Metazoa; phylum Chordata; class Mammalia; order Rodentia; family Platacanthomyidae; genus Typhlomys; species Typhlomys cinereus. The sequence goes on along the minus strand of JALPQD010000100.1, from coordinate 379,877 downwards.
GGTGAGCCGCTCTGCCCCACTGCACCTTCTTCGCAGTGATGCTCTGCCTTACCACATGCACACAGTGTGAGAGGCCACAGGCTGAAACTGCTAAAACCATGAGCCAGAACGGATCTATCTTTTTGTTAAAGCATTTCACACAGGTTTATGTCACTGCTTCCACATTTATTATTTTTGCATCAGTGTGAAAAAAAATGTCTGAACATAAACCAGTTAATGGAGGAAAAGCTCATTTGGGCTTAGGGTTTCGGAGGGTTCAGACCATCGTTGCCGGGCCCCAAGCACTTGGGCATGTCATTATGATGATGGGAACTTGTGGTAGTACTTTGTACTTCTTGGAAAACAGGAAGCAAAGAAAGAGACAGAAGAGGATCAGAGATAAACTATCCCCAAAATCCAAGCCCCAGTGACCCACTTCTTCTAGCTAGGTCCAGCCTCCTAAAGTTTTCAGATCCTCCCAATGTAGCATCATCAACTGGGGACCAAAATATTCAATCCATTAGCCTATGAGAGGCATTTCGTATTTCGTATTTAAACAATATTTTGTCTCTGGCCCCCAAAGCGTCATGGTCATATCAAAATACAGTTTAGTCCTTCTCTAAACATCCTCATAATCTTAATAGTTCTAACATTGTTCAAAAGTCTAATCCAAACCTTCCTTGTGAAATCAAACACAAGTTACATGCTTCCAACATACAATAGCACAGAGTAAACATTCCCATGCTGAAAGTGGAAAAAAGAAGCATGAATGGGTGAAACCAAATCAAGACCAAAACCCAGGAGGACAGATAGTCCATCTTCTACTTCCATGTCTGACATTTCAAATATGTGGCGTCATCATGTAAGCTACAAAGAATTTGGGCCGTCCCGTGCCCGTCTGTGTCCTTTCTAGCTGCAGCCCACGCAGCTGCTCTTAGGGACTGACTTGCCTGCTACTTTCCTTGGCATTCATTCCACATTCATGGCATCTCCCGGGATCTCCATGGCAGCTTAGGCTCACCCTCGAAACCTTACACATTACCTTCTCAAGAGCTCTCCTGCAAGAAATCTAATCTTTCTTTCCTTTCTTGACTTCCCAAAGTCTTCCTTTGATATCTCTATGGAAGTTTGATCCTGCTACTGTTCCATTCTGCATACCTGTTAACTCAGCACCTGTGGACAATACCAAGTCTTCTTTCAAACAAAGCAGTATCTAGGAACCCCCCCCACACACACACACACTCACACACATACCAGTGAACTGTAAATTCTTCGTCTGCTAAACCAGGAAACTATTTCTGAATGTGTCCTATAAGAATAAAGTGTCCTAGAAACTCACTCTTCTCAAGGAAAAGTCATTCTACAGAATTTATAATGTTCGGCCCTGAAGACTGTAGGGCAGGTCTGGCCAATTTTTAACTACCCATCTATCTTGGTTTCATAATTTTATTGTTGCGATAAATATGTGACCCTTAGGGGAGCAAGGTGATCTTTTTTATACATGATCACAATTGCAGGTTACAGATGATTATGGCAGATACACCAGCATCAGAAGCTGAAGAAACTGACTTCCCTATATCCACAGCAAGAGCAGAGATAGTTTGCTGCCAACTTTGCCATTAAAGCTATTCAACTCTTTCCATCTGATCTGCCTATCCAGGAAATGGTCCCATCCACTGTAGGCCGAGTCTTCCCATACCAATTATACAGTTAAGACAATCTCCCACCCATTCATGTGGTGGTTTGCCTTAACTAAATAATTCTCCATAAGTGTGCTCAGAGACCTACCACAAGTGTGAAATCGACAGCTGAAACTAACTGGCATACCCTCAAAGAATCTTGGCATTGTCTCAATGCAAAGTGTTGGCTCCTTTTTTATGTTCAATTTTTTATTTGACATGGGGAGGGAGGGAGGAAAAGAAGAAGGGAGGGAGAGAAAGGGAGAGAGAAGATGTGGAGATGACACAACCATACATGGAGGTCAGAGGACAACTTTCAGAAGTCAGTTCTGTCTTCCCACCAGTTTCAGGTCCCAGTTCATCGCTGCAGAGAAGTGACAGCAGCAAGAATTTGAAGCAACTAATTACTCCACATCCCCAGCAAGAGCAAGGACCAGTGAGTTGACCCATGCATGCTAGTGCTCAATTCACTTCCTCCATTTAAAGTGGTGCAGGATCCTGACCCCAGAGAATGGTGCCAATCACTTTTAGGCTGTGTCTTCCCACATCGATTATTGTAATCCAAATAATCCCTCACAGGAAGGCCCAGAAGCCTACCTTGATTTAAAGAATTCGTCTCAGGTGGGCCTAGAGGCCTGCCTCCTAGATGTTGGGCTAATACTAACCACAGCTCCACCCCTTGTCAATCTGACACCAAAATATATCACCTTCTACCCATTGTTTCCAAAGTCTCTTGTTCATCTTATAATACAAAACACATTTAGTTCAACTCTAAAACTTCCTATGTTCTGACTTTAAAAGTTTCTACAATCATTAACAGTTTCAACATTTTAAAAATCCTAAGTCTCAGGGCAGGAGAGATGGCTTCAGGGGTTAAGACTCTGCCTAGTAAGCAGAAGGTCCTGAGTTCAAATCCCAGATTGCAAGTTAAAAAAAAAAAAAAAAAACACACCAGGGATCCCAGTTTAAAAAAAAAAATACATGCCAGGCAGAAGGCAGCCCACACTTCTGATCCTGGTGGGCAGAGTCTGGGAAATCCCAGATCAAAGCAAGAAGGAGGTAGAAGTAATCCAGGATGATTCCTAAAGTCACTCCTTGGTCCTCCATGATACACACACACACACACACACACACACACACACACGCGCGTGCATTTTAAATGAATGGATAAATAAAATTTTTTTAAAAAAATAAAAGTCCAAAGTCTCCTGTGAGATCCTATAAAATGAAAAATGACTTACATACTTCCATCACAGAGCAGCACACAGTAAATAGTCTTATTTGGAAATAGAAGAAGCAGGACACAGCAAGAAACAAATAAAACCAGATTCTGGAGCTTCAGATATCATCTGGGAGTGCAATATAACCAAATATACAGCCCCATTCCTCCCAGTTGCTGCCTGTAATGCACTACTGTACTATCTCCACTCCATGCCTCCAGCTTTCCTGGGAACACATCCTGTGGTATCAGCATCTCCAATATTCTGAAGCTTCCATTGCCATTTAGGCTTCATTTCATGCTCAGGATTAGGGTCTCTCTACTGAGACATGGCCATAAAGAGCCAGGCTTTGGCTGCTCTCCATGACACCTCAGTCTCACATCTTTGCCTTCAAAACTCTTGCCGCCTAGATGGCATTTCCACGTTCTACACTAGCTCAAAATGTAGCCCAGTCCATGGAACCACAGCTGAATAAACTTCTGTGTGCTAACCCTGAAGAGACATGTTCCCAAGTAGCTGCTTTTGAAAAGCAAGGAATCTTGGGCTTTCTTCCTTTAAATAGATTTGGATCTTCACAAAAATGGAGTCTCCAAGGGATGGACTTTGCCCTCAAAATGCCCTCCTACCATCTGATACAGTCTAGGAGGTCTCTCTTTAATGATGTTGATCTCTTTAGTGATCATGCCTGTTCTCTCAGGACTGGTCTGAATATTCTCCTGCCTTGAAATTTTCTCTGCCAAATAAGCCAGTTCATTATGGTCAAATCTGGTTTCACTGAAGTTCTTAGGACATGGGCAGAATGATGCCTGATTCTTGACAAAAATATCACATGAGTGATATGAGGCCAAGCCCATTTCCAACAAAGACTTTGTTTTCCTCTGAAACCTCATGAGCCAGGCCTCTACTCTCCACTCTTCTCTCAGCAATATTGTCTTCCATGAGAACACTGCTTCCAGAACCTGATGGCTTTCCTAACTCAATTCCTCCCACGAAAAGTTCCAACAGCTTAAAAGCCCTATGGTCAGGTCTATCACAGCAATGACTCCATTCCTAGTACCAATTTCTGTTTTCATTTCATTACATATTGCTACACAAAAATGCCTGCTGTGGTCTGGGGACCACAGTCCCCAGAAAGGAAATACCTGTCTCCAGGACATCTAGACCCAGGAGACTGAAACTATTACCAGGTGATTCACCAAGCAGAATCTCAGCAGCAGCACAGATCAAGCAGGCTGAGCTTGTAGGCACCCCACTGAGAATGCCTAAGGGAGAGAAGTTTATCTTGGCTCATAGTGACAGGATACAGACCATTATTGCAGGGAAGTCACAGCAAGGAGAGCTTGAACCAGCTAGTCATACACATTCACGGCAAAATCAGAAAGCAGTGATTAGATACATGCACGCTGGTCCTCAACTTGCTGTCTCTATTTTCACATAGTCCAATACAAATTCAGAGAATCATCTCACCACCAATGGGCTGTGTCTTTCCACATCACTTAATACAATCCAAACAATCCTCACAGATGTGTCAGGAGGTTAGTCTCAATTTACCGAATATTGAGGCCTGTCTCATAGCTGTCAGGTTGACAATTAATACTAATCATTACAGTTATCTTTTGTTTATTCTCCATTTCTCTCCTGGGAATGTAAGTCCCATCCATGAAAGAAGCTTTGTTCGTTGTTCTATTTCCAGTGCTCAGAACAGGGTCAGAACTGAGGTAGTCAGACAGTGCTGGCTACATTTAAAAAGTGGCAGTTTAAGGGTGATATTGGGACAGTGAACCCTACTGTAAGCCCCTCTAACCACACCAACAGATTTTTATTTCTCCTTCACATCTAGCTGGCCACAATGCTAAGCATAGGCATCAACCCTTCTCTGCTGGAGATGGACCCCCCAGAAAGGGTCAAGCAGGGGTCCTCCCTTGTGTAGGAGGTCTACTCTTTTGCATGCTGTGGACAGTATGGTGAAATCTATGAAGTCTTTTAAAATGAATGTTTTAAATGCATAAAATAAAATACAGAATTCTAATAAAAACTGATGAGAGTGAAATACAATTCTCAAGGAATCGTTAAAAATAATTTGTGTTTGTGTGTGTGTGTGTGTGTATGTGTGTGGGTGAGGTGTGTGTGCAATGCATAAACCTGTGCGCACATGGAAGCCAGAGAAGGACATTTGATTGTCCTGCTTTATCACCTTCTGCCTTATCCATTGAGTAGGGTCTCTAACTGAACTTGGATTGAGGTTGGCAGCCACCAAGCCACAACAATCCCTCAAACCCTCAGTACTGGAGTTAGGTGTTCTGGAGCGCCACATACGACCTTTTACATGGATGCTGTAGTCTGGACTCAACTCTTCATATTTGCGTAGCAAGTACTCTTAATGCTGAGCCACTGCTCCAGCTTTGTATCTTAAAATTTTATATGCTTGCTGGGCATGTTAGTACATACCTATTAGTCCACCATTGGAGAGGCCAAGGCAAGAGGATTGCAAGCTCAAGGAAAACTTGGGTTCCTTAGTGAGATTGTGTCTCAAAATTTAAAAAAAAATCTTCCATAACTTCATGATGAGAATAATCATAAACAGGGTCTTAAGGTTACCTGCTACAATTGGAATGTTATTTTCCTTGGTGACAAAGTCCCAGAAGCTGGACCTGAGGCTGTAATTTGCTGTCAACATCAACACAGGATGAAAAGCTCAATTTCAATAAGAGCTTGGTGAAAATAGGGATATGTTTTTTTTTTCTATTTCATGTTTATGTTCTACCTGAATTCTCTCCTCAGATGTCTTGGGTATCTGTGGACCCAAGTATAAGAAGCTCTGCTCTAGAGACATCTCTTAGAGCAGGGCTGGAGAATAAGACACAGAAGACACAGACACACACACACACACACACACACACACACGCATGTGACCTTGTAAATACCACGTAAATACCACGTAAATACCACGTAAATGAAGTTGTGCACCCTCCCTGAGAATTGCTGAGAGCTTTCAGGAAATGCTTACAGAGCACCTTCAAAGCACAGCCCCTAATGTGTGCAGGGTGGGGACACTAGAGACCACTAATGCCCTATTTCTGTCTAAGAAACTCATGGGCAAGTAGGGGAAGGAGGCAGGGCCCACACTGGGGTTCACACAGGGCCACAAGGCCGGCACCCCCAGACATGGCTTAAGAACTGGGAGTTCAGAAAAAGAGACCTGACCTTGGAGGTGGTTCATCAGAGATACTGTAACAGAGCTCTAATCTATTCCTGGAAACGGGAGTCTGCAGAGGGTGTGGTAGTGAAAGGAAGAGAGGATGGAGTAGTGTTTTCTCGCGGTTGATCTTGAACTAGGTGACAGGACGCTGCTTGGGAGGTGCAGACCTGATGCCCGCGGCTCCACTTTCTCCTTTCTCCCCCGTCTCTGTCCATGGTCCAGTGCCATCAAAGTGAGTGATGGCAGGCTAATCGTGGACACTCAGATCTGAGGAGGCCCCCTTGTCTCTCTCAGAGGACCCTCCAGCAAAGACAAGTGCAAGACAAAGGCTTGGGCTGTCCTCATTAGCATCTTGCAAAGCCTGCCAGCAGGCTCCCTGCTCCACACAGCTCAGCTCCGGGCTGCACAACGTGCAACCCAGCAACTGGACCGGTCAGCGCCTCTGGCACAGCCCCAACCCAGCAGATGTGGACCCCGAAGAAGCCTACGGCCCACACGTCCCTCCTGCCTGCTGGGCAGGGCCTCTCCGTGCTTTGTCATACTGCTGCCACCAAAGACTCTGGAAGAAGCATCCGGTCCCCCAGAAAGGAAATACCTGTCACCAGGACTAGCCCCCTGAGGACCGCAACTATTGCCTGTGACCAGACTCGCCTGGCAGGATCGCAGCAGCAGCACAGGCCAAGCAGGCTGAGCTTTTAAGCACCCAGCTGAGCCGGCTATTTTAGAATGGCATTACCAGACAACAGCAGCACCCCAGTTTAGCTTCCAAGGAGGAGCAATCCTGGCTGGGTTGAGGCAGGTAGCAGGCCGAGTTATGAGATTTCCCGGCAGTCCTCGGAGAGATCGGCTGGGGCTTTGGGGCTGGGAGTGACTGTGTCAGTCTGGATCCCACCTATTCAAGGGTAATGGAGGGGGGAGTGAGAGTGATAGGCAAGCCTGATAGCGCATTGAAGGAGCAGCGCCCAGGGGATTGTGAGAGGGAGGGGCGGGAGCAGCTGAGACACAAGCCTGTGTAGTCTGTGTGGGAACGGCCAGAGGGCAGAAGGCCCAGGCCCCGCGATCCCGGAGAGCCTGGGACCCTGGAGCACTCAGAAGGCCCCCGGCTGCTGGGTGAGCCTCGAGCTGGAAAGGGCTGGCGACCTGGAGCTGCGGGCTCAGCTGGCGGGCTGTCACAGGCACTGGGTGGGAAAGGGTTTCTCAGCCTGGTCCCAAAGCGCTCCTAGATCTCAGAAAGGCAGGAGTCTTGGGGGCTTTGTCACAGGATGGTAAAAGAGTAGGGGTGTACAGGGGGCACATGATGCTATCAGATCACCATCTGTACAGCTGAGGTTGAGTGAAGACACATGGAGTCCCCCCCAAATCAGGGAATAACACACACACATACATACATATATATACATAAATATATATATATATACATATATAAGTGTGTATATATAGAGAGAGCAATCCTTTCGCTTCCCCTCAGAGGATGCCTGTGGGGTGGTGTTGGGGAGAGGTTGTCCATCTGCAGTGATCTTACCCACAGCTTACCTGCTGTGGGTGAGGGGCTGGCTCCTTGGTCTTTCTGACCTCAGCCTCTGACCGCTATAAAAATGGGAGAAATTGCCCCTTGTCCTGGGTTCTTGGGAGAATCCTCTTTCTAAACTTCCTAAGCCAGGCTCTAGAGCCTTGTTTGGGATCTCTGGGAAAATCTGTTCTTCCCCCAGGATGGATACAGCATCAACTTGCTAGGGGCGCATCAGTGTCCAATTTCATTATCCCTCAGGAGAATGAACATTTCCACAGAATTGAGTTAGAATGGTGGAAAAGTTTGAATAGTGTGGGAAGTATATTAGGATAAAGAAATGACTAGTTAGATAAAGAGGCATCAACTTGATGATTGACAGTTGTGCTCTGGGCACATCTGTGGAGAATTGGCAGTTAAGACAAGTCCTAAGCGAGCCTGCAGGAGAATATCTGATGGGGAAAGAGCCACCCACAGTGGGCGGGACCCTGGGCAGGTGGATAAGATAGGAAGAGTCAACCAGTAAATTGGCATTCTTCAGCACCAAAGGGCAGACTTGCGGTCTGACGAGGGTGGATATGGTGTGGCCGGTTCCCTTAGCTCCTGGTGTTGGTATAAGCTCTCCTACCAAGCTGATCTAAGAGCTGTAACCAAGAATCATAAGAAAGACTAAAACTCCCTTGCTTCCCTAAGCTCTTTGGTCGTGTTTATCAGCAACATGCAGACAAACTTCAATAAAAACTGACTAGGGTCTTGTACTAGAGGGTTCTGGGCTCTCCTGAGTTCCCTACTCTGCAGGCAGTTAGCTTCAGGTATCAACCAGACACTTGAGAACTGAGCTTTTAGACACACCTATGAGGAATCTAGTTAAAGCAATCCTATAGGAGATTGTCCAACACTGGATCGATGCAGGAAGATTCAGTTCATAGTCGATGAGATTATTCTGTGGACAGGTAGATAAGATGAAGAAAGAACTACTTGGCTATAGCAGACTGGCAAGCTAGAAAGAAGCATTGGGCCTTGCCCTTCTTCCTTGCTGTAGATAAGATGTGACCACTTCCCTCAGCTCGTTCTAGCAGCTATGATGAATTCTAACCTGAAAATGTCAGCCAATAAAACCCCCTTGTCCCCATCTAATCGTTTGGGTCAAGTGTTTATGACAGCAATGGAATATGAACCTAAGACACCTTCCTTCAAATCCCAGAGTCCTACAAATTCAGCCTCATTCCTTACATGTTCCTCGCATTCAGGTTCCAATGATAGCAGAAAGCCTTTCCTAGCCTGGTTCTATAGTGTGCTGTGTACATTGTAGCGTTCTGACTCCTCGCTGATATCCCTTTTCCAGCTGCCCTCCTCTGTGGCTACCTCTGAGATCCCTAAAACACAGATCTGACATCTTCCTACCTACCCACAACCCTTAATAACAGTCAGGATCTCTGATGATTGGGCCTCAAGATTTCCCAGGTCCCACACGTCCCAATCTGCACTCTGTATGAACCACACGGACTACAGCCTCCAAAGCACACCTTTCTCTTCCCAACACTGCATCTCTGCCTGTACCATTCTTACTACCAAAATGCCGCTCATCTCTGCATACCTGACACAGTCCTACTCATCCCTCCCCACCCCGAGAGCCGGCATCATCAGGGGAGCTTCCTGTGACCCCTAAGTGAGTCGCATGCCTCCCCTGGTTGACCTCTATAGGGACAGCCTTTAGCTACATGCCTGCTCTGTGTCCCAAGCATGGACTGATTCAGCAAAGGAGACGAGAAGTGAACAGCAATTTAGTGAATGAAGGTCTAAAACTTCATTGTTCGGTAGCCAGTATTCTTGTGTGACATTTAAACAGAATTAAGGAACACACACACACACACAACTCAGTACTCATGAGTTACGTGTCCTTAACAGCTGCCATAGAATGTTTCCATCGCTTTGGCCCAAATAGGTGAGGCAGCAGCAGGGAACCTAGCCCCGTTTTGAGCTCAACTTAGATCCTGCTTCATAACATGTCTCATTTTCCTTGCATAGAGCCTGCTGTGCACACTGAGCAAGGGAAGGCCGAACCCCAGCTTGGGACCTTTGACTGAATGTGCTACTCTACTTTGGATCATGCTTATGTGGGCCCAAGAGAGCCACCCAACAGGTGGAATCCTGTTGACATGGAGACTGGGCGACCTGCCCACCCTCAAGCTCCAGTCACCCCAAGTCAGAAAACAGTCCAGGATCCAAAGCTTGGCCAGCAAGCCTTTCCCACAGGCAGACACTGCAGAGGGTGTGGCCAGCATGTATCTGTCCATCACTTAACAGGTCTGCATATGCCTGGAGACCACAGCTCATCCTTCTCGGGCACAAAGGCCCAGGCAGTGCCTGGGAGAGGAGGTGCCACAGGGGCTGCCCCACAGAAGAGGGGAGGAATGGAGAGGGGGGAGTCGGAACTGCTATCAGCACTGCCTGTCCTCCCCCACTTCCTCTCTTCGAACTGATCACATCCTGTTATTGTGTGGACAGAGAAGGTCAGGAGCTGGGGAGGGGGCAGGGCTTAGGCCAAGCCAGTGGGGAGAGGTGGAGAGAGGCGGAGTGCCAGTGGGGAGAGGTGGAGAGAGAGGCGGAGTCGGAAGGCGTGTCACAGTGACATTAGTACTTCCAGGAGCCCAGTGTTGCCTGGACCCAGGATGGAGGTCAGCATTCCTGGTAGCTTGTTCATGCACCAAGAGAACACTCGGGCCCAGACAAGGACTGCAACCCGCTTCCGGAAGCCTCTGCAGCCTCCCACTCTGGCCCCTTCAGTTCTACAACTGCTTGTGCTCCCTGTTGCCTACTTGCTTCTAGGGTTCTTCTCTGGACCAGGTGGTGAGCTCTGCAGAGAGGGATGGGGGTCCTTGCTGAGACTCCCAGGCTGTCAGAACAGGGCAGGTCTAGAAAAAGTCTTGCCCCTGTACTGATTTCCTTCTATCTCTTCTGCCATTCCCAAAGACAGCTCCATCCGTCCGGACCCCATTTCTAGGAATCACAATAGTATCGTTGTATAAAATACAGACACTCTACATATACTATTTTGAATTCCTGTGACAGTCCTAGAAGATGAATATTAATGTCTTTATTTAATGGCTAGGAGAACTAAACCTCACAGAGATTAAAGTGATTTCACCTGAAGTGACAGCCAGTGTACCCAGTAACAGCAACTGGAACTTAATTAAGCTCAGGTGATTCTGACTCCAGAGGCTAAGCTCATTGGTGGTCAACTGTCTTTCCTTCCTACGCCTACTTTTGCCCTAGTCCCTCCCCTTCAGAAGCAGGGGAGTGGGCAAATGTTAGTATGGGAAAGGTTAGTATACAGAGGGGTTCAAAGGTGGTGCTTAGCTCCACTGGGTCAGGGCAAATCCTGCATGTTGAAGACAGCTACATAGACAGAATGAGTGAGTTGTATGAAAAGAAACAAAGGGTGAAAACCAGAAGTCATAAAAAAATAAAGTCTAGAACAAAAAGAAGATAGTACAATAGGAGCAAAAGACTGAGGGAGGATCTGGGGTGTGGCTCAGTCGTTACGAGTGCCCATCTAGCATGCACCACAGGAATCAGTCACAGTGGTTCTTGGCTATGATTCCAGCACTCAGGATGTAGAGTCAAAAAGATCAAAAGTTCAAGGTCAACATCCTCAGCTACATAGTGAGTTTGAAGCTAGCCTGGAATATATGAAATCCTATCTCAAAAAAAAAGTACTAGTGAAAAATAAAAGGGAACAGATGAACAGCCATTTCAAGGCCTCTGAGGCCAGAAGACTTGGGGACTATGTCGTCCTGGGGATAAGATACCTGGATCTACCTACCTGTCACTGTGAGACACAGGGTCCTAGATAGACTCTTTTCCTCTCTGTGCCTCAGTCCCCTCCATTTGGAGAAATGGACACTGACCTGAGAACCTCCAAAGCTAGGCCAGCCTGAATACTCTGACCTCAGGGTTTCTCTTGGTGGGCTGCAGAATTCACAGGCTCTTGCTGGTCTCATTACTTGGAAATGTTCTCCCTTCACCAGTACAGTTCTTCTTGGTTTGGGAGCATTACCCTCTTTTACCTGAGACCCTTAAGATTGCTGCCTCTGCCAATCCCAGATACTGATTTTTCCTAACCACTAACTGTTTCCATGTTGCTAAACACGTCTGTCTTTACATGGCTGTTCTCTCTACTAGACATAACTACCACTTCCTCCACCCCCAAATAATGCTCTTTTCTCTCTCTCTCTCTCTCTTATCATGCTTGTCCCTTCCTCCTGATACTTAGGCTTGTTAGCCTAAGCCCACAGCTAGTGTCTCTCACCCTAAGGTCAAAATCACACCATCCCACCTGCCCAAGTGCCTTCTTGCCTTGGGCCAAGGAATGAGAGGCATATTTGAGGAGGCCAGGTCTTGCCCTGGCCCTCCAAGAAAATGGCTAGAAGTTGAGAGGCCAAGGACTGCCAAGAACATAGATTAAGGATAGGAGAGCGGGCTGGAGAGATGGCTCAAGGGTTAAGACTCTGCCTTGAAAGCAGAAGGCCCTGAGTTTGGATCCCAGGTCCCATGTAAAAACGCCAGGCAGAATCACATGTGGCCTGCGCTTCCAACCCTGGTGGGCAGAGCCTGGGAAATCCCAGAGCTACGCAACAAGAAGGTAGAAGCAATCCAGGATGATTCCCAAAGTCACCCTTGGTCCTCCACAGAGACACACAATGCCCTCTGATACACATACACATGCACACGCATATACAAAAATATTTTTTAAAAAAAAGGATAGGAGAGCTACCTGTAAGACTCTTGAATTTCCCTAAATACAGCTTCTTGGGCCAATACAAATCCTTCTGACTTAAAGAACTGGCCTGTTTACTGTAGCTTGTGTATCTGCAAATTCACTGTCTCCCTTGCAAGAATGGAAGTTCACAAGAACAGAAAGTCTGATTTGTTCAGTGCTCCCAGCACAATACTGGAGTGCGGAGGAGACATTCAGCAAATGTTAAAGGAGAGAAGGAAGCATGCCTCCGTTGCAGATGCCTAGCCCAAGAAGTCCCTGAGGATCCTATGTCCATATGCGGTCACCTCCCCCAGACAGACCTATAGTCCCTGATTCCACAGAAGCCCCCTCAAATGAAAGGCAGCTTCTGGGCCTCCTCTGCAGGCTTCCAAAGCCTCTGGCCTTTGTCCCGAGCCCACACTTCTCAAGAGCCAGGAACAAAGGCCACAGTCTCCACTGAGTCACTAGGGAATCTGAGGTGTCACCTACGACTGGTAGCAGCTTCATCTGTTTTGAACTCTTGTTGGAAGCAATGGTCCCAGCCAAGGAACCCAATAGCAGGAAGAACAGGGAAGCTGCCCCAACAGAGAGCGATCTCCTGGGTTGGGGATAGCACGCTGAGGAAAGAAGCCTCCCTCCTCCCCCAGGCCTGTCGGAGGGGAAGGGCAGGACCTTGCTAACTGAGTTCTGAGGTCAGGCATTTTCCTGAACCAGTCCCTCATTTTCAATTCCTGGGAGTGCAAAGCACAAACACAAACTCCAGGCCCCTTTGCAAAACTTTTATTTAGAAATCTTCCTCATATAACCTCATGTATATACACACATCATCATCACACACAGGGTTTTTTTTTTTTTTTTTTCTTTTTCCACTAAAGAGTCACACGCCCACAGTGTTGGCCTCTGGGCTGTACAAAGTCAAGGTACCCAGAGCAGTTACTCCTCTTCTGCAGAAAAACTCAGAGACCAACACAATTCATCACATACAGTACGACACTGACGGAAAGTGCTGGGCCCGCCCACAGATACAGCGCGCTATATACACGGGCTGGGGCAAGCCTTCGGCAGAGGGTCAAGTACCATTGGGATCCAAGTACGACTAGACCCATCCAAAAGGCTAAAATAGCTGTCAACGGACTATGGTGGCTGTGCCCATCGATTTGTGTCTAGAAAAGGGATAAAGGTTGTACCATCTTGTCATTTTGCCACCATTTAAAACATTGCGAACTCTTCAAAGATGACATTCTCTCCAGTTACCACATTCATCTTCGTTCTGAGATGTTTGTTGCCTCCACCTGTATCATCTTTGGAATGTTGCCATTTCTTCAAGGGAGAAGCGAAGGAAGAAGAGCGTGGACACAAAGGATGAAGCAGGATTCTGGAGTTTCTTTAGTTTTAATAAAGACCTAAGACCTGCCCTTTCCTGTCCAGGCGACTTGGGAAGCTGCGAGGCAGTCTGCAGCAACTGAGCATGTTCTCTATCTCGTTTCTATTCTCACTTCCATCCCTTGCCTTGGGATGAGGCAGAAATGAAGATAAACCTGGAGAACTGAGGAGGACCTAACAGAAAGTGGCTTATAACCTAAATTACTCAAATGTCAACTGTAGGGGCCTGACTTCTGGCTGGAACCTCATTGCAGGGCAGCAATGGGAGAAAGGGAGCTTCCTACATGTGCGCACATGCTCTAGGGACTATGTGTCAGATGGACACTCTCACATAGAGCCATTTCACACACAGCACAGCTCTTTATGGACTTCAAGTACTTCCATTTCCACGGTTGCAACCAGTCTACACCACGATCCCAGGAGACAAAGCTAGTCATCATCATCATCATCTGCAAAGCCGAGACAGGCAATCGCAGCTTGAACTCTGGGCAGAAGGTGTAATTGGTCCCTCTCATAAAACCCACTCATGGCAACCAGCCTTCATTCCCAAAACGCTACTCCACTGGGAAGTAAACTCAACCTTAGAGCCCAGGACAGTTGTTGCATTTTTTTACACAGGCGAGAATCCTTGAAAATTCCCAAGCACTAGGGAAAGAAACCAATCTTAATGCTCATGGAAATATACATGATGAGGGAATACAAAATGAGATGGGCAGTTGGTAAACCTCAGTGGCTAATGGGATTGTCCCTCTGCCCAAGAAATGGACCTCAGTACTTGAAAGGAAGGGGAGGAGAACAGAATCAGTTCTTGTCTGCATAGGTTATGTACTCAAGACCCCATTATGACGGAGACAAATCACTGGGCTAAAATTTAAAAGAAAACAGTGATCAATTCTTACATGACAGGATGGGCCCCTTGGATAGTTATCCTCTGAGAGAAGACTAGAAGATTAGGTACAACGGGAGACACATAGAACTTCTAGGCAGTGTGTTCCATGGGCTTGGAATTTGCTGCAGGCAGGTCTGGCCTTAAGAAAACCTGGTCTTACCACCTGGATTGACAGAGGAACAAGAGAACAGTTGTCCACGCTACAAAAGGATTCTCCACTTTACAAAAAGGACTTGCTATAGTTGTTTCTTCAAAAGAGGAAGGAGAGGGGTTTGATTTACAAAAATTTCATGTGCAACTTTTGGAGGGGACACTCACGTTGCATTAAACCAACCTCCCATGCACACCCTGGGCAGCCAGCAACTGTACGATGGACGTGTATAAAGGTTGTGCTGAATGAATACGCATACTCAGATCTCAGCCAGGGCTTGGCCTCTGACTGGATTCTCCTGCCTGAACAGTGAATGGCATCCTGGGTCATGCTGAGGCCTAGAGTTTGCACCAATAGGTGAAGTCAAGCAAATCTCAAATAAGAACATCCAGAGGACAGTTTGCGCCTCACTAGGAAGCCTAAACCATCAGCCAACAGACACCTTGCAGCAGGAAGCACTTTCTGAGCCTCCAGGAGAAAGCTGGTGGGCCGCAGCTCATTGATGTTTGTGCCACGGCATGAACAATGACATTCAGGAGTTGAAACCCACATACCCCAGACACACTCGTTGAGTTTCACTCTAAAATCACTTTCTGTTCCTGTGTATGCACTCAAAGCTCAACGGAGCATGCTCAAGGCTGCTGACTTGGTCCCGATTAGCCACAGATAGGAAGGCAAGTCTTGGTGGGGAGAAGCAGCGCTCTGATTCCCCAGAACAGGAAGTAAGGACTGCTGGGTTTTCCGACTCTCTGGCCCAGTTAGTCCATAGCAGGCCATTTGTCCACTGGCCGTTTTCTCCAACCAGGCCCTGAAAAAGGCACCTCGAGGCTTGACTCCGCAGCAGCTGGTAAGCTGGATGAATTGACTGGGGTTGGGTGAAGACAGGGCTCACAAAATGGGCAGTTCTTAGGTACCTATGTGTTTGGACAGAAACTGCCACCAAAGCCACCCGGCCAGCTCTGGATGGGCTGAAGGCAAGACAGAGAGGTTGCTGGACACCTTCTGAGACAGCTGACAGCGCCAGGTCTCCTCCAAGGCTCACAAACTCCAGGCCGAAAGCAGCAACACTTGAGCCTCTTGGAAAATCTGGGAGATTAGGAAAGGGGGAAGACCGTGCCATCTTCAGAAAAAAAGTACCTACCACTTCACTCCATTTTCCTGTGCTCCGCTGAGATAGGAAACAGAAAAGCCAGCCCAAGGTCAGCTAAGGCTTCCCGAAGTTCAGATCACAGGGAAGTTCATCAGGTCCATTGCCTTGCTTCTCATCCAATCTGCCCTGTAGTCCAGCAGTCCAGCGGCCCCTGCCTGCTGGCTCTGGGCAGCCCCAGACACATCACCGTGGACCAGCGCCCTCGGTGGCAGGCAGCAGGGCAGGGTGGAGGCTGCGGGTGCTATGCTTGGGGGCCGGGTCCTCTGAGTAGCTGTCCGGACTGGCTGCCCCATCCAAGGAGCTGCCACAGCTGGAATTGGGGGAAAGCACATCCTGCAGGAGATCTTCAGAGGGCATGCCACCCCCTGGCCCACCCCCACCAACCCCTACCACGGCGTCCTTGCCAGGCTTGGCCCGCTGGGTGCCTTCCTCCTCCTGATCATTGAGCAACTTAGCCAGGAAATTGATGTACTTCATGGCCAGGCGAAGGATCTCATTCTTGCTGAGTTTCTTGTCTGGGGGGTGTGTGGGGATCAGCTTGCGGAGCTCTGCAAATGCACCGTTCACGTTCTGCTGCCGCCATCGCTCCCGGCTGTTGGTGAAGATCCGCCGCACGACTTTGGGATGGGGACCTGGGGGTGGGAGGACAGGTGTTAGGAGCACAGGAGACCCTCAAGGACTCCTGCATGAAGGTCAGAAGCCAAAGGCATAGTCCTCCATTTCCATGAGATTGCCCCGCATCCCTCCAGCCTACCCTCTTCTCCATCAACCTCTATGAATATCCTCTGTGCCTGTCTGTGGTGGAGACCAGGTAGGCCATTTAGTCATTTGTGCTGAAAAGCCTAACAGCACTAGAGACCATTGGGTTCAATTCCTTACCACTACTTGCTATGGGAGTCCTTCTAGACAAGGCCTTGACATTGATTTCTCATCTGCAAAATGGGACGGTACTAGTTAAGTCAACTCAGGTGCTTACATGGCTGATACCTCACCCGGTAAAGTGTCTACAGTAAGCATTTGATGAATGATAGCTATTAATTACCTCTGCCAGTTTTTTCGTTAACAGTCAGCAGCAGCGTGCTACACATTAAAGAATAATGCTAAACAGGGCTCCTTCATGGAGCTAAATTTTAATGGAGATGAAAGATGACAAACAAGTAGCAAAGAAATGGTGAAAAAATGGGGGGCAATTGGTAAAAAAAAAAAATATAAAGGAGCTACTGCTGTGCTCAATTAAGGTGACTGGAACAGGACTTTCTGAGTGGTAGCATTTAAAAGATTAGCCAATGCCTAGTCTGAGAGGGGGTCATTATGTCTACTGTTATAGTAAGAGCCAGACAAACTGGTGGAAGGAGTGAGGGACAATACAAGATTTATTCCACAGACTAACACCAATGTTGTAAGGATGGGTCAGGATCCAGTTGTGTGGCTTTGAGTAGGTTGCTTAACCTTTCTGATCCTTAATTTCTTCATCTGTAAAATGTAAACAACATTCGCCTCAAGGGGTTGTTTTGAAAACAAATAAAAACCAAGACCACAAGATGTACATGATGGGTGACAAGCAATGGCAGCTGTGGTTGCTGCCACCCTCAGGATGGTTGCCTGAATCCTGCTGGCCACGTGCGAGGAATATGACCGGGAACAAGACAGACAAATTCCCCTTGTGAGGAAGATCTCTCTGTGGGATGGAGAGGGCCTTACAGTCCCCTGACCGGCAGAGGAGGGGAGTTGGGAGGACTCACATGGCCTCAGAACCTACCCAGAGCTAGAGATCCCTTTCATCCAGAAGTGACCATCACCCTTCCACTAGGCTTCCCCCCACATTCCTGGCTAGCTAAGGGTTCTGATGTTTCTTCTGTTGTCAACTCCATGACCACACTGACCAAACTAGTCAGTGTCAGTCTCAGCTCCCCTCTCCTCAGGCCTCAGGGTCCTTTCCACAGGAACCTCAGCCAGGCAGCAGCCCAAGGATCCCACCACTGAAGATCAGCCTGTGGAAGAGAGGGCGGAGCTTCCAAATCTCCATTCCAGCGGCCCCTTCCCACTGGATCAGAACCAAAGAATATTCAGATTTCACAGCCCTGCTGAAGCATCCCTGGGGAATCAAGGCCCCAAAGCAGAGACTGGCAGCAGGAGCCCTGCCAAGTCTCAGTCCAGAATTTGGATCAGGGAAACCCCAACAATGCGAGGGCCTGGGAAAGAAACTCTTGATGTCTCAACTCCTGCAAGGGAGCAGAATCCAGATCCCAAAGAGGATTTGCACGCAAGGACTTCCGAGGTTCAGGAGTTGGAACTGGGGTCGTATTCTGTGGGTCCTCACCAGTCCCACCCACAACTTCACCTAGTCCCAACTCAGCTCTGGGCTCATGGGGCTTTATCAGTTTGGAGTTCCAAGGTGGCCTGCCAACCTATGTGAGACTCCTTCATATTCTGTCCTTGCAGAGGGGTGGGTGCAGAGGTGGACTCACCATCGGTAATCTCCATCTCATAGGGGGAGGGCCTCCTTTTCACCCGGTTGTTGTTGGCGAACATTGGGAAGGCATCGGGCTCCCCAAAAAAGCCGCTGTGGAGAGACGGTAGATCACAAGGGGCATCAGACGCCTGTGTCCTGCCTCCCCTCTGCCACCCTCTGCCCCAACCAAGTAACTTTGCACCTTTCAAACTCAAAATACGGATGGAAGAAATCATGCACACGCTTTAAAGCACAGAGAGAAGCAGCAGTGAACATACAAAAAAGGGCAAACACAAAAACGAATTCTCTCTTCCCCTCTCCTCTTCCTCCCTCTCTCCTTTCCTCCAGAAACAAGCACGCAATCCTCTCGGACATCTCCATTCAGGAACCTATACAGACCGACTTGGCCTTCTATCTCAGGGTATGTTACCTCCCAATACCATATAGGGTCGAACATTGCCTCTCCCACCAACTTCACCCCACCGTCACTACTTCGCCCCCTCCCGTGGATGTAACACTCTGGCTCCCACCTCTGGACAGTGCACCCTGCCGCTCCGCCATCCGCCATCTGGAGCTCTTTCTCATCGCCTGTCCCACCCGCTGCCCGTGCGCATCTTTCCTTCCCTACTCGACCTCCTAGTACCGCCGCTACAGCCGCTCAGCTGCGAAGCAACTGCTCTCTCGTCCACCACGCCCAGAGAACACAATAAGGGGCAGGAGGCTCGGAGTAGGGGACAGTGTTCCTCACCCCAGCCCCACCAGGGGTTTAGAGGAGCCCTCAGCAACCGCCCACAGATCCTTTTCTCCTACTTGTTCACCTACCTTTTGCAGCTTCCAGAATTTCACATCTTCAGAAACAAACCTCACCTTTAGCGCACTCAATCCCTTACTTGGAAGCTTCATTCAAAGGAATCCCTCCCATCCCGTGCCACCTCCCCCCTCCCCGCACCCCATGAGGCTTTTACAGTCATCCACATGCCTGCACCCCCAAAAGCGCAGGCGGGCAGCCCTCGATTTCTCCCACGGAGCTTGTCTCACCAAGCGCCCCCTTTCCACTAGCGCCCTCAGGTTGCCGGCTCTCAGGTCCAGAAGTCCTCAATCACCTCCCCTTCTCTTCCAGTGCCCTAGCCGGCTCCGACTGGGGCGCAGGACCCCAGGCGACCCGAGTGGCCAGAGGATCTGGGCGGCGCGCTCACCTGCCCAGCGAGGCCAGCGGCTGGCTGAGGCTGTAGAGCAGCGCGCGGCCGGGGCCCGCGGGAGCCGCCAGCGCGGGTGGGCTCAGCTGCACCATGCGGCCGTCTCCGGGAAGTTCAGTGGGTACCGAGGCGGGCGCGGGCGCCGGAGCGAGTCCGGGAGGTCTGCACAGCTCAGTGGTGGGCACCCGATGGCGCGCTTCGGCCGTCGCCGCGTCGCGGCCCTTTAAGTCCCTCGCGGCGCCGCCCCCACCGGCGGGGCCGCCCCCCGACCCCCCGCGCGCTCCCAGCTCTATGACCGCAGGCTCCGCTGGGGGCGCGCGGTTCGTCTCCTTGGCGACGCCGTTGAGCAGGACCAGGTGCGGGGGGGCCATGCGCGCCTCGGCCGCGTCCTGTTCCTCGAGCTGCGGGTCACTGCCTGCCGCCTCGCTCGGCGGCCTCTCGGTCATCCTGCAAGGTGAGGGGCGGAGAGAGGAACCCACGCACTGAGACGTGAGAAGCGCACCAACTTAGTGCCACGTGGACGCCCACGCGGAGGACTTGGGATCCGAAGGGCCCCGTAGGGTTGGGGCAATAGTGAGGGGGAAGGAGTCTCTAGATTGGGAGATGGGGGTGAGGTAGGCCCGGGGAGGCACCGAGAACCAAGGGGAAGAAAGATGGCAGAAACACTGGAAGAGAAGGAATATGGCCAGCGAAACAAAAACCGCAGGGAATAAAAGGAGGAAGGAAATGTGCAGAGAAGGGAAAAAAAAAAAGAAAGATCACCCTGTCCCCTCTTCTCAGGCCGCAAGGGAAGGGGAGGGAACAAATCCCCGCCCGCCCGCCGGTAGTCTCTTCCCCCACCACCCCCGTTTGGTTTTGGCGGGGAATCTGTCAGGCAGAAGCCTCTCCCAACTTGTGTCACAAGCGCCCCCCCCACACACCCAGAAACCTGGTAGACGTGCAAGCAGAGCTTGTAGACTACAGGAACCAGGGTCTGTTCTGCTACAGTTGGCAGAAATAATTCGGAGGAGAAATAATCCATTGTTTCTGGATGACTGTGTGTGTGTATTGGGGGGGGTTGCCTACACTAAGCAAATCTACCCTGAATTCTGCAAGCCACTACTGTACTTCTAGAACAGACAAGGAAAGGGAGGTGATCTGGCCCTACTGCCCTGCCCACTCCATCCTGTCTACTCAGCTGGACTCAGAACTGAGGCTCAGTCTGGAAAAGAAGCTTGGCTTGGATGGCAGGAGCCCAGGATTCAAACAGTACTTCTGAGTACAGTAGAGTGTGAAGTCCCCTACCCTCAAAGAAGGACAAGGTATCAAGAAGGTCCTTGAACTCTTCCAGGAACCTCCCACACCTTGGCCTTGGTTGTGAAGTGGAACTAGGTTGTGTGATACCCTCTCATATATATACCCTGGAACCTAGAAACTTCCTGTCTCAGACAACCACACTCCAAGATGAGCAGTCACTCCACTTGCCACCAGTACTAGAGTTTTCTAGTATCTAGCCTCACTGTGACAAAGCCAGGTCCCAATAAGAGGTCAGACAAAAATTCATGAAGCCCAGAGTCCAAAGTTTAAGAGTGCTTGTGATATATATTATATAAGTATATATGTTATATAAGCATATTATATATAATATAAATATGCATTATATAATTCTCCAGGTGTAGAGAATTATACAGCCCAGTATGGGGGTGGGTGGGTATGGGCAGGAATTTTAAGTTTAAGGTCATCTTAGGCTACACAAAACCTTATTTCAGAGTACAAATTTATATACCTGCCTGTGTGTGTGAGAATATGTGTGTATATATATCTATATATTCACACATACATATGTATAAACATAAACCACATATATTTAATCAACCAAACAGACTTTGTAAGTTGGTTTTCGAAACAAGATTCCAGCCAGTGGGTTTATATACAAAATAGGAAATACACAAAAGCCCAAGTCAGCTTGAGGTAGTCCATCTAATCATTAGTGACAGACATCCAGCTCTCATTTGGCCGCTGCAATGCTGTGGATCAGAGTCATCCTGGGAAGCACCCCTCCTATTCTAGGAGGAAGATGGGACCTTCCTCTGCCTTCTTCAGAGCTCAGCTCCACAGCCAAAACACCCATGGGGCCAAGAGCTGAGAGTCAAGCTGCCTTGGCTGTTCTAGGTTGCCCATTAGTTGCCTCGACTAGAAATGACAAAATTCCCTGAGATTTGTTATATGCAAGTTTCCAAGCAGGTGGGATCTGTAATGCTTCACTGAGAGGAGTTTACAATTATGAAGAGACAAAAGGTCTGTCTTTAGAGAATATCACAACCACCAGAAATGAATCACAAATGTAGCAGCAGTCCTGACTTCTCTTACCCCTGGTGAAATGGCACCAAAAGTAGACTAACCCCGATGAAAGGTACAAGCCAGAGAAGCTGGTCTATTCCCCCCCCCCCACATACCCCAATGCCACTACCGATGTGCTCTCAGTGACCAGGCCCAGCTTCAGGAGAGTCACAAACATGATTCACTGCACCAACTGAGCTCAGCTTCCCAGATACATTTACGTCCCCCTTTGAATAATTACACTAAAGTAGTCAGCACAGGTTCCCAAGGCCCAACAGGAAGAATTGTTCCAGATGAGTGGATCCTTGCCCCACATGCCCTCTCTAGATACCTATAATATCCCTGTCTTCAGGTCTTCCAGCAGAGCTCTCAAAACCCACTCTTCTAAGATCATGATCACCCCCAAGCCGCCCTGAGGTCAAGACTGAAAGTATGGGAGGAAGGAACCACAAAAGGGCTCATAAGCACCTAGAATTGTGAAGTAAACAGTATCTCTTGGTGCTGGTAAAGGTCACCGAAATCCTGAATAGCTCTTGGTAGGTTTGTTTTTATTAAGGGAGGCAGTTTGGGACCAGACTAGCACTACACCGGAGCACTCTATGGTTACAATTCTCTTTGTGCTGCAGAAACCCACGTTTCAGACCTTCAGTTGCCCTACAGACTAGTCCAGTGTGTGCCTGAACTAGGAGACTGGGAAGCTACTTCCTGGTAGGCAACTGGTCCTCTGTAGTAACTCCCAGTCCAAGACCCAGTATGGAGATTTATTATTTATTTTTTAAATGAAATAGCCTTCGCCTTTGAGCTGGTCCCCTGTACGCTGCAAAAGTCAAAAACCTGTAGCCAGTGAACAGACTACATCTCTGGCATAACGGGATGGAGGGGTGTTCTAGCACACCACCCTAGGCCCCAGCGGGATAGTCTGGGACCTTCTTCCTGCTGGAGCTGCAGACACAAGCTTGCACCACCCGGATATAGCAGCAACAAAGTTGCCTCGTGAAAAACGTACAAGGATCCGGACGATGGGAGCGGCCAGAGGACTTAATCCAACCAGCTGGTTTTACCCAAGGCCGGAAAAAGGAAAGGGCCTTGTTGGAGGCCCGAGGACTGCTAGCCACAGTCAGATCCCGGTTTCCCTGCTCCCGAACGGTCCTCTCCTTTCCAGCCGGGATCTGAGACCCCGCTCTTCTCGGGTGTGCCCCTACCCCCACCCCGCACCAGTACGGACCGCCGAAGCCTTTCTAAAACAGTTTCCGCCAAGAGCACCCCCCCACCCTCAAAAAGAACTCACCTGGGGCATATTTAGGGAGGTGGGCCCCTCTGAATAGGACCTCCACTCCTTTGCTGGAGAGGCCGAAGTCGGAAAGGGGATCTTTGCCTCACCCCTGTCGCTGAGAAGCCAACTGTTACTGCGGTGTGGTCCTGGGCGGTCTGCCGCGCCCAACGCGAGTTTCCAGGAAAGATGGGGGTGGAGAGAAAAAGGGAGGGCAAAAGAGAAATGGGGGGTCAATGGCTGGGAATTGCTCCCTGTGCCCCGCCAATCCAGGGAACAGCGAACCACTTTCTGTCCCCAACTCGCAGGTGTTTAGAGCCCCCTCCCACCTCCCGGTTAAAAAGGAACCCTATACCTAACCAATCAGAATAACTATTTAGGCCAACAACAGCTCCTCCCGATAGGCTGCCCAGAAGATTTTCGAACCCTCTAACGGATGTCAGGTTCTGTACGGCCTGGTTCATTTTCTAAGGACTGGACGTGTCTATGCGGTTTGCTCCGAAACCTGGGCCAGGTTGTGGCCGCGTTCACAAAGCGATGGGGTTGGTCCAGGCTCAGGCAGCTGGGGAGGGTAGGTTGGGAAAGATGTGGAGTCTTCGAGCCTTGGCCTCTGGGACAGAACCTCAGAGCCCCTCAGCCTTTCTATGACTCCCCTTACCTCCCCATTACCCACCTCCAGCCCAAATCGAAAGCAGAACTGGATTCCAAAAGCCCTACTTCCCGGCAGGAATTGGTGTGTGTGTGGAGGGGCGTCCTGGTCTATTAAGGTTCCTTGTTTTCTTTCTAATAGGGGGAGAGGGAGAGGGAGGAACATAAGAAAGAGGAAAGGAGGGAGAAAAAGATGTGTGTGTGGGGGGGGGGTAAATAAAGGAGAAGAATCCCACACCTTCCCTTCCCTTACCCCTTTTACAAAACGATTTTCGATTTTTCGGAGTTTTGATAGGGCAGTGGGTATGGGAAATTCTAATAATGCTTTTTCAGCAATAGACAAGGCAAAAGGAGGGTAGAAACAAACCCGATCTTCTGCTTCCAAGGGTGTAGCCTGATTAGCTTGATTTAACTCCCCCGGGTTCTGCTTAATTCATTTTGCCTAATTCGTCCAGTTTCTGATCACACATCCAAGTGTTGGATTAATTGCGAAGGGTTTCTTCTTTTTGCCGGGGCTTTTGATCGAAATATATAGGAATAACTTTCCTGGGTTTCAATCCAGTTCGGGAGATTTTTTTCCCCTTGTTCTAATCCAAATGGAGGGAGGGGGAAGGAAGAAAGGGAAGCCCACCCATTCCCGGTATGTTACTTGGGATGAACGTTCGCCTAATGGCTGAATCTCGGTATGAGCCTCTCCATTTTCTTTCCTTACCTCAAACCCAGCAACGTAAGACAACTGGGCTGGGGAGGGGCGACCACCCGACCGCGCGGCTTTGTTCTCTCTCAAAAGTCGGGGAATGCACTGCTGCGTTTCCATAATATTGTTTTAATTTTAAAGAGGTATTAACGATAATTGTGATGATGCAGGCTAAACGATCGCAGGGGGAAACAATCTTTTCTTCTGGAGCTAGGGCCGCATTGATACGGTCCTTCCAAGGAGCCTTGGAGGCGGCCGCCCCACGACGGGCATCTGATCTAGCGGGAAGGTTCGCTCACCCCAGCAGGAGGAGGCAGAACGTGCCCTAGAGGGGATCCCGAGGGGTCCCACCCGTGACGCGAGGACTGGAAAATGCGCCCAAGGTACCCCCCGGGCCTCTTTCCCAACCGCCACGGCGCACCCGGGAAACTGACCAGAAATTAAGCGAAGCCGGAGTAGCCCGGGAACCTACGCCCGCCGCTGCGGGCTCCAGGCGCGGGTCTCCGCGTGCGCCGTTCAGCTTCGAGCCTCGAAGAGCTTCCCACCTACCAACGACCCCCTGCCACCCAGGCGCGGACCGCCACTGGACAGAACTGCCGCCGACTGGGCTCTGCCCGCACAGCCAAGCCAGCACTGGCTCCCGAATACATCATAATTTGGAATAAAATGTGAAACCCCGCTCCCCGCCCCCATGCCGACGCCCCCACCAGCGCCTCGATCTCTCGCTCGCCCTCCCCCACTCCCGCCCCCAGCGGTTTGCAAATGCACCTCTAAAGGACAGCGGCACGCAGACGCGCGGCTCGGCGGACAGGACCACACGCCGTCCAGCCGCGGGGGAACGCGGCCGGCTCCCCGGCCACGGCGGGCACACCCGCACGCTGCCCCACGCGATGGCCACGACCACACAGCCACACCACGCCACCCGGCACGGCTCACCCACGCTCGACATAGCCACGAAGCCCCCCCAACGCGATCTCCCCGGCCGCACACTCCAACACACGGAGCCGACCTCGCGGAGAGAGGAAACGGGGCAATGACACACAACGACTAAAACACAGAAGGGCCTCGGAGTGGCCGAATCCACACGCCCACGCAGTGCGGGCATCACACTAGGACCCACGACCCGTCGCCCCAAGCCCACAGCCTCCACACACGCACGCTCACGACCCCACCGCATGCACACGACCGCCCCGGAGGAATGAAAATCAACCACCGCCTCGCGCATTTCTGTATTGCGTAAGGAAAAAGGGGAAGGAAGGAAGAGAGTCTCCGAGGCGGGAGGGGCGGCGGCGAGGGCGGGGGTGTCGTGGAAAATGCCCCCCATCCAAAGAAACCCGGGGAAAGGGAGCCGAGGTCTCTTCTGCGGGCGCCGGGAAAGGAACGGGGGCGAGGAGGGGACCACTCCGCGGGAGGCTGCGGGTCGCTTCTCCCCGAGAAAAAGGACGGGGATGCTCACGTTTGTGCGCCCAGGGGTGCGTGCGTGGCCATGTTGGGGCCCCGCTGCTCCAGCGCACGCCCCCGCCCGCGCTGGCTGGGTGCTCTAATCCCACTCACGTCCCCGGCCTCGTTAGCATGGGCCGCGGCGCGCCGGGGCCGTGTGCGCCGCGGAGATAAGGCGCCGCCGCGGGTCCGCCCGCCCCAGATAAGCGCCTCGGCCATTACGGGCCAAATGATTCATGTTAATTTGGCAATTTCACCAGCGGGAGCGGGAACGGGTTTACGCGGGCGCCGGGACCGGCCCCCCGGAATGCGCGGCGGGGAGAAGTGACTGCGGTGTCTAGGACCCCGCGGCTCTAGCCCCATTTCTCACCCCCCCCCAGATCCCTTGGGATTCCCGGGCCCCCCACAATCAACCGCATGGGTTCCTTCACCTTTCAGACGTTCATTCAACCGCCTTTTACCCTCGACCCTGTCCTTGCCTTTGAAGACCTCGATGACACCCAGACCACTGCTCCCAAGCCCCCTTTCTTCATGCTTTCTTTCTCCTAGTGTTCTAGAAGCCAGATTTCAATGGGGGCGTTTCTCCCTCCAGCTCCTGGTTAGCCCACCACCCCGTCAGCTCTAAAACCCAGTAGCTCAAACCCAAGGGGCTTTCTCTGTAGGCAGAACAGACGTCAGTAGAAACGACATGGCCCTTCCGCCTGCTTTCAGGCAGAGCCCATGAATGACAACCACATTCCCGCCTTGTGTTTAATACGCACTACTGAAACCCTCGTTTTGCTTGTTTTAAACGCTCGACAGATACTATTTAATCTTCACACACAACATTAAGGGCTGGGAGTGTACATTTGTGGTTAAGCGCACTTAGCCTGTGTAAGGTCCTAGGTTCCACCTCCAACCGGGCCAAAAAATAAATGCATAGATAAAGCCACTCTTAAATTGGTGTTTTTGTTATTCTCAATTTACAGGTGAGAAAACAGCCACAGCAAGTAAAAGCAACTCAATATTAAATTTCTAGTGACTGATAAAGCATGATTTGAAGGCAGTTTGGCACTCCTCGAGTGAAGCAAAAGGCCAACGGACCCTAGGTTGGGATAAGAGAACTGGGCTCAGATGACAGTAAGGCCCAAGGTGCACACTAGGATAGGGACCCAAGTTCACTGTCACTTGTGTGGGCGGGGCTTAGCCCAGGAAAGGTGAATGGATTTGTTCTTTCATGGTGGAGTAGAAAGACCACCGGCTCCCATTTTAGTGACCTAGCTCTGAACTCTAGTTTCTTCACCTATAAAAGAGGGAGATGATGTCTATCTCACAAAGTTGTGGCATAAACTAGGCATGGAGGTGCATGCTGTAATCCTAGTACTGGGGAGTCAGAGGCAGGCGGCCCAGAACAATCTGGGCTACATTAATTCTGTGTCACAAAAGCAATAAAAACATAATTTAAAAAAAAAAAAAGGTGGTGCGGGACTAATCATGTGACATGTGCAAGCCACGTGAGAAAGCAACTGTGGAATAAAGAAAGGTACCATGGCCAAACTTACAGAGATCCAGAGAAAAGTCAGGAAGGACCCAAGCTCTGTTGTGTAATTCTCATTTCACAAGCTATCCTAGGCAGCTTTGCCTTCCAATAGCTCTGGGAGTGTATTCTTCTGTAGCGTGAGAAGCGGGGATGATAGAAGAAGGAGACCCAGTCAAGGACTGAGCAGAGTGTGGCCCACGTGAATCCTGGCCCTTCCTAGATCACCAAGAGGAATCCTCAAAATTGTGCCAAATTTAGCGCCTGTTCCGTTCCTCTATGATCTCTGCAACTTTCACAGAATCCCGTGGTCGAAGGGCACCTGTGTGCTGAGAGAAGGAATCACCTCCTTTTTTCAGGAAAAAAAAAAAAAAAAAAAAAAAAAAAAAAAAAAAAAACTTTCCTTGGCCTGGCTCTTGGTTTGGTTAAAAAAAAAAAAAAAAAAAAAAGTGACAGGCTGATGATTATGATATGAACCCCAACTCTGTCTCTCGGGCGAGTCGTTTCATATTTCTTAACCCTTGCACAAAGAGACCAGCTATTCCCCCTATTGTGTGGAACACCAGCTGGCAATGCTTCCTTCAGGAACTCAAGGCTGAAGCAGAAGAGCCAAGAGTTTACCTGAGGAACCGAAGAATGATCCAGAATGAATGGTGCAATTGAAGGAACTTTTTTTTTTGGGGGGGTGACCATTTATTTGTTTGCTTTAAAGGTATAGTACCCTATGTAAAATCATATTTGCTTTTCTAGAAGATTCTTCGGTTGCAACATACAGTTAGGTGGGAGGTCACTGGGAGACCAACTCTGCAATCAATACGGCAGCCGTCCTGGGGAAGAGCATTAGAGTTTGTTCTGCGGTGTGGCAGAAAAGTGTGTGTGTGTGTGTGTGTGTGTGTGTGTGTGTGTGTGTACAAGGTGGGACGGGGTTGTCTGGAGGTCAAGAGTTGTGGTGGGATTATGCGTTTGGTTTTGAATTCCTTGAATTTGGGTGCCTTTGAGGCGCACAAAGATTCCCGAATCACCTTCAGGGCGTAAACTGACCCTGCCCGGCGCCTCCAAGGACGGGGAAGTGGAAGACTGTCAGTCAACCCCGCACGGTGGAGGGTGCTGGGGGCGTCCATGGGGCGCGGTGGCCTCGTCATCCCCGGCTGGCCTACGCTCCTCTGTCCGCGGAATCACCGCAGCTTTGCCCAGTCTCAGCCCCAGACCCTCGCCTGGGCCGGGAGAGAATCGTGACATCCACGGCCTCGGTTCCCCCCGGTTTCCGACAGTGGAAAAACGGAAACTGCTCGCTAAGCGGGGCGCCGCCCGAAATAGCATCTGGTGCCTGTCGGTCAGCGCTTTGTCCGAACGTCCCTGAGCCAGTGACGCGGTGGGTCAGGAAATGCCAGCCCTCCTCCACCCGCCCGAAGCCCGGTCTCCGTCGGGCAGGAAACCCGGAGCGCCTCGGTGGGGGTGGTGCGGGACCGGGGAGGGAAGGGAGATCCCAGAGTTGAGTCTGGATTCTGGTCCTTGGTTGGCAAGAGCGAGGGCACCGAACAATAAAGCTAGATTGTGGCCTTAACCCTGGTTCTTCCATCACCAAAGCCTGCACACACACACACACACACACACACACACACCCCACCCAGCCGCCCGCACCCCAAAACCGAGGCTTTGCAGTGTTTTCAATATTTCTGCCTCATTGTCTGAATACTGGACCATCTCTGAGCTTCCTCCCACCCCCAGGGATTGGTGTGCATGCTCTCTGATGGGTGGCATAGTTTCTTTCCAAAGGATTTCTAGTGCAAGGCACTGTGTCAGGTACCATGACAACAACCCAGAGGCAGAGGTTGAACATACTTGTAGAGGATCCCCACCCGCTGAACATGGAGGCAGAACCCTCATCCAGGGGAGTCTGGTTTCAGGCCCGGGTGCTTCCAAACAGCATTGCAGGTCAACTGACCAGGGGACCTCAGCCTCTACTAGCTGGCTGCATGAGTCTAGGCAAGATACCGCTGAGGTGCATGTTCTTGGTCTGTAGAAAGGAGGTAATCAGGGACTCTTGTGGAAGTGGGCTTCCCTCACATTGTTGATGGGAGAAAAAAAGTCCATTTAAGGAGCTGTCATAATTCTTCCTTTTTTCTCCCATGTCACTGTTCTCTCCATTTTTATCTGTCCCTTTTCCTGGAAACCACCAGTTTTCAGGTCTGAGCCCAGAATCCAAAGCATGAGCCTTCATCTCTGCTTCCATATCCCAGCCCCGTCTCCAGTATTTTCAGGGAGGTAAGAGATTTTTGTCCGAATTGATGACTGTCAAAGGAGAGCTGGCATCACCTGGGCACTTGTTAGAAAGGTTGGATCTCAGGGTCCACCCCGGGCCTCCTCAAGGAGCTAGACCAATCGCATTTCACCTACCTTCAGGGTGATTTCTGCAGCACACAGCTCTCGTTCATCACTACCAAAGACCTGTGAGCAAAGGCCAAAGCAAAACAAACAAGTGCACCCAGAAGACAGTGGGCATTCCAACATTTCTTCACCCCCTCACTTCTCCTTCTAGCCTGTTTCTTCTAGAAGCCTACAGAAGACCAAGCGGCATCTCCAACCTACAGAAAGGACAGTAACTAAGCTTGTCTGCCATTAGTGTTTTCCCTTCTAAGCATGCATAGCCATAGTCTTTCTGTAACAAATAGCTGTTGACAGTCACCCACAGACCCTGGCCCATGTGTACACATCCAAGCCAGGACCCTGGGCCCTAAAGGGACCATATATATTGGGCAGCTGTTGCTTTGCACCGTGTCTCTGCTTCCTTGCATCATCTGACTGAATGTGGTTGAATTTTTCAGGCTGCTGGGATGATTCCACTTTGGAAATGAAAAAACAGGTTCTGCTCACCCACAGCCACTTGAATTTTGTACGCCCAAGACAGCATGGCCCAATGCCCCTTTCATTTCTGGTGGTTGCAAAGGAACATTTCCTACTATGGGAGAACTTCTTTGAAACCTTCAACTAAACACTGGATTTTTAATGCATCCTAGCTTTGGAAAGTATTTGACATAGCCATTAAAATGGCTAAAATGCAAAGGACAGACAAAACCAGTGTTAGTAAAGATGGGGAGCAAGTGGAATTCTCATACATTGTTGAAGGGAACACAAAAATTACTCAGCAGTCTTGGAGAATACTTTGGTAGTCCCTTATAAGCATTTAGTTGATAAACATATACTTAAAGAGAAAAGGATAGATAGATTAGATATAGATACATGGGAAAACACAGAAAAATTCCAAAAGCATGCTCAGTGGAAGAAGTCAGGTGAACGTCTACAGTGCTTGGCTCCTTTCATGTGAAACTCCAGAAGATGCAAAGGAAATCACTAATGGCTGAGTTCAGAAGGTTGGGTTGATAATAGAGAGGATGTAACTGCAAAGAGACACAAAGGAAACATTCTCTATCAAAGGAAATATTCTTTATCTAGATTATGATGTTGATTATATGAATGTACACAGTTGTCAAGTTTAGCCATCTGGATACATTTTGCTTTATGTAACTCATGTCTCAATACAGCTGCCTACAAACATTCTTTGTGCCCTGCTTCAGTCTTACCTGGTTGAGAATATTTTCCCTGACCAACCTGCCCTGTTTGCATTACCATCTCCTCCTCTCCTTCTTACTTCTTGGTTGATTCTTGGTTGATGTATCCCAGGTCCCACAACACATAACTCACACTGCTCAGACATTAAGACACAAATGCTTGGGGAAAGATCTTAGAGACAAGAGAGGAACCAAACTGTTGGTGTTTGAAAGAGTGACAGGGGCATCCCTAGGAAATAGGCCACTTCTTCCTCTGACCCTGTCCCCTATCTCAGTGGGGGGACCCTTTTCTTTCTTATCATCTTGCTCACTCAGCTCTCTGGTGCTAGCTCTCCATCCGCTCTCCTTCCTGCCCTGGCCCTGCCTCTCTTCTGTCTTTAATCTGTCTCTACTTCCTTCCTCTTCCTTGGTCTCTTCTCAGGACCTCACTGAGACCTCCAGCTCTCCACAGACACCTGTGGAAGGGAGCATCCAGACCCCTCTACATGCTGGTCTGTTGGCTGATGGGGTGGGGAGAAGAGGAAATGAAAAGAAGGGCAAAAAGAAGTCATGTGTGTGTGTGGGGGGGAAGAACTTTTAAAAGCATCATCAAGGAGATTCACAGGACCGGACTCTGCTAGTCAGCTCTTTCACCAGGAGAAGGTGTGTCATGAGACATCTTTTCGTGGTCTGAGACATTGGTGCCCAGTCCAGAACCCACTCCCCAGGACACGGCCTCCTGGCATAGTTAAGGATGACTTTTAGGCTACTCTGGATTAGGGCACCTTCTCGAATACTCTGTGTCTCAGTTTCCTCATATCTAAAATAGGGGTTGAGGGGCTGGAGAGGTGGCTCAGGGGTTAAGCCTCTGCCTTGCAGGCGGAAGGTCCTGAGTTCGGATCCCAGATCCCACGTATAGATGCCAGGCGGAAGCGGGGGCAGCCTGCGTTTCCGGTCCTGGTAGGGCAGAGCCTGTGAATCCCGGGGCAGAGTGACAAGGAGGAGGTGGAGGCGTCCATGGTGGTTCCGGAGTTTGTCCGTGGTTCTACGCACACAGACACACACATACATACATACACACGCACACACACTCACAATTGAATAAATAATAATAATAAAAAATTTTTAAAATAGGGGTTGAAAACAATACCCGATTCACAGTGTTGCTGGAAGATTATGAGGCTTACACAACGAGCTAGCGTCTAACTACACAGAAGTGATTAGTGTTTACTACAAGTCTGTATGCCATCCCAGGCTGTATAATTAGATGTAGGGACACAAAGATGGAAGAAACAGAAGCAGAGGCAAAGAGGCATTTGGGAATCCAGAAGAGGCTGTGTGTACATGTGTACACATGTGTCTTTATGCAAATGGAGCTTTTACACAATTGTTGTCATGTTTTAGATTGTGAATAACCAAGGCAGAGGAGGGAAGATCAGTAGCTAGTAGAAAGGCTCAGTTGTATGAAGGGGCTTTGTGAGGATGGCGGGCCTGGGCAAAGCACACACATACCCAGTTTCAATCATGCATTCATTTTATCCTGTTCCCTAAAGGCCTAGTTGATGCCAGACAATGTCTTTGATACCTAGATATCAGATGAATGCTCTCCTTTTTTGGGCAGCGGAACATGCACATTAGGTTAAAATCCCAGCTTGGGGTTTGAGATATAGTTCAGTTGGTTCAGTTGCCTAGCATGCATGCAGCCCCCGGTTGGATATGGCCCCCACATAAATCAGAAGTGGTAGAGTACAATAGTAATCCCAGGACCCCATAAGAAATACATAATACAGAAATACATATGGGTTTGAACCAGTCTGGGATATAGAACTTGTGACAAAGGCAATTGTGAGAGAAGATGAGAGGAAGAAAAGAGGGAAAAGGAGGGGCAATTTCTGACCTTAAATTCGTTTCTTTATCTGCACAGTGGGCACTGCACTTGCTTGTTGGTTCATTTCAGGCACTTTTTGAACCGTAGTGTGGCCCTGTGCTGACTGCTAGGGGTGTGGGAGCCCATCTGAGCTGTCACCAGGGAGCCAGGCACCTGCCTACTATAGGCTCTGAACCAAAAGCAACAGAATGAAATATTCTATTCTGGTGGCACTAAGTGGGCATTTGCTTCTTCCAGGCCCTCCCATCACTGTCTTGCTTCCTCAGACTCTCAGAGGAATTGGCCCTACTAAATTTGGGTCAGAAAATAAACTCCCCAGATTGGGGGAGGTGTGAGGTTATCCTGGGACTCCCAGAAGGCAAGAAAGTCCAGTATCCCTTAAAATATCCCCAACATGGTGCCGATTACACTTACCTGGGTGTCTATGCCTCTCACAAAGATCCTCCAAAGTGAGGGACATGCCTGTGGTATGTGTGCAGCATGTATGAAGAAATCAGAGGAAGATCAGTGGAGCTGCAGAGAGCACTGGAAAGGGAAAACACCCAACCGGAACCCAGGCTTGACATGGAGGAAGTGGAACTGACTGGCCGTCTTGGCTCTAGAAATCAGCCACAGAGAAGTGTGAAAGGGCATCCTGTCTGGCCGGAGGACAGAGAATGGCCCCTGATCGTCATGGCACCTGCTGTGAGTGGCGCCTCCGCCTGGAGTGTCTGAGAAACGCTGGTCTTCTTGGAGGTGGGTAGATGATCACGCCCTTGACAAAGTCTTGAGCTTGGGGGCTGGGGAGGGGGAGCAAACAGTGCAGCTCCTCAAGGTGGATGGAGGGGCAAGGAATCTGGAGCTAGTCGCTCATCAGGAATGACTCAGCTAGGGTACACAGTTCACTTCAACCATGCCAAGACTCGACGGCAAATCATAGGTCAAGGCGGGGCATGGGCTTTGGTGAACCAGAGCTCTTGCCTGTCTCAGCCCTCTGCCCTGGGAAAGGAGGAAAAAGAGGAGCAGCTGCACAGGCCCTGAAGAGTCATGAGTTCGAGTCTTTACTTCACTTACTTAGGACTATTATTTACAGTCTAGTCTTGACTTCACTATTTCATCTGAGTGATGCTGGGACACATCACTTTACCTGAGCCTCCACCAGCCCACAGGGGTTACAAGTATGGTCTGCGAAGCCGCGTGACCAGGGCTTGTATCCTGACTCCTCATGTTGGCTATGTGACTTGGGGCAACTTAAATCCTGTTCCTATTCCCATTTCCTACTCTATAAAGTGGGAGACCGCCTCTTGCAGCTTTATGAGGAACATGAGTTAGCAAGTGTTTCAGATCTAGAGCATAGCATAAGTGTTCATTGAGAACTTTAAGTTGCCGAATTGCTACAGGATTAAATAAGAAGATACACGCAATAGTACTTTCTCCTATAATACTATTGGTCCATGATACAGCAAGCAAACTGTAAGAGCCCCCACAGCAGTTTCCAACCTTCACCATCTCCCTATCCTCTTGCTCTTGCCCTGATTCTGCTGCACTTTGTCACTCATGGAAGGTCTTTTCATCTATTTTTGTCTCAATTCTCTGCAATTTACACTCTGCAAGTGCTTATGTGAGAAGGTGCATGTTTGCTCAGGTGCCCTGAGTGTCACAATGAGGTCTGAGAGATACTGAAAGAGTCTTTGGTCAGAGTGAAGTGACGGCATCTCTGCACGTGTCTCGGGGTTCACAAATGCACACCTACAATGGCTTAACCTAGCAGTGCCTTCTTGGTTCTTTCCTGTACGGTTTAGCATCTAACACGAGCTCCTCAACAAAGCAGGGGTGTACAGCAGATGTTTTCCACATGGCTGTTCACTGGACAAGGCAACTGCATACCAGGGACAGTACTCCCGGCCACGGGTACGTGACTGGCAAGCTGATTTAGGAGGACAAGCAGATCAGAGAAAGCAACGGAATTTCAGAAAAGATATCACTTGTGCAGGAGGAGTTCAGGTTTCCTGAAGAATAGGAAGAAGAGGGGTGGGGGAGGGAGCATCTAAGCTGGGCTTGAACCTGTGAAGAGCTTGGAAGCAAAGGGAGCAATAGGAGTCAAGATTGAAATCTCTCTCTACCTCCCTCTTCTCTCTCTCTCTCTCTCCTGCTTTTACTCCCTTTCTGAAATGTTTGAGCATCCAGAGGCCCGAGCTTGGCTGCTGATGCCTAACTCGCTAACTCAGATGATGGCATGCAATGCAGCCGCGAGTTCTAGTCCCAGCTTGATATACACTGCGTGAGCCGGACCAGATCCCTTCTCTCCTTCCACATGTTCTCAGGTGTACGAGGACCAAGTGTTCTCAGGGTGTCACAGTTGATTCCCTTGGATGTCTGATGTCATTTTCCCGCTGTTTTTAATGAGGGTCCTGGCCCCAGACCTCCCGTGAAGAAGCAGGACATACAGCTCTCCCTGCATCCTCTTCCTGGAGTTCAGCTTCTGGCCAGGAAGTGGAAAAACAGGATTTCCTGTGAGGATGTTCCCCCGTGACCCAGACGGTTTTGGTTAGGAGAGAGGAAGAGAGAAGGGAGCATCATCCCAGCAGCTGCTGCACCCTGACATGTCTTTTAGTGGGGTTCATGCCTTTCTCTCTTTGAAAATAGGGAACGTGTAATTTAGCGCTCCTCCACATCTCTGGGGGTGGGGAGGAGACAGAATTTTCCCTTACCTTTCCATTTACGAAGTGCATACTAGCCATCATAAAAAGCACATCCTTCAGCATACAGGCTACTCTCCCGCTCCCTTCTGCAGGAAGCCCTCCACCCTCTGGACTTTTACAGCTCTGCCCCTGTCCTGATTCTGGACCACCCTTTCACGCAATCACAGTGTGAAAGACACACACAGGGATAACCTTTCACCTCAAGTCTGGGAACTAGTGACTTACCCAGCATCACAGAGTTTGGGACAGTAGTGATGGGAATACAATTTCTGTTGACTAATAAGGTCTCTCCACTAGTTATCTTTTTTTCCTATGGTTGGTTCCCTGTCCTAAACACCCTCCTCCAATGCATAGTCATATCTCTGTATGACTTGGGGAAAATGCTTTTCTAGAACATTCTCAAAACAGCCTTCCTCCCAGCTTCTCTAATGTACTCCCATCTTATATACTTGTAATTAAAAGCACCTTTTGGACTGTGTTGCTGACAGTTGCATGTCCCTCATTAGATCAAGCTCTGCTGTGGCACAGCTGTCTTTACTCATCACCTTACATCTAAAGTTAAGTCAGAACTCAGTAGGTCAGCATAGTATAGTTGCTGAACAGTCAGGGTAAGAAAGCTAGGCTAGTCCCTGGTTAACTGACTTTGGCCCAGATCTACTTAGTACGTTTCATCAGCAGCAAAGAGCAGTTCATTATGCCTGTTATACATCCCTCCCTAAGGATTTTGTTGTAAGAATATGGAAACAATACGTGGGGAGATACTTTGAAAAATGAAACCGTCTGCATGTATAAGACATGATCTACTCTGCAGGCATAAAGGCCCCTCAGTTTGGGAAGCTAGCAGAGGTCTTGCCTCATGGGCAACCTCCTGAGAACAGGGGCACAATGGGAAATGTTCTCATTCCCTGGAGCCCTTACAGCAGAGTCGGTACTAGTTTGCCACTGTGAAGTCACTATAGTGACCCTGAACATTGAAGAGCTGGGGTTGTCAGGCTGGAGGGATAGTTCAGAGGTTAAGCCTCTGCCTCAAAAGCAGAAGGACCAGAGTTCAGATCCCATGTAAAAAACATGAGGTGGAAATGGCAGCAGCCTGTACTTCCTGCTCTGGAAGGCATCCAGGCCCTCAAAGAGAAAAAAGAGCTGGGGAGGTGGGGGTGTCTGTGCTGTGCTCGGTTAAAGCAAGGGACTCCTTCCAGACAGCACTGCCTTCACCTCCAGATCCATTCTCCCTGAGCTGACCTTGGAGGTGTTTTTCTCAATGGCTTCAATCTCTGGCAGCAGCCACAGTGGGCAAGTTCTTTTCCCGAGGCTCTTTCCTTTGATCATACAGCCAGAGGTCAGCCAGGAAGCTTAAGTGAACTAATGCATGTGGCCTGCAGTGTCCTCGGCAAAGGGTGAGTTCTGAAGTCACAGAAGCGCTCATAGTTCTGCAGCTGTGGCTTCTTGTAGTCTGGTTTGCTCCTTTCAGCTCTTCACTATTTATAGCTGTTACAAGTGCTTTCCCAAGAATCTCCACAGCTTTAAAAGGCTGAGTTAACATGTCTACATCGAATTCCCTGAGGATCAGCACAGGTTAGGTGGAATAAGAGGACTGGAGAAACATGGTGTGGCTGTTTACTTACAACTGACAAGCAGGACTTAGAGGTTAAGTGAGGGACGTGTGAAGATGAGGGCCAGGGTGTCAGTTGGACAGATCCCAAACCAATGGGTTTAGGATTTATTTCACAGAATCTTGGTAATAGAACCTCTATCGACTGTGTCCCTATTCTGTTTGAAATACATACATCCATGATCTTAGGAATAGCATGTTGTGGAATTGGATGACAGAATTTCAGAGAAATACCACTTGAGAAGCAAACATCTCAATCTTTTAATCCAATTTCCTCAGAATTAATGCCTTGTCAAAGAAAAACCATGATAAGCACCTAACATCCCCAGTAAAGCACTTTTTAGAGAACTTTCTACAGTGGGTTTTACTGATGGTCCCTCTTGGCAGTAGAGACATATCTGTGTTGAACTCATCATCAGTCTGACAATCTTAAAAACTCTTAAACATCTTACCAGAGGCATTCAGATGTGGTAACAAACGATCTTTTTTTGTTGTTGTTGTTCCTAAAAAGCCTTAGGTTCAGTTTGCATTGTTCAGATACACAGCTTTACATTTGGCATAAAAACTACAGGGTTCACAGCAAAAAGGTAAGACAACCACCAAGTTTCTCAGCTGAGCCGCTGACACTGTTTTCAACAATGCAATATAAATGGTGCCCACATTCACTTCTTGGGTGATGCAGAAGGCTCCACTGAAGCACAGCCTACTTAAAGTGGTACTGGCAACTCCACTACTACACTCTACTTCACTGGAATGTCCAAATGGATTTTTATGCTATCATTAAAACAACTAAAGCCCTACACACGGCACATAGAGATGCAAGGGAAACATCGCCCCTGCAAACTACAGCAGTGTAGGAAAGGGGGCACCAACTGGTCCCTGATCCCAGTAAGGGCCACCATGTTTCTATACATGACTTTGCTAATGATAATAGGCTACTTGTCTCAGGAAGCCACAGTTGGGTGAGAAAAGTATCCAGTGATCCAAAGTTTCATGTTGAACTTTAATACAAGGCAAACTTCAGCAGAAGTTTTACTTTCCAAGTGAATGAGGTTTTTCTTTTTGTTTCCACTCATGAACAACAATTTGAGGAAATAACTGATATGCCTAACGGCTGGATAGCTCTCACATTATGCTGAATGAAAATAGCCAATTTCAAAAGGTGCAGATGTAAATATTAAAAAAGAAAATTTTAGAATTATGTTTATAAAACATTCTCTCAAAATGACAAAATTTTAGTGATAAGAAATACACCATTGGTTATAGGAGGTAGAGACTGAGGGAAGCTGTTTGGCAAGGTTAGTGGAAGCTACATGAAACCACAAGTGACACAATTTTGTACAGACATACACGAAAATAAATGCATATATATATATATATATATATATATATATATATATATATATATATATATAAAACATCATGGGCTGAGTGTACAAAGCTCAGTGGTAGAACACTCGCTCAAAGTCTTCAAGATCCTGGGTTCAATTCCCAGCATTGCCTTTTCTGAAATCAAACACAAACATGCTCTTAAAAGTTCTGTGGTTATTAATTTGTGTCTAATATCCATTTCTTGGTTTTGAAATTTACTATGATTATAGATAATATTGTCACTGGGGATACTCGGTGAAGTGCATATTTAAGCCAATCATGGGAGCACTTGGGAGTGGAAAGCAGGAGGATTGCAAGTTTTAAGTCAGTCTGGACTACACTGTAAGACCCTGCTTCAAAATACCAAGGGCTCAGATGAGTGCATACTTACAGCTTAAGTAGAACTCTTTAGCATGTGTAAGACCTGGGTTCAATATCCAGAATTGGGGGGTGGAATTCATTTGAACTTAATTTGTAAAATAGCTGATCTTAGAGTTAGTTGTCTTTTTGTTTTATGTTTTAGTTGTGCTGAATGACCCTAGTTGGATAGGAACCTGCCCTTCCCTTAGCCAGCCATCTCAAACTGGCTACCAATTTGTAATCAGTTACAACTAAATAACAGACTGACCCCTACAGTGATTAGAAATCCCCAAAGGTTCTGGCTTCCCTAAGTGCTGCCAGTAGATATCAGAAGGGAGGGACTGAAGATTTAAAATAACTTGGGCAGCTGCCTGAGGCGCTTCACATCTAAGAAGGTGCCCACAGAATTTATGCTACTTGTCTGTTTGAAGGCTTCAGAGGGCTGCGTACTCTCAGGGAAAATCCGAATGTCCCTTTCATTTTCTTTTTCAGGATGGCAAGTAAACTCTGCTTTTCCAGTCCGGAGGTTCACGACAGGACTTGCTTTGAGGTTCCTTAACAAGAAAGTTGTGTCGTCCTCTGACTGCTGCGCTGCTTTTGGTGGTACGCCTTCGTTTGTAATGTTTCTCAGTACCGCTGTATCTGTGCATGAGTCCTTAGAGTCACAGTTGTAACAATTGGTTATTTCATGGGTGTTCCTGGAAGTTTCTTTTTGTTGAGCCAGCTGCGCAGTTGTGGATGCGGGATGCTGATCTGACGGACGGGCACTCTCACTCCTTGAGTGGCCAGGAGGCTCCTCTTCATCCTCGCTGTTGTCACTGCTGGGTATGAGTCCATATCTCTTCATGTACTTTTTGGTTGCAAATGACATGTTGTTTGGTGAAACTAGGCTGAGTCCCACTGTGCTTCTGTCTGTGTTAATATGGAGAAGGCTAAAGGATGGGTCACCGTTATTCTGGTTGGACCGAGTGAGAGACAGCTGGGAGAGCTGACTCTCATTTAAGTATTTCAGAGCTATGGCATTTGCCTCCATGCTCAAGTCCACGCCGGTGGGACTTAAGCCACTCATGCCGACGTTAGCGAATGACATGTAGTTTAATCCAGAGACCACTGCTTCCGGGCTGATGCATGCCAAAACACTGGAAGACACAAAGCAGAAAGTCATCTTTTACCTTGAATAATGGTTTTAGTCTCTGAAAGTCACAGGTTTTATGCTCACTGGTACTTTTTACTGATTTCAGACATTGAAAACTCATGATG
The DNA here is from genome assembly GCA_023101885.1 of Typhlomys cinereus. NCBI lineage: Eukaryota > Metazoa > Chordata > Mammalia > Rodentia > Platacanthomyidae > Typhlomys > Typhlomys cinereus. The sequence goes on along the minus strand of JALPQD010000100.1, from coordinate 339,703 downwards.
CAGATATTCATTCAGAGGATAAATACCGTAACGTAGAGGGAGTCTGTGATTCACAGACAGAAAGCAGAAAACAAGCCCATTTTTCTAAATTTGTACAGTGGCCAGGGTACAAATGTCCCAATACATGGCTCCAAACATACGAGTCATTTGGTATTGCTGTGTGGTTACTTTTTTATCGATCGATCCCAAATATTACAAGAAGTCAGTTAGTATCCAATGCGAAGTAAAATATGAAAATAAACCTCAAACCTTCAAAGACAGCTGGATTAAGCAAACAAGAAACTTAGATAGCCATAGTTGAAGCTGCAATTCCATGTGTAGGATGTGAAAGCATGGAGCAGACTAGAGAGAGCTCAGAGAACCCAGTTTCAACTCATTTATTGATTTATTTCTTTGCAGTGTTGGGACTTATGCCTGCTAGACAAGCAATGTCTCTACTACTCACCAAACAGCCCCTTCACTCACTTCCATCAGTATGATTGACTTGACTTCCCCTCATATCACACATACAATCATCAGCACTGTCCATGCCTGGTGAGTCTTTTGTGTGCCAGTCCCTCAACTAAAGCTTTCTCGGGGAGGTGAGCCCTGTGCACTTCAGTCTCTTCCAACATCTACATTCCTTCCCTCTGCTTTTCTACTCTCTTCTCCTGGCATTTACGGTTACCTCTATATTCTATTCCTTTGTGAGGGCTAACGAGGCAGAAACGTTGGCTCTTTTCCTACTACAGTATCATTTCCGTACTGCAGTATGTTTGAACGCCTGCCACTCCCTGAGCACTTACTCAGTGAATAGTTACTTAATGAACAGAAGTGGATACTGCTGTAATTTTTTATTTCCAGTTAAGAAAACCAAAGTAGATATAACCTACTTCCCCAAAGTTGAACATGTAGTAAGCTGCAAGTAGAAAATGAACTCCATATTTGACATATATTCTAGGCCTCTGTAACCACTGACTGAACATAATGTACTCAGCACCTTGAATTTTGCTGTTGAATCTTTTCATGATTATGGTAGACATATTATAGTCAATCTTACTTAGAAATTCCACTGTTTTACATGCCAGTCACTACTTATATCCAAAGCTCTACAAAAACCAAGTAATGAACAGATTTTTGTTTTGTGTTTGTTTTTATAAGCATTTGAAGTTGGAAAAACTATTTCTAATCAGTAATGCTACCTAAGACTATCATCATGAAAGGGTATATTCAATATTGTTGGTCCTTATAAGTAGCTATAACACTCCTCTTTCCTTCTTGGTAAGCAATGGTTTGGTGACTATTAATAAATGGAAGAGATGACATCAATTTATTTCACTGATATAATATATATTATATCTGATATATACCTGATATATCTAATAATGTTAGATATATAATATCTAATATACAGTATCTATATAGATATATAATTCTAATATTAGATATATCTGATATATATCTGATATATCTAATGATATATTCATAGGCATAATGCCATCTGAGTATACATTTTTTCTACCATCTCTGCCAATCATAAATAATTTGCATAGCAAATCTGAAGATTTGTACATATTAGAATATACATAAGTATTGTGTATGTATATATTAATATAAATAATTTGATAACTCAAATAAAAACTTCTAATTCAGGGACAATAGAGACGCTCAACAGGTAAAGGTGCCTGTGCAAGCTTGATGTTGAGTTCAATTCCTAAAACCTAAGTATGGGTGGAAGGCCGTGAACCGTGGTATACCCCAAGGATCTTGGACCCAATCTATGGCACACATTCCTGCACAGGATGGATGGGCAGGCAGGCAGGCAGGCAGGCAGGCAGACAGACACACACACACACACACAAAGTAAAAATAAATAAATGGTTTTAAAAGTGCGACAATCTACCAACTGGACAAGACTTAGAATTAAATAAAATAATCTCATATGAAACTTTAGCACAACTCTTGACAGTCACTAAATAGCATTCAGTGAAAGGTTGCTCTTAAAATTATTTTTGAAAAAAATTGATAACCAGTGTGGGACACATATCTGTAATCCCAGCAACTGGAAACCTGAGGCACTTGAGAATCTTGAGTTTGGGTCAGCCTGGGATGCAATGTGAAACTGTCTTAGAACCAAAACGAGACAAACAATACCAAGGAGAGGAGGTAGGGAAGAAGAAAAAAATATTAAAACAGAATATAAAAGGAAATTTTTAGTAGCAATTGAGCTTGATTGGTAGAATTTTCTTTTTTTTTCTCTTATACACTCTTCTAAATTTTCCATTTCCAAAACAACCTTATATTACTCTGGTGACAGAAATAAAACAAATATCAAGTTGTGTTTCTATGCTCTACAGTATTGTATTTGACAATATACAATACCAAACATTGAAAAAGCTATTCATGCTTTCCATATGAGGATATAGAGCTAAATGTTATTGTAAAACATTTGCCAACTCCTTGATCTATTGTTCTGAACTGGGAATTGACTGTTTTCACATCTGTTTTCATTTCCTTGAGAACATAATCTTATAAGGAACTAAACTTCTATTTCTGTATATGACATTTCCAACTCATACATAGGTGAATGGATTTAGAAATGGCTATCACCTATACTACAAGTGAAAATGCATCTTTAATATGAGGAAAATATATATATATGTTGATTTTTTTTCACATTATCAGTCCAGATGACATTTTTTCACTTTCTAAAGTTTAATCACAAACATGCAGTACTCTTTTTTTTTAAACTTATTTTAAAAAATTATTTATTTATTTTTGTGTGTGTGTATCAGAAGGCACTGTGTGTCCCTGTGGAGGACCAATGGGACTTTGGGAATCATTCTGGATTGCGTCTACTTCCCTTTTGCTTCATTTTGGGATTTCCTATGCTCCACCCACCAGGGCTGGAAATGAAGGTCGCCCTTTCTGTACCTGTCCTTTTTTCTACATAGAACCTGGGATCCGAACTCAGGTTCTTCTGATTGCAAAGCAGAGTCTCTTATTCTCTAAGCCATCTTCCCAGCCCACATTGTTTTTATACGAAGTTTATGTGATATACAATTTAATTGTTATGTACTACAATAAAAAATAGATATTTTTTTGGCTCTTGTGCATGCTGTTGTGAGCAGGGACTCTATCATCAAGGGACAACCCAACCCACGATCTGAACAATCTGGATAGAAACATTTTGACTAGACTGAAAAAGGTTTTAAATTCCAGTTCATTTTAGATACTTGGAAATCAAACGAAGGAGGCAGGGATGTAGCTTAGCATGCATGGATGCCTTGGATTTGGTTTTCATCATTAACAAAAAATAATGAATGAAAAAGATTTTTTATTTCAAATTAAGTTTCAATGTTTTATACTAACGACATTAAAGTAGAATGGTAATTATAAAGAATTACTAGAAAAAATGTTAGCCTTATTATAATTTTCAGACCTTAGCCTCTTTTTAACAGCACATATTGAAGCCATCTAAACAGAGGAACTTAGAGACATACTGCTGGCAAAAGGAATGCCTGTGCTTTCCAACAATGCAGCTGTATAACTTTATATCCACGAGCTGGTAGGTCACCCACCACTTGGACACTGCTAGGAGAACTCGTTTCTATTTACCTAAATATTCTGTCAGAAACTCTATGCAGGGAAGATATCAATAACCCCTCAGGTTCTTACATAGGAAACCTATTTACCTACTAAAGGAATCTAAAATGTAAAGATGACCTCTTATTTGTCCACATAAACAGGCCCTAAATAAAGGATAAGTCATCTGAACTCCTCAGAAGACTACTACAATATATCTAAAATACACTCGTTTTTTAAAAACAAACTTTGAACTGTTAAGATGTCTTAGTGGGTAAAGGCACCTATGTGCAAACACAGTGATTTGAGTTTGAGCTTCAAAGTGTACATGGGGAAGTAGAGACTTCCAGATATTTTCCCTCATGCCCTCACACTTGCATGTGCCTCCTTTCTCTCTCAAATAAATAAATAAAACCAGAAACCAACAGTTGAAAGTTACCTCGCATGATCCACTTTCTGTGCATTTTTCTTCCCTTTAGTGGGAGACTCAATCTTGACTCCCAGACTTCTTAGCTGCTTAAGAGTTGCATTAAGGACACAATCTTTTTCCACCAGTCCTGAATTGTGTTTTTCTTTCTTTGCATGGTAAACATTTTGGGTTCTGGTACATTCGTGACTGATAAGCACTGCTTTGGCTGATGACTGATCAGTTTCTTTGGAGGAGTTATTTAATAAATGATTTACTCGTCCCTGTGAAAAGCAAGGACATAGTAAAAAATCACAATGAACAATCTTTGGATAACATCTTAATTCATAAGGCCAAATGATATCTTGTCAAATTCTAAAAACATTTAGTATACTTGCAATTATTACAAAAATTTTTTTAAATAAAAGTCCATTCTAATGATTTTGTAAACCTTATAAGTAATAATAGATTATTTATTCAGAACCATTCTATTTAAAAGCCAACATATTTCAACAGCTGTAGAAGTGCATTTCCATAATTCTAGTCCTTAGGAGGCTGAGATAGGAGGATTATGAGTTCAAAGCCTGCCTGTACTATGTAGTGAAACCCTGTCCTGTGCCTCCCCCACAAACATAAAAATAAAAACAAAAAAATAAGAAAAAAACCTTACAAACACCAATATCCTTAAAATTGCTTGAAAAACATTCCAAGTATATTTCAAAGATTTATACTACAGTCTTTAGAAACAAAAGATTTTTTAAATTAATATTTAGTTTTCTTAATTATAAATATAATAGGTGTTTGTTTCTGACCCCCTTCCTCCCTCCCTACTTCTTTCCTTTCTCATCCTTCCCTCCTGTCACCAATCCATCCCTCTCCCACTCATCCTTCTGTCTGCTTGTGTGGACCATAGAGTTTCCTTTGGATATCTATACTGGTATGGACTTGGGTCTCTGTGGCAGATTAAGTAGACTACTGAAATAGATTCTACTTCATCTGTCTAGTCCTAGCCCCTAAGATTCCAAATGCATGGGGTATCTAATCCCAGTTTGGGTCTTAGCTTTTGTAACTTGTTTGGTTAGAATTACTTTCGTTATTGATTTTAATTATAATTATAAAATTTTACTTAATAATTAATATTTAATCCTATTTAGGTAGTGTGTGGATTACTCTTTACGCCGGGGCATATTAGTTCGGGTCAATTATTTCTCCTGAGTTCATCACTAGTCTATGGGGAAGGTTGATATGTCAGTCATAATGCAGGTCTGGTGAGGATAAGTCTCACTGTGGTAAGTTTCTGGATGCAGCAGCCTTGTATTTAGTGAAATAACTTGGCTAGTCGTGGACTTTCTCACTTTTAGGCCCTTACAGTAAGTCTTAGAAACAAAAGTTTAAAATACATTCATTTGTAAATGGCAATACCCTTCAGAGGTATCAATCAGACTGTCATGTTACAATGTTTCCTTTCTTTTACACTTTCTAAAAACAAGAAAGACCTGTGATACACATTGCAGTGTATATATTATACATACAAGCCAGCACCAGTCTAAGGTCTAGCAAACAAATAAAAAGTCTGCGTTCACTGATCATTACACAGGACTCTATTTGAATTATATTTAACTGACCATCAACTACCCAAATGTTCCAGAGCCTACAGTTTGGATGAAAGTGAAAGTCAGACTACTTTAACTATAAGTCCAGTTCACATCCTCAGTTTTCCCAGAAGACCAGGTCCTCTGGTCAGTTTTGTCCTCACTCATTCTATGCTGTTTTACACCACTTCTCAACCTGCCATGTGCTTATTGGTTACTGATGTATTATGGTAGTATTTTCACTGTGTTCTCAAAGGCATTGATTATCATGTTTATCTTTATATTATCTACTTTGCTAAATCTCCTTTCCTAGACTATGCTGAATGCATAAATATCTATTCATCTGAACTTAACTCAGTTAATACTATTATAAACAGTCTATAATTTTTCAAATTTACAATTTTTCTCATTTCCAGTGTCTTGTAAACTTGTTTTTCCCTAGTATTTTGATAAGAATTTAACAATAATATCGACTTTCTTATTTTACTAAATATTTCACCTGAGATCGAGTGAGCATGTGTGAAGGTCAGAGGACAGTGTTCAGAAATCAGTTCTTTCCTCCCACCACCTGTGTTCTAGTGATGGGATTCAGGTGACCAGGTCTGTGCACAGGTACCTCATCGTCTGCTAAGGCATCTCAACAGCCCCAACATTTTTATTTTAAGATAAGAATTATTTTTTTCTAACTTTAGTATCTGATTACTGGTACTTACATTACATTACTGAATGTAAACTAGCATAGTTTATAAAAAGCTAAAAACTTACATGTTGGGAAGCAGTCAGTGTTTCAAGGTCCCAATCAGTTTCAATCTAGGAGTCTAAGTAGTAATTCCTATGTTAAGCAGCCACCTCACAAAAGATGAAGCTTCACACTTCCTTACCAACAAATCCTGGTAAATTATTTGGTTATCTGATGCTTGGTGAGGCGAGGATTGCATTATTTGCTCAACCTCTGGCTCCCCTGGTGTTTCAGTGTTGTTGCTGGCGCCCTCTGTCGGGGCCGTCTGTAAGCACACGCCCACTCTCTCAGCCAGCAGGGTGTTTGGGAAGAACACAGGCACATCTGGGTCTTTTGTTGTCTCTAAAACAGAGCTGCTGGAAAGGACAGGTGAAGTAAATGCTAATTACCAAAGTACTTTTAACATATTTTGAAATGCATTAATTTTGGAAGAAGTAAGGCCCACTTGGCAGCTGGCTTGTATATTTTACTCCTAGTAATTTATATAAACACACTGTCTTGATAGGCTACATATAAATTGGACCATAACATTTTTAAATTAGGTCATGAAATACACTTAAGACAACTTTCTTTAATGGTTGGAAAACAACCTATTGCTGTTTCCTAAACTTAATACAACAAAACTTCTAAAATCTAAATTATTACATTATATTAATAAATATACAAAATCTAAATTACATACTTCAAGTTTTAAAACAGGAAAAATTCTTGTCAAAATTCATAAGTTCCACTTGTAATCATATTATATACCTGATGTTCTTCTTCTTTTTACTTATTTGTGCTTTTGTATATTTTACCTTGTATGTTTTATTCATAGAACATTTATTACCTTGAAAAATTTTAAAAATGTAAATGACTAGGGAAATAAGCATTACGAATACATTTCTTGCTACACCAGTGATCCATGGCTACTGTAGAAAATAGGGAAAATGGGTCAGTGATGGCTCAGCAGGTAAAAGTGCCTGCGCGCAAGTCCTGGAGCCCACAGAGTAGAGCCTGACTTTTTTTTATTATTAATATATTTTTTATTATTATTTCAGCTCATACAAACTTAATAGGTACACCAGTTCCCTCCCTCCCTCCCCCCCCCGTACCCCCTGCTCCCCCTCCTCACCCCCCTCCCTCCCTATCCCCCAGTGCCTCCCGCCCCAATTCCCAGAGAGTCCTTTCTTGTGCATGCCTGATTTTCCTCTAGGCCCTCCTCTCCGATGACATACAAGGACCCAGTGGCCTTTCCATGAACCCTTTCCCGTGTTTCCCTTAGGTATAGGAACACTGCTGTGGCTGCCCATCCTTTGCCTCCAAGGATCTTGGTGCCTTTAGCAGATGCTAGACTTTGTGAGGTCAATAGTGTGTTGGACAATGCGCAGGGCATGTAAAGTCCAATTATGATTGCTTCAGACCTAACTTGTATGGAGTATCTTGCATATCATTGTAGAGCTGACTTCTGAACGCTCCCTTACCCATGTCACGGACACGCACGCTGCTCTCTCGTCTCTCTAAAGCAAGTAAATAAACAAAATATTTAAAAATCAAAACCAGAGGAAAGTAGCTAGTGGCTCGCAACTGTAATCCCGGCACCTGGGAGGCAGATGCAGGAGAATCTCAAGTTCAAGGCTATATAGCCTTGAACACCTTGAACACCTTTCTCAAAATAAGAAAAATAAGTGTTTACTAGTACAAGTCTTGTTATGGGACAAGCATGACTTCAAGTACATTGCCTCAGATTATATGTTTATTTCCATTTTCATGCGTATGTGTGGATGCACAGGGAGGCCTGACATTGAAATCAGAAATAATCCTTGATCACTCTCCCGTTGTTGTTTTATTATTTGAAAAAAGGAAAACACAAGACAAAACAGCAGGCACACATGGCATGGAGTATCAGAAGCCAACTTTTAATAGAGATCTTTTAAGAGGACCTTATTTAACAGTAGCAATAAGGACACTCAGTTCTCAGATTGTGATTTGCAAAAAGCTAACGTGACCTGGACATGATGGCGTATGCCTATATCCTGGCCCTCAGAAGGCTGAGACAGGAAGATCATGAGTTTGAAGTCAAGCTGTGCTACACAGGAAGTTCTAGGATAGACACTGTATCAAAGATACAGAAATGAGTATGGTCAGTACCCTGTTGGAACTCAATCTAGTGAGAAGATGCACACGAAATCTTTCCAATAAACTGGTACGTATACATAACAATTAGCTGAATAGCATTATCAACAAGATTCTGAAGGAAGGACGTGTTTCTCTTAGTTCTTTTGTTGGTGCATGCTCATCATCTTAACCATTACTGTAATCAGAAAAAGTGCCAATTATCATCGCCAGTCTATAATTTGAAAGTATAAATCCATTAACCTGTCCCATGCTGTATCACATCTAAGTTTACCTAAACTTCCCAAGATATTACCTGTAGTTCTTGCTTTTCCTTTCCTTCAAAATTTACCCTACCTCTTGGTGTCAGTGAGATATGGCTCAGTGGCAAGTTTGTAAAGGCACCTGCTGTGCAAGGCTGATGACCTGACTTCGATCCCCAGGACCCAGATAAGGAAGAAAGACAGAAGAAACAGTGTGACACTGCCCTCCAACTTCCACATACACAAGTACACACACACCAATAAAAAATTAAAACGAAAGGCACGAACCCTTCCCTATATGATATCTTTCACAACAAAACACTATATACAAACTACTTCAAAAATGACCTTATCTTTGCCAGTTTTGTCTCTTTCAAAATACATGTTCAGGTTAAAAATGAAACTGCCACATGACCCAACTATACCACTCCTAGGAATATTCCCAAAAGACTCTACATCTTATTACAAAGACACTTGTTCATCTATGTTCATTCACAATAGCAAAAAAATGAAACCAGCCAACATGTCCATCAACAGAGGAATAGATAATGAAAATGCGGTATAGTTACACAATGGAATATTACTCAGCCATCAGAAAGAATGAGATTATGGAATTTTCTGGTAAATGGATGGAACTGGAAATTTAATATTGAGCGAGGTACCTCAGACACAGAAAGTTAAGTACCGCATATTTTCTCTTATATGTGGATGCTAGCACTGATATCCTTGTCAATGTATTTGGATTGGAATTACTGTAAGAGCCAGAAAATTTGAAAGAGATCAATGAGTGGGAAGGAGGAAAGAGGAATGAATGGTTAGAGTGAAACCTTTAAAGAGGAGATTTATGATGTCATGACAAGTAGGGTGGGGGAGGGAATAATTGGGAAAAATATATAGTGGGGAATAAAGGGACGGAAGATAGAAGGGTCAGAGGGACTTAAGAAAAACTTTAAGATTGTGGGAAGCAACCCCAAAGGAATCTTCATGCTAGTAGTATGTAAAAAAAAAATCTTTTAAAGAAATGAACTAGAAAGGGCAGTCCCTATGCCCTTATTTCAGAAGAGCACAGAGTGAGGAAAACAAAACAAAACAAAAGCCCTGAAGGGATCCATTTAGAACCCAGAGACAATTATGCTAGAGGTAACAGGAATGTGACACTTCCTGATAAAATGACAGTCAGCGAGGTCTCAAAGGCCTCCAAACATTATAGACTTTTGCCACTGCTCTAAGTTGCTCTTCAAAAAACTGTAAGACCCCATTACTGAAGATGCAACACACATGGATCACAGAACATGGGCAAAATACATCAACTAGAACTGGTCTGAGAACTTCCTCCTTGCTGGATAGCTTACACAGTACCAAGGAATATTGTAGAAGCTACTGGGGGAGAAAAATAATCACAGGCTCCATCAATGCATGAGATCTTTAAGTTGCAATAAAAATCACCAAAGCAACAAGTGACCACCAGTGTAATAGTGGAATGAGTATCAAGCAGACAACTAACAGTTTTCTGATTGGACTCAAGACCTGCTTGTGAGAATGGAACACATTCCTATTACAGTAAACTAGAACAAGAATCTAAAAAAGGGAAAAACAGCCAATAAACCTATAGGTAGGAAGACTGCTCTGCAAATAGCTACTATTATACTCATAGATTTGAAGAGCACTTAGCGCTGGCCTAGAAATCTTCTTTTCCAAGAGAGGTAGAGAATCGCAGCACCCGGACAGGATACAGTCTAGGATTCAGTCTAGGGCAGTAGAAGAGCAGTGAAGTGGCCAGCGGTGGCCAGCCATAACACAGTGCCAGCGACTCGGGATTCACTCAAAATCAGACCAACCCAATCTCCCCATCCTAAGGCTTTGGGAACCTCAGAAGAGAGGGCGGTAAGATCTGTAAGAACCTAAAGATGGAAAGCTTCAATTTTGGACAAGACATTCTATTCAAGGCAGGACTGCTGCATCTAAGAACTCACTACAGTGAGACTTGTCTTTACCAGACCTGCACAATGGCTGACATGCCAACATGTCTCCACAGAATATCAGGAACTCAAGAGAGAGAATACACAGTGGAGACCTTGAGATGAGTGAATATACAGTGGAAGTTGGATGAGTGAAGGGAAAGGCCCTTATCAGTGGGGAGGCCGGAGGAGAGGCAACCTAGTGTGCCACAGAGGCCTGACCCCCCACAGGAGTAGACGAGCCAGGGGCAACCCTGGGATCCATAGAAGCAGACAGGCAGGAGGGCAGGATTAATGGAGGGATGGAGGGGAGACGATGGAGGGAAGCAGGGACAAGTACAAAATGTGTCTGTAAAAGTAGAGAAAATTAAAAAAAAAAAAAAAAGTAGATGGGAGCCGTGGGGTCCATGAAGGCGGATGACTGGGAGAGTGGAAGAAAGTGGAATGGACTGAAGTGGAATGGGGAAGGAGGATGGGTGGGAGGGGGATGGAGGGAAGCAGGGATGAGTACTCAGTATGCTTATAAAAATAGAAAAATAAAATAAATTAAAAAAAAACAAGTTCAGGGTTGATGAGATAGTTCAGTAGGTAAGGCATCTGCTCTCAAACCTGGCAACCCGAGTTCAATCCCTGGAAGCCCACAGGGTAGAAATAAGAGAACCGACTTAGGAAAGTTATTTTCTGATCTCCATCCACGTGCCATGGAATGCATGTGCATACCTTCTCTTCCTCTTCCTTCTTTCTTTTTCTCTTTTTTCTCTCTCTCCTTCCTAACTCAAATAAATAAAATATTAAAAATACACCTTTATGTATGTTTGCATGTGGATAATCTGCATATCTATTTGGAATCCTATATTACCAGAATCTTTGAGGTAAGGACTGAGCATATATAATTTCGGGCTTTCTTCAGATGTGATCCACATCCAAGAGTTAGAGAGATGGCTCGGGGATTAAGACTGTGCCTCATAAGAAGAAGGACCTGAGTTTGGATCCCAGGTCCCACATAAAAACACCAAACAGCAAAGGGGGCAGCCTGCATTTCTGGCCCTGGTGGGCAGAGCCTGGGAAATCCCAGAGTGAAGAAAAAGGAAGGTAGAAACAATCCAGGATGATTCCCAAAGTCACCCTTGGATCTCCACAGGGACACATGGTGCCCTCTGATACACACACACACACACACACACACACACACACACACACACGTGCATGCAAAATAAATAAGTTGATTAAAAAATAAGGTGGAGAGTGACAGAGAAAAAGACGTCATGTCAACGTCTGGCCTCTATACAAATAGACTCTCCTACACGTATTCACATTATACCATGCTCACCCATCATACATCCATAAGGTCAATGAATAGAATTTATAAGCTACTAAAAATCTCCAAGTTGCCCTTGGCCCTCCATAGGGACATACAGTGCTCTCTCTTTCTCTCTCTCTCTCTCTCTCTCTCTCTCTCTCTCTCTCACACACACACACACACAATATGACCAATATGGGAAAGGCTGAAGGAAGTTCAGAATTACGCTGACATTATTATATAAAGACACTAAGGAAAAGGCCATTTTATCTTAGTCTTTAAGAACATAAAAAGAAAGGAAAAAAAGTGCAAAGAATGGTGAATAATAAATAAATAAATAATAACATATTTTGATGTATTTCACAGTAAGGGTCAGGGAGATCGCTCAGCAGGGTAAGGTGCCTACTTGCAAACTTGGTGACCTGAATCCAAGGCCCAGAAACGCACATGGTGGAAAGAGAGAACTGACTTCCAAAAACTCATTCTTTGACTTCCGTCCATGTGCCATAGTAGGAATGCTCTCTCAAATGGTTAATAAAAATATTTTTAAAAATTACAGAATGGGGGCCAGAGCAAAACAAAGAGGAGATTAAAGCAACCCAGGGTGACTCCCAAAGTCATTCCCAGGCCTCCACAGGCACACATAGTGCCCTTTGATACACACAGAAACACACACACAGACATACAATAAATAAATAAATAAATAAATAAATAAATAAATAAATAAATAAATAAATCTTTAAAAAATGCAAAATCTATTTTAAATGTTTTCACCACAAAAAGTATATGTGGTTATAGATTTGATTAGACTGATTTAATTATATTATTTTGCAGGAATACCACATATATTTATATAAAATCACATTCTATTCTATAGATATAAAATTATACATAAATTTAAAATGAAATGTATTCAGCATTTGTAAAAAAGAAAGAAAAAGAAAAAGGAAGAAGGAAAGAAGGAAGGAAAATGAAATATGAAAAATGAAAGACCACAAAGTAGAAAAGGAGGGTGAAATACTGAAGACTCCTTACTTGGATGTAAAAGAAGGCTGATTAAATTCTTCTTCCACAGCAACGTTGCTGTCTTCAAAACTGGGAATATCAACTGCTTTTAACGAAGATGTACTACCTGGAGGGCTTGGGCCATCATTATGAATATCAACAGAAAAATTCATGTCATCGCTGGAAAGCTTGGTATCATCTTGTTTCAGCTGTGGGGCCGACTCTCCATCATCACTTGCTGCGTTCCAAAACAAGCTTGCACCTGGTGGTTAAATGGTTTGAGATACTAAAACAAATGTTCAACTAGGAAAAGAATGAAAGTGAAAGCCTGTTAAGACCATCTACATCATCTCAACAATTCTAACTGTACCACATTATACTTCCTTAGGAAGGCCACATGGAGAGGTAGTTGAAAGGCAGAAAGAGAATACAGGGAAGAGGGGTGTCAAAGGGAAAGGGACAGTTGGGTCCTGTCTGTTCAAAAGGAGTAGCCCTGTTTTACAAATTAAAGTGTGATAACATGCTTCTAATCCCAGAAATCAAGAGGCTGAGGCAGGAGGACTACAAGCTTGAAGACAGCTTGGGATATCTAAAGAACTCAATATGGGCTGCATTATCAAGATTCTGTCTCAAAACAAAACTAACAAAAATACCCAATAGAAAACATAACATGCAAATCCCTAAAATTTCTGGGGTTGATTCTTCAGTACAGTATTTAAGAAACTATGAGAAATGCAACAGACACACGTAGCATCAGGAAGTTATTTAAAAGTTGAGCGCTTTCCTAGTTTATGGACCATTTGTACATACTTTCAGAGCCTATGCATGTATTACTTATATTCTCTGATCTATTAACTCACTTTATTTTATGGATCTTTACCATTTCTGCAAATCTGTAGGTGTGATATACTTTTTTCTTTTTCATTTATGTGTGCATAGGATCTGTGCATGCATGCATGTGTGAATGTGTACTCTGCATGTATGTGGGTGTACACATGTGGGTATGTGTATAAGAGAGCACTTGTGTGTGTGTGCCCTGTGGAGGCCCAAGGGTGATATGAGGAATCATGTTTGATTACTCTTCCACCTTATCGTTTGCTCTGCAGATTCCCAGACTCCATCTTCCAGGACTGGAATTACAGGTCACCACCATTATCTGTCTTACCTTTTTACCTGGAAACTTTTTGCTTGTGAGGCAAAAGCCTTAACTACTGAACCATCCACGTAGCCCCAGTGACACACTGTTATAGTTAGACCTTTCCCAATACACTTACAAAAGTTAAGTGCTACTACCCCAAATCATCTTTTGTACTAGGACCTATCTACATTTTTTGACTTGGGAAATAATGTTGTATATAATGGTTTCAAGAAAAAAAATGTAATGTGAGTCAAGGATCCCAGGCAGGCTGCTCAAACACCACATCCTTCTACCTCAGCCCATCTGGCACTGTGACTACAGGTCTTTATCATCATCCTAGGCCTGGAAAAGTCTCTCCTTTGAAAATCCACTCAAGTAATTTAATGAAATTAAGTTAATAAAACAACAATTTAACTTTGTATTCATTAATATTTTTTAAAAGAGGAAATTTAAAAAATGCCACATAGGTCCCGCCTATTCTTCCTACCAATACTGACATATACCCTTGTGGAAAGTTAAATATATGTTGAATAAATAAGCTTATAAAAGTCAGTTGGGGGGCTGGAGAAGTGGCTCAGGGGTTAAGCCTCTGCCTTGCAGGCGGAAGGTCCTGAGTTCGGATCCTAGACCCCACGTATAGACACCGGCAGAAACGGGGGCAACCTGCGTTTCTGGTCCTGGTAGGGCAGAGCCTGTGAATCCTAGGGCAGAGTAAACAAGGAGGAGGTGGAGGCATCCATGGTGGTTCCTGAATTCGTCCGTGGTTCTACACACACATACATACATACACACACACGCACATGCATACACGCACAATTGAATAAATAATAAATAAAAAAAGTCAGTTGGTTCAAAAGACTGTTAATAATTCACTTTTAACATTCAGAAAGAATACTGAATATGATTTGTGAAATATGATTTGTGATTTTTGAAAATCTGAATTCTACGTTTCAAAATGTGTCTCAAATAATCTCAGAGTATCAGTTCAAACGTGTAACTTTATCAATTGCCATTTACTATTGAATTATACACAATGTTTCAATATGTGTCTCAAATAACATTCAGAATATCATTTCAAACATGTAATGACTTTATCAATTGCCATTTATTATTGAGCAAACATAAAGTGTCAAGTGTGACAGAGAGATACAACAGTGTAAGCCAGTGCCCAGATCCCAAGCAGTCACACTGTAATGCAGATACTGATAAGGAACTACAATACAGAATTTTACAAGAAAACATAAGAATACTGCACTTGGGCTTTGTTTCTTTTGTGTGTGTGTGTTGTACATACAGTGCATGTGTGTGCATGCACATGGGTACATATGTATGTGAAAGTCAGAGGTCAACATAGGACATCTTCCTTTACTATTCTCCACTTTATTTTTTCAGCTTGCGTCTCTCACTGAACCTCACTAATCAGAAAAGAGTAGCTGGCCAGAAAACTCCAGATACACATGCACTCCCCACTGCATCCAGCTTTTATGTGGATGCTGGATCCTGAACTCAGGTCCCTTATACTTGTGTGGTAGGTATTTTATTGACTGAGCCATCTTCTGGCCCCTCCTTTATTTTTTTCAAATTGGTCTGACAAAGCCCAGGCTGGTGTCCAACTTGCTATGTAGCTGAGGATAATCTTGAACTTCTGATCCTCCTGTCTCCACTTTCTGAATGTTGCCATTATAAGTGTCTCACATGTCTGGTTTTAGGAGGTGTTGGGGATCAAATCCAGGGCTTCATGCATACTAGACAAGCACTCTACCAACTGTGCTACATCCCTAGCCCTAGTACTATCTACTTAGATTACGTTATACCACCTCTCCCAAACTCACTCAATCTTTTTCTGCCTCTCCCCTTCTCTCTCTCTCACTTCCCTCCTTCCTGGGAACTTCATGTTCAGTATCCACAAAAGTGAGATTTAAATGGAAAAATTCCTATTATGTGCTTCTCAACCCCCTACCACTGAGCCAGGGATTAGACCTAATTCAATCTAGATCCCTGAAGTTTTTTGTCATTTGAAACTAGACTTGAAGGATGGTGAGATGGTTTGTGTATAACATGAGAACAGTACAACACAAATTAGCTTATGTTAAGACAAGCTTGGATCAGTCGTAACTTAAAATGTTACATTGGAGAAGAATGGAGTAAAGCAGCCACGCAGAATAGCTAGGGAGTCCTCTAACAGTTCCATTTCTAGCTGTATTCTTTCCCTGATTCCAGCTTCATTCTCCACCTTGATTTCTATGAACATCTTCTTATCCTTTTAGAAAACCTCAATTCCTTGTGCATATTAGTTCAAATTGTGTATGTCACTCATTCTGAAGAATATTAACACTAAATGGTAACCAAATTGGACTTAAAAATATGCACTGCTTTTGCTTTGTGCCTGTTTCCTCTCCTCTATACAAAAGTTTAAAAAATAAACAGGTTCATAAATCTATAGGAATTGTGCTCAATCTAGTAAAGTAGTAAAAACAATGTATCATGTTATATGCAGTCTCATGCATTTAAGATATAGTTTTAGTTTATAAGGAGTTACACAAAGGTTTAGACTCTTATCACATTGGCTTTAGTTTCACTGTACTGTACTATAGTTTTAGTACAAAAGCTCAAAAAAGGAATATGAAAATAATCTTAAAATAATGTCTTAGAACTGTAGTTACCTGTGCTCACAGCGATGCTTACACTTTTTCTCATGTGCATGCTAGGGGAAGACTGTGCTTCCATGGAAACCAGCTCCATTTGCCCAGCAGCTGGCAAGGTGTCTTCAGCTGCGGTTATCTTGGGCTTCAGAGATTGTGCTTCCAATAAACGCTGAATCTATATCAATTAAAAACATACAGTGAACTGACAAAGTAACCAACAAAACCAGGAGCAGAGTTTAGTAACAAATTATAAAATACGTTAGCTGTTATATAGCTGATTTGTAACTCTGTTTTCTCAAATTACAATTTAATCATACTACGAGCCTTATTTATTGCAGAAATCATTAGTTACTACAAAGCACTTTAAGCCAACTGTAATTTAAAAGTGAACCATAAAGGTGGTTAGATTAGTATTCATAAACTGACATGTTGAAAAGTAGGACTTGTTAATACTTCAGCATTATTCTTACTTCACTTATAAATCAAGGAAAAATGGAGGTATAATCTGATTCCATGTATTAAATATTGAACATTTTAAATGAGATCAGAGTTAATCAGATGGTTGGCAATGATGAAATGAAATAGTAATAAACAACAGCTAATACCTGTGGTTCTTGTCTGCAAAACACTACACCACAGATTTTATGCACAATTTTTACAACACAATTAAGAGTATGCTACTATTAAAATGTATTTTATAGTAAGAAAATTTGAGACATTAAAGCTATTCACTGAGGTCACATGACAAGTAGTAAAACTGAGGGCCAAACATCAAAAGCTTTCTTTCCTCCTGTTGACACTGAAATGTAATTTACCTTTCCAGAACCCACTCCAACTTGGCAGTTTTTGGTACATTCACAAATGTACCACCATAATCACTGTGAATTCAAAACATTTTCATCAAGCCCTAAAGTCTGCATCCTTAGCACCCCTTTCTCTAGCCCCTGGCAACAACAGATAAACTATGTCTGTGAGTTTGCTTCTTGTGGACACTTCACATAGATGAAACTCTTTCTGGTTTCTTCTCTGTCCTAAAGTTGTCCAGGTTTTACCATGTCCACATGTATTGGTGCTCTTTATTGCTGAGTGGTGCACTGCATGGATATGTCACATTATTTAATGATTTATCAGATGGCAGACAACTGGCTTGTTTATAGTTTGAGCTATGATAAACAATTTTTCTATGGATGTGTATTTGCTGTATTTCTGAGAGAGAGAACATATGCGGACACACACTGTCATGGTACCTGGGTGATAGAGAACAACTTTCAGGAGTCAGTTCTCTTCTTCCACCTGGGCCCCATGAAATGTTCTCAAAATAAAATAAAATACCAGGAATAGAGAAATGATTCAAGGGTTAAGACTCTGCCTCACAAGCAGAAGGACTTAAGTTTGGATCCTGGGTCCCATGTAAAAATGCCAGGCAGAAATGGTGGCAGTCTACACTTCTGGTTCTGGAAGGTGGAGCCTAGGAAATCCCAGAGCAAAGCAATAAGGATGTAGAGCAATACAAGATGATTCCCAAAGTCACCCTTAGTCCTCCACAGGGACACACAGTGTCCTCTGATACACACATACACATGCTAAAATAAAGAAAAAATTAAATAAACAAACAAAAACAAGCAGAAACAGCTTTTCAACTGCTCTCCTCAGACCACTAGATAAAGGTTTGCATGCATACTAAAGGTTTAATGAAATAGAGATATGTTAGCCTTTGTATTAGTGAATTGTAGTTTTTTTTCATTTAAAAAAACAAGTGAAAGAAAATACAATTAATTACAGGATAAGATGTGCAGACAGAAAAAGCAGCTTGCTTTGTAGTCTTGGCTCTACTAATTAGCAATGTTGTATCTGCTTAAATGAATTCTCTCTAGTCCTTGCTTTAATTATCTATAAAACAAGGAAAGCTAGTACTGTTTCTAAAGTTCTTTCTAGTTCTAATATTCTACAACTCTGTACTGTGGAAGCACTGAGGAGAGTTGCCAGTTTTTAAGAAAACACATTAAGAATTTAACAATACTGTAAAAATTCTAAGCAAACCTGTGCCTGAAGTAGTCTCAGCTGTCGGTCTTGCTCAGTGACAAATCGATATGCATCAGGGGACAGTCCCATCATTCCGTTGTCTAATGTATTGCTCTTGGGTGTGTGCTTACACACTGCACATGGCTGTGGGATGCATGAGTCCCTGTGTGGAGGTCCTGCCACAGGCGACAGTTCTCTGTTGTTGTGGGGAGAATAGCCACCCACGCCTCCCTGGGATTTGAAGGCTATAGGGCTACTTGCTGAGTAGATGGCATTATGGCACAAAGACGGATATCCACTTGAGTGACTTAATGAATGCTTTTGAAGGGCTTCGGAGTGAAGATCTTGAATGGAGCCTACTGTATTTATTCCTTGCCAAGAATGTATTGTACTATACTGAATATGGCCATGATACTGACAGCAGCCACAGACATTTGTAGAATAGTAAGAGGGTAGTGAGGGAGGAGGTATCTGAAGTTCCATTGGTCTTTCTGAATTATGGGGTGAAAAAACAAAATTGTGTGGGTGGCCTTGCGGAGCAAGAGAAGGCTTCCTGGAATTAAATGTGGAAGGCCTTAAAGGACAGTCTGCTTTTTGCACATTAACAGCAGAAACTGCTTGCAGCCTCTCAGACATCTCTGGAGATGGCACATTAAGGGAAGATGGTTTCACGCTGCTGTTCCTGAAGTGGGGGTTCTCTTTCTTACAGGCAGATGGCTGCCTCACTTGGCACTCGCTGAACTGACTTGGTATTGAGGAATGCTCTCCGGCTTCGGTTTCTGCACTGTGTTTCTCGTTATAAAGTATAGGCTGAGACAGCTTCAACTGTTCAGAATGGTTCATCAATAAAGGAGGGGTCACAGTATTTGCCATTTCCAAAGGTTTGGACAGATGATTTGAGTCTAAGAAATTGCCATCCACAAGCGAAAGTTCAGGAACTGATGGCTGGATCTTAGAAATCTACAAATTAAAGAGAAGAGATTTTAAAAAGAAATACAATTGCTTTATTTTCTTTAGACTAGCATGTTCCAAATAACACCCAATTATGCATTAAAATTAGTTCATTATTGAACATTAATATTTATTTACTTTGTGCGTGTGTGTGTGTGTGTGTGTGTGTGTGTGTGTGTGAGAGAGAGAGAGAGAGAGAGAGAGGAGCATATCAGAAGGTACTCTGTGTCCCTATAGAAGACCCAGGGTGACTTTGGGAATCATCCTGGATTGCATCTATCTCCTTTTTGCTTTGCTCTGGAATTTCCCAGGCTCCACTCACTAAGGCCAGAAGTGTAGGCTGCCACCATTTCTGCCTGGCATTTTATATGGGACCTGGGATCTGAACTTAAAACATTCTACTTGTGAGGCAGAGTCTTAACACCTGAGCCATCTCTCCAGCCCAATAGATACTTATTTAGTAAGCACATTTATTCATCTAGTAAGCAGTAGAAATAAGACTGTGAGCAAAATAAACAAGGCTTTCCCTCAAATATATTTAAGCATTTCCTATTCCTTAAAAATGGACTCCTCCTATTGTAACACACTTATATGGCTTAGATTATCTAATGTTATCTAATTTAAGAAACCATATTAAGGGATGGAGAGATGGCTCAGGGGTTACGATTCTGTCTTGCAAGCAGAAGGTCTTGAGTTTGGATCCTAGGTCCTACATAAAAATGCTAAGTAGAAATGGAGGTGGCCTGTACTTCTGGCCCTAGTGGGCAGAACCTAGGAGATCACAGAGCAAAGCA
This sequence comes from Typhlomys cinereus, assembly GCA_023101885.1. Classification (NCBI taxonomy): domain Eukaryota; kingdom Metazoa; phylum Chordata; class Mammalia; order Rodentia; family Platacanthomyidae; genus Typhlomys; species Typhlomys cinereus. Next base: position 319,232 of record JALPQD010000100.1, on the reverse strand, counting down.
AAAAGGAGGTAGAAGCAATCCAGGATGATTCCTAAAGTCACCCTTGGTCCTCCACATGGACATAAAGTGCCCTCTGACACACACATACACACACTATACTGTAACTTTTTGCTTTCACTCTATCAAAAATTCATCCGCAGAATGTAGCAAATAAAGTATCAAATGTTAATGCATATTAAACAAAGGGACTCTCCGAAAAATATTTCAATATATTTCTATAGTAAATTAAACTACTTAGCTATATCTTCTAATATCAAATGAAAGAGATGGAAGGAAATCTGCTGTACCAGAGCAGAGCTGGAGATTTTTGTGTGTGCACAGATGCAGATGCTTATACAGTGTGCAGCACTGAGATAGACGTTCAATTAAGGCAAACAACAATTCTAAAATAACACACTGGCTTGCAACAATCAAATAATGAGACAAGGGTTATTAGCAATTAACTCTAAATGAACTAGAATGTTTTAGAAGAATATAGTAACCAAAACTAATGTCAAACACTTGTGATAGAAAATGCTTACTGTTAAAGCAAAAGATCTTTAACCAAACTCCTGAATTTGAATCCCAGCTTTATTGGTTGTACAACTGTGGACAGCTAAGCAGTGTAGGCTTCAGTTTCCTGATTCATATACATATTTATATTATCACACATATACAAAGTGTATGACATATGAATATATTATTACTTAATTATATGTAGATTCCGATAGCTACAACGATACTTACATAGGTTTTAGGTAATATTTAAGTGCTTTATTATACAGAGATTTTAAGATTTCTAACTGCAAAGATGAATTCATTATTGGATTAGTGATACCTTCTGACTCACTGGGTGAGGACTAGGAATTGGCCTTGGAGACAAATCTTCATCAACACCAGAATCAAGCTCACTTATTGGTATTTTCCCAGGAGATAACTTTTGGGAAGACCTAAAAAATAGAAGAGATCAGAAAAGTCTTCAACCATCCCTATTTCTTCTTCATTTGAATTTCCAAAATCCTTAATAAGTACTGGATCACTTATTATGTTACAGCCACAAATTTTTTTTAGATTAATGTTAGTTTACCAGGAACACTGGTCTACTTGGACTTATGTTTACTAACAACAGTGTATAATTGATCATGGTAAGTTTAACCCCACACTGTTAAATCAACAGTTACTGAGTACCTTCTGAGGAAAGTAGAAACAAGACTTGACTTTCACTAGGAAAAGAAAGTATAATGTGCTAATAGACATGTGCACTGTTATGGTCTGACTTTGAAGTGGACTCCACAGCCTTAGGGACTGAACTCTTTGTCCCAGGCTTGTGGTAGTATTTTGAAGGCCCTGGAATCTTTATGAGGTGGGGCTGGAAGAGGTCATTAAGAATGGATCTTTGAAAAGTTCTGTCCTGTTTTCTGTTTCCTGGCCTCTATCATGTGAAAAAGTTACCACCAACTAGAACACAGTGGTTTTCTGGTGATCTAATTTGTATAATGAGGATAATTTTAAATGGCCAAAGATGTAAAAGCAATGTTTTAAACATCTTTCCAACTCCAAGTATCTCTGATATCTATGTGTTAGTAAAGGAAGCTTGTGGTTGAATCTTAAGATGAAATTATTTTGGGTTAGCTAGGTAGGCCCAACATAATCTCAAGGATCATTGTAAGAAAAATATGTAAACATGGAAACAGGTCAGAGAGAGGGATAGAGAGAAAAGAGAAGGAAGGAAGAGATTTCAAAGCTCCTGGCTTTGAAAATAAAGTAAGGAGTTACGAGACAAAGAAGCAGGTGGTCTTCAGAAGATGGAAGAGACAATTAAACAAATAATCTCCTAGACCCTCCAGAAGGAATGCAGTCCTGTCAACATTCTGCCTTTAGAGCTTTAGAGCCATCTATCCAGCCCGAGATCACACTTTTAAAAGCTGACAAACAAGTCTCAGTAATGCCAATTAGTACTAGAGCACTTGCCTAACATGTACCTGGTACTGTAAGAAAGAATAAATAAAAAATAAATACAGGGCTAGAGAGATGGCTCAGGGGTTAAGACTCTGCCTCACAAGCAGAAGTTCCTAGTTCAAATCCCAGGTCCCACTTAAAAACACCTGCCAGAAAAGGTGGCTGCCTATACTTCTGGCTCTGGTGGGTGGAGCCTGGGAAATCCCAGAGCGAAGCAAGAAGGAGGTAGAAGCAATCCAGGATGATTCCCAAAGTCACCACTGGTCCTTCACAAAGGCAGGCACACACACACACACACACACACTATAAATTTTAAAAAAAGTTCTGTATAAAAAATACAATAAATAAAAGCAAAAACACAAAAACAAACCTTTTTTATAGCATTATTGACAATAGTCAAGATATGGAACCACTTCTGATAGTCTGCCCGCCTGCTGGCCCAGGACGCTCCCGGTCACCCTGCGTCTCAGGTAAATCCCACCAGCCTGTCCCACCTCCTCCCACCAGCCAGTCTGAGCAGAATCCAGGCTGCCCCGGGCTTGGGTGGGCCTTTGCTCCATGCCCCAGGTCCCAGGTGAAGTGTGCTGCCATCGCCATCAGCCCCTCTGCCCTTTCCGCTTGCCTGACTTTTCCATATAGTCACCCCCAAAACATATACAACTTCAGGGACTATACCAGTCACCCTCACATATCACTAAGGTACTAAATTGTAAAAGTGCACTACCATACTATTCACCCTGTCTACTAAACCTGACTTAATCAATGTACTAACAGTCTAATAGTCTCATCTAAGAAATAACAATAACAACAGACAATCGTACCCAACTCCAAGGCAAACACTAGTAATAACTGCCCAAAAGTAGTAATACTAACTAAATCAATTCAGTCAAAAATGCACAGAAACTGAAAGGTCTTAAGAGACAAAACAACAATGCCCAAGTCAAAGCACAGATCCATGAGAAACAAAACCCAAGAAGACAAATCTCCCACCGAAAAAATTAACCATACAATGATAGATTCCAACCAGAACAAATTCACAGAAAATAGCCAAGAAAGCCAGGCCCAAGATTACGACTTTCAAAGCATGATCATTACCATGATCAATACTATGAAAGAGGAAATGCAGAAGGAGTTAAATAACCACATCAACCACTTTGAACAGGAACACAACAGACACTTGGAGTTGAGAAAAACAGTTCAAGAAACAAAAATAGGCATAGAGCAGTTAAAACAGTCTCAAGCAGAGTTTAAAATTGAACTAAAAGACAAGTTATCTTCAACCCGGAACTCAACAGAGAATCTTATCAACAGAACTAATGAAGCAGAAAATAGAATTTCAGATCATGAAGACAAAGTCAAAGTACTAACCAGCTCAATGGAAGAGGTTGTTAAAGCCAAAAAGATACTTGAGAGGAATATTCAAGAGTTATGGGACACCCTGAAGAAGCCTAACATGCGCATTCATGGAATACCAGAGCAAGAATCTCAAAATATCACACCTGAGGAAAATTTTTCAAATTATCATAAATGAAAACTTCCTTCACCTAAAGAATGAGAGGCCCATCCAAATACAAGAGGCATTCCGCACGCCAAACAGATATGACCAAAATAGAAACTTGCTACGGCAAAGAATAGTCAAACACTCCACACTCAAGACAAAGAAAAGGTGCTGAGAGCTTCAAGGGAAAAAAAAACCAAGTTACTTTTAATGGTAAACCTATTAAAATAACAAATGACTTCTCAATGGAAACAGTAAAAGCAAGAAGAGCTTGGAGAGACGTACTTCAAGTGTTAAATGAGCAAAAATATCAACCCAAGTTGATATACCCAGCAAAACCATCTGTCATGATCGAGGGAGAAAGAAAAGTTTTCCAGCACAAAGACAACTTGAAGGTTTACATGTCTACCAAAACAGGCCTTCAAAAAAAAATGCTAGAAATGATACTCAAACTTGAAGAAAAAAAGAAGCACATCCAGGAGGACAGAAGGGAAGTATAATACCACCAAAACCTAAAAGCCAAATAATACACTTACAAGAATTAAAAATAATTTCTCCATTATGACATTAAATGTCAATGGAATTAACTCACCAATCAAGAGACACAGATTAAAAATGTGGATTAAAAATCACAACCCATCAATCTGCTGCCTTCAGGAAACACATCTCATGACAAAAGACAGGCACATCCTAAAAATGAAAGGCTGGTCTAGATTCTGCAAGCTAATGGAATCAGGAAAAAGGCAGGGGTAGCTATTATGCTATCAGACAAAGTGGACTTCAAACCAAAAAAAAAAAAAATGAAAAGAGACACAGATGGATACTACATTTTAGTCACAGGCACAATTCATCAAGAAGACTTCACAATACTGAACATATATGCACCTAATACGAGCTCCATCACATTCATTAAGCAAACCCTACAGTGTCTAAAGTGAGAAATCAACCCCCAAATGATAATTCTTGGGGATTTCAACGCCACCCTCTCAACATGGGATAGATCAACAGGTCAAAAACTTAACAGAGACACTTAGAACTTAATCAAACTCTTACTGAAATGGACCTTACAGATCTCTATTGAACTTTTCATCCATGCACCAAAGAATACACCTTTTTCTCAGCAGCACACGGAACTTTCTCCAAAATAGACCACATATTGGGCCACAAAACGAATCTCCACATATACAGGAAAGTTAAAATTCTAGCCTGTACCCTATCAGACCACCATGGTCTAAAGCTTGACATCCACAACACAACGAATAACAGAAAATACACTAATTTCTGGAAACTAAACACTATGATACTGAATGGGAATTGAATTCAGGAAGAAATTACAATGGAAATTCAAGATTTCCTGAAAGTGAACGATAATGAAAATACAACTTATCAAAATCTTTGGGACACAATGAAAACTGTCCTAAGAGGTAAGTTCATAGCTCTTAATGCCTACATTAAAAAAATAGAAACATCACAAATAAATAACAACACAGCTCAAAGCTTTAGAGACACTAGAACAATCCAATCCCAAAAGCAGTAGAAGAGAGGAGATTAGTAAAATCAGGGGAGAAATATCCAAAATTGAGATAAGGAAAATGATACAGAGAATCAATCAGTCAAAAAGCTGGTTCTTTGAAAAAAAATCAATAAGATAGATTCACCCCTAGGTAAATTAACCAAAAGCAAGAGAGAGAAAACACAAATTAACAAAATTAGAAATTAAAATGGAGTTATCACTACCAATACCCAAGAAATTCAGAGAATTATAATATCATATTTCAAAAACCTATACTCTGTGAAATTTGACAACACAAAAGAAATGGTTGAATTGCTAAGTAAGCACAACTTACCTAAATTGAACCAGGAGGTTTTGAATTATTTAAAGAGTCCTATAACATATGAGGAAATCAATGAAGTAATGTGGAATCTTCCTACCAAAAAATGTCCTGGACTAGATAGATTCAGCATAGAGTTCTACCAGACATTTAAGGAGCTAATAATACCAATACTCCTTAAACTGTTCCATCAAATAGCAAGGAAGGAATACTACCAGATTCCTTCTATGAAGCTAATATCGTGTTAATCCCAAAACCTAATAAAGACACACTTAAAAAAGAAAACTATAGGCCAATCTCTTTGATGAATACAGATGCAAAGATTCTCAACAAAGTCTTAGCAAATCAGATTCAAAAACATCAAAAAGATCATTCACGGGGATCAAGTAGGATTTACCCCAGGCACACAAGGTTGGTTCAACATATGCAAATCAATAAATGTAATTCACCATATAAACCAGTCCAAAATCCAAGACTACATGATACTCTTGATAGATGCAGAAGTCAAGTATCTCTATTTGCAGATGACATGATCATATACCTGAGTGATCCCAAAAACTCCACCAGGAAACTCCTGAAACGAATACAGAAGTTCAGCAGGGTAGCAGGATACAAAACAAATGTACAAAAATCAGTGGCCTTCCTATATGCCCAGAATGAAAGAAGTGAAACAATCCTGAGAGAAACAATCCCATTTACTATAGCCCCTAAGAAAATGAAATACCTTGGTATAAACCTAATCAAGGAAGTAAGAGACCTTTGCAATGAAAACTTTAAAACCCTAAAGAAAGAAATTACAGAAGACACCAGAAGGTGGAAAGACCTCCCATGTTTCTGGATGGCAGAATCAACATCATAAAAATGACCATCCTACCAAAGGCAATATACAGATTTGATGCTATACCAATTAAAATCCCAAAGCAATTCTTTAAAGTTGACCAAATAATCTCAAAATTCATATGGAGGCACAAAAGACCCAGGATAGCAAAAACAATCCTGAGTAACAAAAACACTGCTGGAGGTATCACCATACCAAACCTTAGTCTATACTACAAATCCATAGTTATAAAAACAGCCTGCTACTGGCTCCAAAATAGACACGCAGATCAATGGATAAGGGTTGAAGACCCAGATATAAGCCCACACAATTACAGCCATTTGATCTTTGACAAAGGGGCCCAAAAAATCCAATGGGAAAAGAACAGCATCTTCAACAAATTGTACTGGCAAAACTGGATGTCCACATGCAGAAGATTAAAACTCGATCTGTATTTGTCACCATGTACAAGACTTAATTCTAAATGGATCAAGGACTTCAATATAAGGCCAGAGACTATAAAAACCTTAATTGAAAGGGTAGGGAACTCGTTCAAGCTGATTGGACTAGGCCAACAGATCCTAAATGGAAATCCAATAGCACAGTCATTACAACCAACACTCAACAGATGGGATCTTATGAAATTAAAGAGCTTTTATTCAGATGAAGAGATTGTAACAGGAGCTCAAAGGCAACCCACAGAATGGGAGAAAATCTTCACTAACCACATATCTGATAGAGCTCTATTATCCAGAGTGCACAAAGAACTTAGAAAACTAAACACTAAGGAAACAAATGGCCCAATTAAAAAATGGGCCTTGGAACTTAAAAGAAACTTTACCAGGGAAGAAATTGAAATGTCTAACAAATATCTTTTTTTTTCTAAACCAAGATCATTTGAGTATTTTATTTTATTTTTTTTATTTCCACTCATACAACTTAACAGGTACACCGGTCCCCCCCTCCCTCCAACCTCCTATCCCCCTGTGCCCCCCTCCCTTCCCCCTTCCCTCCTCATCCCCCCAGTCCCTCCCCCTCCCATCCCTGGAGCATCCTTTAATGTGCATGCCAAACTCTCCTCTGGGTCCTTCTCTCCGATGAGATGCAAGGACCCAGTGGCATTTCCCAGAACCCTTTCCTGTGTTCCCCTTAAGCATAGGAACACTACTGTGGCTGTCAATCCCTTGCCTCCCAGGATCCTAGTGCCTTTAGCAAATGCTAGACTTTGTGAGGTCAATAGTGTGTTGGACATTGCGCAGGGCATGTAAAGTCCAAATATGATTGCTTCGGCCCTAACTTGTGTGGAGTATCTTGCATATCATTGCTCCTCCCATTCTTGTGCTCTTACAATCTTACCGCCCCCTCTTCCGCAAATTTCCCTGAGCTTTAGGATGGGGAGAGATTAGGCTGGCCTAGTTCCAAGTGATTGATATAGAGTCTCACATGCTCTGGATTATGGTTTGTTGATTTTTTTTTCTTTTCATTTTTGCTGCTCCTGCAATGCCCTTGGCTACACCCTAATGGGTATTGGATGTCACCTCCTGGCCATGAGATAAAAACCTGTTAAATTAGAGTCTTGTTATAAGAGTATATTCAAAAGTGGATGTAATAAAAGTAGGAAACCATGGTGAGGGAGGGGTCAATCACCCATCTGTGAAATGGTTACTTTCTATCTGCCAGACTATACGCCCTCCCCTTCTGGTAAGATCATACCCCATCAGTTGTAAATGATCAGGAAGGAAAGTCTGTAAACTTAATCAGATGTCTCATTACTTCCTTGCAGTCCTTGATGGTGGCCTATTTTCTCTGCTGTACACACATGGTCCCCTCTCTCCTTGTTACTGGTGTGGCTCTCCTTCCCTATCCCTCCTGTTCATAATCTTAGCAATTACTGTAGTTATTACAGAGATTTATCTTTGAGTATCTCTAAGTGGGTTTTGTACTAGGAGCCACCTATTAGGGAGACATACGGCGCTTAATTTTGTGTCTGGGATACTTCCCTCAATATAATAGTTTCTAATTCCATCTATTTCCTGGCAAATTCCATTAATTCATCATTTTTTGATGGCTGAGTAGTACTCCATTGTATAGATGTACTACATTTTCCTTATCCATTCGTCAACTGTTGGACATTTGGGTTGATTCCATGACTTTGCTATTGTAAACAGTGCTGCTATGAACATAGTCGTGCTTGTGCTATCGAGGTGAATTTTTGCTGTATGGGGGGTTATTCCCAAAGGTGAAATTACAGGGTCATATGGCATTTCAATCTTTAATTTCTTTAAGAATCTCCAGACGGCCCGCCAGAGTGGCTGTATGAGCTTGCATTCCCACCAGCAATGTAGGAGAGTTCCCCTCTCTCCACATCCTCTCTAGCATTTGTTGCTGTTTGTATTGTGGATTTTTGCCATCCTGACCGAGGTGAGATGATATCTCAGGGAAGTTTTGATTTGCATTTCCCTGATGGCTAAGGATGTGGAGCATTTTTTCAGATATTTGTTAGACATTTTAATTTCATCTCTAGTAAAGTTTCTTTTAAGTTTCAGGGCCCAGTTTTTAATTGGTCCATTTGTTTCCTTAGTGTTTAGTTTTCTAAGTTCTTTGTGCACTCTGGATAATAGAGCTCTATCAGATATGTGGTTAGTGAAGATTTTCTCCCATTCTGTGGGTTACCTTTGAGCTCGTGTTACAATCTCTTTATCTGAACAGAAGCTCTTTAATTTCACCAGATCCCAACTGGTCTAACAAATATCTTTAAAAAAAGTTCCACATCCTTAGCCATCAGAGAAATGCAAATCAAACCCTCCCTGAGATATCATCTCACCCTGGTCAGGATGGCAAAAATCCACAATACAAACAGCACCAAATCCTAGAGAGGATGTGGCGAGAAGGGAACTCTCCTACGTTGCTGGTGGGAATACAGGCTCATACAACCACTCTGGCAAGCCGTCTGGCGATTCTTAAAAAAGTTAAAGATTGAAATGCCATATGATCCTGCTATTCCACTTTTGGGAATAATCTCCCATACAGCAAAAATTCACCTTGATAGCACAAGCACAACCATGTTCATAACAGCACTGTTTACAATAGTAAAGTCATAGAACCAACCCAAATGCCCAACAGTTGACGAGTGGATAAGGAAAATGTGGTACATTTATACAACGGAATACTACTCAGCCTCAAAAATGATGAATTAATGAAATTTGCCAGGAAATGGATGGAATTAGAAAAAGTTATATTGAGTGAACTATCCCAGACACGGAAAAATAAGCACCGTATATACTCCCTAATAGGTGAATCCTAGTACCAAACCCACTTAGTGATACACTCAAAGATAAATCTCTGTAATACCTATAGTAATTGCAAAGATCATAAACAGGGAGAGAAGGGTAAGGAGGGCCCCGCCAGAAACAAGTAGAGAGGGGATCATGCTAAAGCAGAGAAAATAGGCCACCATGAAGGACTGCAAGTAAGTAATGAGACATCTGGTTAAGTTCACAGACTTTCCTTCCTGATCACTTGCATCTGATGGCGTATGATCTCACCAGAAAGGAAGGGCATAGAGTCTGGCAGATAGAAGGTAACCATCCTGCAAATGGGAGACTGACCTCTTCCCCCCCCTCACTGTGGTCTCCTACTCTTATTCCATCTACCTTTGAAACTACTCTGATAATAAGACGCTATTTTAACAGCCTTTTATCTCTGGCCAGGGGTTCATATCCAATACCCATCAGGATGGAGCCAAGGGCAGTGCAGGAGCAGCAAAATTGGAAAAAAAAAATCAACAAACCATAATTCAGAAAATCAGAGACTCTACATCAACCATCTGGAACCAGGCCAGCTTAATCTCTCCTCCTAAAGCTCAGGGAAACTTGCAGAAGAGAGGGCGGTAAGACTGTAAGTGCCTAAAGATGGGGAGGAGCAATGATATGCAAGATACTCCATACAAGTTAGGGCCGAAGCAATCATAATAGGACTTTGCATGACCTGTGCAATGACCAATATATCACTGAACCCCTAAAGTCTAGTATGGATCACAGGCACTAGGATCCTTAGAGGTAAGGGATTAACAGCCACAATAGTGTTCCTATACTAAAGGGGAACACAAGAAAGAGGTCTAGGCAATGCTCCTGAGTCCTTACACCTCATCAGAGAGGAGGACCCAGAGGGAAGTTTGACATGCACACTAAAGGATGCTCCAGGAATGGGGGGAGGAGGGGGCACTGGGAGAAAGGCAGGGAGTGGGGAAAGGAAGAAGAAAAGGGGGGAGGAAACAAGGGGCTCAAGGAGGGGTGGAGGGAGGGAGGGAGGGGAATGGGGTACTCATCAACTTTGTATGAGTGGAAGAAATAAAAAAAAAAGATATGGATGCTCATCAACAGATGACTGGATAAAGAAAATATGGTACATGTACACTACCAAGTTTTATTCAATTCATAAAGAAAAAAATTATGTCATTCTTAGGATAATGGATGAAACAGAAAATAATTCTGTTAAGTGAAATACACCAGATTCAGAAGAATAAATAATCCATTTTATCTCATGTGGAGATCTAGATCCATATTTTCTCCCTCACCTACTTAAAGATTCGACTGTGTATGTACATGTACACACACACATACACACACACACACGTACACACGCACACACACACAGAGCATTAGAAGGACTATTTAAAGGGAAGAGGACCTGTGTGGTGGAAGATAATGGAAGGAGCAAATAGGAGCAAAGTACAATGATATATATGTATGAAAACATAATGAAGGCCATTATTTTTTATGGCAATAAAAATTAAGACAATTGAGAGGTAGACGGGTCAACCCCTAGGATGAATTGAAAAATAAAAACAGTTTCTAAAGGAAGTACTTCTTATGAGATGAGCATTTCAATCAGTAGACACTCTGCGTTCTTTGTTGGCCTCACCCATCAGCTGAATGTCTTAGAAAAGCACTGAGCTCCCTGAGGAAGGAGAAGGTAGAACTCAAAATGCAGTTCTACGCTGAAGATTCTGAATTTGCTAAACCAAACTCCTCAATTACAGGTGTTAGTCCCTTAAAATAAGTATCTTACTTCATACACACATCCTGCTGGGTTTGTTTCAATAGAGAACTCTGGCTATGGAGGGAGAATCTTGTTTACCACTAAAGATACACTATAATGACCCAAGAAGTCACAAGCCATGATTTGGTTTTCTCTCGGTATATTTGTTTTACAGTTTTTAAACAAACTATTTCTTTTTTAGGTACAGGGGCTATTTTTCTAGTAATTTATCTTACAGGCCCAGCTTTAAAACTACAAAGAAGGGAAGAACAGAAGACAGGCACGAAGCAAAAACGGAGTTACTTCTTAAGGGAGACAATTTTTTGACACACTTTTTGGTTTTTCTATATAATAAATCAACTCCAACAAAATTGTATTAGAGTTGACATTTCATTAAAATGTGAAGATTTTAAAGCATCTAAAGCATTGGTGCCTATGCTACGTAAAAATGGGCTGATCAGAAATAACTGGTGTTTTAATTGCTCTACAAACACTAACATAGTCAAGAAAATATACATGATAGATAATTCATTCTATTTTACCTCTTTACTGTAGCATTCTTGGAGATCTTGCTAAAAACTTCTGCTTCTACATCTTGACTTTCAGCACTCAATTTGAAATGGATTACCTTTTTGTCAGAAGGCTCAACATTCTGAAATGAAGTGGGTCACATTTTGAGATCTGACTTAAATAAAAACACCAAAGAATTCTACTTATTATTTTTCCATTATCTATGTTCTTGTGTATGTGGGGGTATACGGGCATGTGTGAAAAGGTACACCTGCATGTGTGCACACATGTACATGGAGGCCCAAGGTCATATTGGTGATCATCTTTGATTGCTTTTTTACTTTATTCTTTTTGAGACAGAGTGTCTCACAGACGGAACTAGTCTTGCTAGTCAGCTTACTTCTAAGGCTGGAGTTACATGGCGCTACCGTGTTCACACAACACCTTACATGGGCTCTGGGGGTCCAAACTCCAGTCCTCTTGCTTGCATGGCAAGTCTTTAAATGCTCAGCCCTCTTCCCAATCCCAAGAATTCTATTTAGACGAACGGTAGTTCCAAAACATTAGTGGAGGAAGCACTTCTGATTTCTGTTAAGCATAACCTTTTGTAAAATGTCCAGTTCTCTGCTCTGCAAATCAAAATGAAAACTTAATTCCTGCATTATATAACTTACTAAGCAACTGGGGACTCAGTGAATGTAACACATGTAAACACACAAAAAAAGGGGGGGCTGGAGAGATGACTCAGGAATTAAAACCTTTGCTTTACAAGCAAACGGTCCTGAATTTGGATCCCAGATCCCATGTGAAAAACACAGGGGGAAACGGTGGTGGCCTGCACTTCTGGTCCTGGAAGGTAGAGCCTGGGAAACTACAGAGCAAAGCTATTAGGACAATCCAAAATGATTCCAGAAGTCAACCTTGAGTCTCCACAGGCACATACACATATACACATTAAAAAAAATAAATTAAATAAAAAAAAGCTAACACTCTAGAAGACTGATTACACAAATCCAATAAGGTGAGTTATCATTTTAAAGACTAAGGCTATTAGGTTTGAGCTTAATCACTTACATTGAAAAGGTGCAATGTGTCCTTGTTGGTTAGTAAATGAAACTGAAGGCCAGGCATCCTACCATCACAAGGAAGGCACTGATAAAATTCAGGTTCCTTATGTGTCAAAGAATAGAGAACGATGATGAAATTTCCAGATTCTGAAAAAACCCTAGAAAAAACATCACTTTATTGAAAAAGGCAGAACGTCATTATTCATTATACACACACACATACACTTTTTTAAATGAAAATTCTACTTTGTAACTCTTTCCATGTCACTCACTAATCTACATTATATATCAGATTGGATCACTTCTACAGATTGGAGGGAGGTGAGACAGGGTCTCAACTGTGTAATTCAGGCTGGCCCGGCACTCACTATTGTGTCCCTGGTTTGGCCAGAAACCTGTTATGTACCTGCTACAGCATCAGTGCTGAGATTACAGCATGGACTTTAGCTGTTCATTTATTTTTTGTAGCAAATTCATGTATCTCATTATATGTCTATCTAAGTCAAAAAAAGGAAAAAGGATACATTTGGCTTTAAAAAAAAAGCCTGGGGTTGAGTAAGAGTGGTCCCTGTGCACGTCTACTTACTTAGATGGACGTTTAATTGTTTACAACATTGCACCATTACAAACACTAATAAAATTGACATTAATTTTATCACTCATCACTAAAGATCTAATAAATATTTGTAAAATCACCAAGAATCCTTAAAATAACATTAAAACCAACTATTTACAAATACTTTTAGTAGTTGTCTCTACTTTGTGAAGTGTTGAATGAGAATTAACTCAGGGATGGCACAGGACCGAGAGAAAGAAGCAGAGGAAGGAGAGGCAGAACGGCTGCTGTGCTTGGCCTCTCTCTGGGGTCAGCGCACTGTAGAGCACCAATCTCAGTGCTAAGTTACAGCAATAATGAAGCAACCAGCTATTAAGGAAATTGCCTGATGACTCGGACTTAGCCCAGAAGGAGAGCACCTCCCTGAGGGGTTAATGAGGCTGATATTGGACGGGACAGGGAAGAGGAGGAGCTTCTTTCTGCAGCAGTATAACCACAGATGACTGACCATTCTTGCTCCAATGCTGCCCAGGCCCGTGTTATTAATGGCAACCTAGATGAAACTCAGTGGGACACACACACAAAAGGACATGAAAGCAGGAGGGAACTGGTGGGGAAGAAGATTGGTAGTGGGGGGGGAAAGTAAGGGATTAGGATTAGATGATAAGGGGTAAACACAACACAAATTGTATTTACTTATGAAACTTTAAGAGAATTTAAAAAACGAAAGAGCTTCAAAATAATTTTATTGAACATTTACTGTCAATAGGAACTTAAAACAAGATTGGTAATCAATAATAAATAATAAAATATCAATAATAAAACTGATCTGTACTGAATGACAGCAAAGAATTTTTTTTAAATTAACATTTAGTCCTATATTCTTTTTTGATTCTTTCGCTTGTTTGCTCTTGAGACATGGTCTCGTTATATGCCTCAGGCTGGCCTGGAACTTACTACATAGTCTTGGATGGTCTCAGACTTATGATCCTCCTGGGTAAGGCATGTTTTGCTGCAAATAAATCAAATTCACTTTTAAAGATAAGTGAAATGTAAAAAGTGCATCTGAAAGAATACTGAGAAGGCAAATCCTTTCTAAGCCAAAAAAAGGAAAAAGATAAATTTGGCTTAAGAAAAAACGCTTGGGGTTGAGTAAGAGTAGTTGTTGTGCAAGCACGAAGACTTGAATTCAAATTCCCAACATCCACATGAAAGCCAGGAATCGCTGTGCATTCTGCAACCCCAGCATTGAGAGGCAGACACGAGAGGACCCCAGGAGCTAACTGGCCAGCCAGCCTAGCTGAAATGCAGAGGTTTAGTGAGCGAGCCTGTCAAAAGAGAATAAGGCCAAGAGTAACAGATAGAGTAGGATACCTGACATCCTCTTCACACCTGTGTATGCAGGTACACACAGATACATGCATAAACACACCCACAAAGACTGAAGAACAGATCAGAGGTAAATGGCTTTGGCTTGGAGCCTTGGCAATACCAAGAAGTAATACAGTCTGGGAAAATACTGGTAACTAAAACTGAACAACAATCTAAAGGAAGGTATCTTTATTCTACATATTTAATGTATGGAGAGAAAGAGAAAGAGAGAGAGAGATTGGAAGAAGAGGAAAGACTATCCTCAATGTCTTTGCAAGTGAAAATGAAAAAAGCAAGCTAGAAAGAAATTGGCAAAGAGTTCCCAGAAGAAGCTAAAATCATGGGGAAAGAATACTTTTCATCTCTTAGACTAGCAAAGATCAAAGTTTAATAATGGCCTTCCATAACCAGGAATGGTGGCTCATGCCTGTAACCTAAGTACTTGTTCAGGAGGCTGGGGCAGGAGGACTTCCTTGAGTTCAAGGCCCACCTGGGATATACAGTGAGTTCAAGGCCAGCCCTGGCTACAGAGTGTTTCCAGACACTGAAGGAAAACAGTTGCTTTTCATTTACCATTCTAAGCCCCACTAACATTCCTGCTGTTCCTTGAAGACACACTGTAAACTTTCACCAATGGCCTCCACACTTAAGGAAACTTACGCCTCAGTCAGTCACATGCTTATTCCCTTTATACCTTAGCTCTATTTAATATCTAGCTGATTTTTCTCCTTTTTATAAAAGTATTATAAAACATTAAAGCATTATAAGAATTTAAATGAGATCAATAAAATATAAGCAGGAGAAAACATCAAAACAAAATACTACAGAATAAAATACCACTTGCCTTTCTTGAATAGAAGAATTAAACATGTATCGTAAACAGCAAGCCCATACCTGAGGGCTATAGATATGTATAATTCCAGACAGCCAGCTGAAAGAAAAAGATAGAAATTAAAACTTACACTCAGCTCAGCTGGACATGGTGATGCAGGTCTGTGATCCTAGAACTTGGAGGCTGAAGCACTGAAAATTTAAAGCAAGCTCCACTTACAAAGGGAAAGCTTATTCCAAACAACAAACCTATAGTCATTTAAAGATTAACATAATTCAGATTACATTTTTCTCAAGGCAATATGGCAGATCTTTGATGCTACCAGCAATGCATGGAAAGACTTCATAAGAAACTATGCTGGCAAGTTAGAGGTAGAATATACAGATACTATGTCAACATAAACCTACCTATCTACATATACATATATAAAAATAAAGAGAGACAGAATAAATACATGTCCTTTACTACCTGAGATGCAGGACAGAAATAGTTCTCAGAGGTGAAAGCAGGCTGCCAGAATAAATTGGCTTGGACTGGAAATGACTGAATTAGAGGAGACTTGGGTCTGTAACCTAAGGCCCCTCTACAGAGGTGCTGAGGAATAAATGCTGTAACACATACAAGCAATCCAAAACACAGAAGACATATTATTAAATGGTTATTTAAGACTGCCTCATAAGCAGAAAGTTCTGAGTTTGGATCCCAAGTCCTAAGAGAAAACGCCAGGTGGAAATGGCAGCAGCCTGCACTTCCAACCCTGTTGGATGGAGCCTGGGAAATCCCAGAGCAAAACAAAAAGGAGACAGAAGCAATCCAGGATGATTCCTGGAGTTACCTTTGGTCCTCTACAGGACACACAATGCCCCCCCCCCTCTCTCTCACACACACACACACACACACACAAATAAAGTTAAAAAAAAAAAAAAAAGCAAGAAGCCACAGTCCAGAGAACATCTATACTTTCTTATTAAGTCTTTACATGCTGTTCTTTCCCATGGGTTCCTCCTGTCAATCCTCACTTCTATCTTCCAATTAATTAAAGGTTTACTTCATTTACTGTATGTAAGAAAATGTTTCCTGTTACATCTCCCTTACTAATACTAATAGTGTTCATTTCACAGTAAGCCAGATACTTGATTTTTATTTTCTAAGTGAGAGTATCTTGTCATCTTGCTTTGATTATAAATTCTTTGAAAGGGTTGTACAGCCCAACACAGACTCAAATATGCCATGCACATAGAATGCACTTAAATATATCAATTGAGGGGCTGGAGGGATGGCTCAGGGGTTAAGACTGCCTGCACAAGCAGAAGGATCTGAGTTCTTTGAATCCTGGATCCCATGTAAAAAACAGCAGGCGGAAATGTCCGCAGCCTGCACTTCCAGCTCTGGAGCCTGGGAAATCACAGTGAGGCAAAAAGGAGGGAGAAGCAAAGTAGAATGATTCCAGAAGCTACCCTTGATTCTCCACAAGGACACCCAGTTCCCTCTGATACACACACACACACACACACACACACACACACACACACAAATCCAACAAAACAAAACAAAAAAACTGAATATAAGTTTCCGATCAGTCTTTCTAAATGTTACTAACCATTAACTAAAGAGAAAACTACAAACGCTGGAGGGAATTTCTACACACCTGCCTGGAGAGAGATTATGTTGCATTTATCTGAGCCCTGAGTTCTTCAAGATGTCATAAAGACAAAGGACAAGTGAGAGAAAGCAGAATAGAGCTTTATGGTCTCAACAAGAAGGGTTCAATTTTATCTGTTTTATCTATAGTATTCTTTCTAAGACTGGGCAAAAATCTCATCTCAGCTGATTCTAGTATTAAAATAAGAAAGCTTAAGAATCACTAGCCTTTGTGGCTTTGTAGAATGGTCTAAGTACTCACAGTATACTGGATTTCCATGTTTATCATATGCGTTTACACACACAGTTGGCTGAAAAGGCTTACGCACATAATATAATACTTACATTCCTACTAATGGCAGAGAATAGACCTTGGGATCAGATTCCAGTAAAAGCAACAATTTCCGTGTTTCGTCCATGGTAAGATATCTAAACAGAAGACATTTATGTGTGAATAATTTTAAGTATGTACTTTTTATCCAAAAAGACAATCTGAATTATGAAGCATGTTTTAACCTGGAGATGAAGACTCTAGCAAGATAGTTAATATTTTTAAATTTCTAGACATTAAAATAATTATTTAAGATTACACATTTAAAAAATGTTTTATTCCTCAACTTTACTTGAAAGTTACTTTAAGCAGAAGTGTTAGCATGAAAACAGACAATTTCAGCATCAAATAGGTTATACTGGGAAATGTGAATTTCCTTTTTATGGAAGTGTTCAAGTACCCAGGCAATCTAACAAGATTGTAGTAAATGAGTCTTCTCACTGAAGGAGGCTGAATTAGAGGAGATAGAAACAACGTTCTATGCACCACCATTCTTCCAACCACTGCCAAAGAATACGGCAGGTAAAACTCAAAGTGGTGGGGCTGGGTATTTAACTCAGTGGTGGAGTGCTTGCCTAAGCAAGTCTAAGGCTGTGGGTTCAGTCCCATGCAATTAAAGGGGGAAAACAACAACAACAAAAACCAAAACAACAACAACAACAAAAACTAACAAGGCTCATTTTCCCCAGAAGGACATTACATTATATTTACCCTTTGTTATATGTATCATTGATATAAATTTTAAGACTATAAAAACTTGGACAGAGGACTGGAGAGATTGCTCAGGGATTAAGACTCTGCCTCAGGAGTAAAAATCCCAGATGGCACATAAAAATGCCAGGTGCAAACGGGGGCAGCCTATTCTTCCGGCCATGGTGAACAGAGCCTGGGAAATCCCAGAGCAAAGCAAAAAGGAGGTGGAAACAACCCAGATTGATTTCCAAAGTCACTCTTGGTCCTCCATAGGGACATACGGTGCCCTCTGACTGACTGACACACACATACACACACAATAAACAAACAAACAAACAAATGTTTAAAAAAAACTGGATGGACAGAAATTTTAAAATATTAACTGTCTTACTAGAGACTTCATCTCCAACCTAAACATGCTTCATAACTCAGAATATCTTTTTTAGATAAAAAGAACATGCTTAAAATTAGCAACAAATTCATGCTGGACAATTAACTAACTGGGAGTAGGTCCAAAGGACAAGAAAAGTTTGCTGGCTAATTTTAACAATAACAAAAAATTTTAGGTTCCAGTTGAGAAGCACTTTATTTCTCAAGAAGAAAAGAATGTTTCATTTGAACATTTTTTAATCATCATAGCGTCTGATCATGCCAAGGCTGTGGCAGATAATTCATATATTTTCCTTTGTGCAGCTCTAAGTAGCAGCAGGCACCAGTTTACTCAGAATGTGAAACCCAAAATGGGACTTCCTTGCTACTCCAAGAAGAAAACCCTCTCTTTCGGTGATCCCCTTGAAGTAGCACTGTTAAAAGATAAACCTTGAAGCCTTGTGTACCTTGGCAAACATTTTGGGCTCTAGAGACCTAACAGGAAGTAGGGTGGAGTCAATGGGAAAGGAAGCCAGAAATAGTGCTTAGAGCTACTCCTGCTGAAGCTACAAAGCACACGGCACTTACATTGTCTAACCTGCTTCAGTGACATAAAGCACATAAGGATTTGGGGAAGCAGCCCCACTGAAGGTTTTGACCCCTATTTCCTAAGGGACAGGAAGGAAACTAGAGCAGATTTTACTTCAGCTAAGTAAGGGAACTCCAGTCTCAAGGAGCTAATGATATGGGAAGGAAAAGCAAAGTAAGAAAATGGCCTAAAATCCAAGTAAAACAAAACAGGAATATAGGATAATTTTTCCCACTTCTTTTTTTAAAAAATTTTTTAAAAATTTATTATTTATTCAATTGTGCATGTATGTGTGTGTGTGTGCGCGTGCATGCGTGCGTGCGTGCGTGCATGCGTGCGTGTGTGTGTAGAACCACGGGTGAATTCCGGAACCACCATGGACCGCCTCCACATCTTCCTTGTTTACTCTGCCCTGAGATTCACAGTCTCCACCCTGCCAGGACCAGAAACGCAGGTTACCCCTGCTTCCGCCTGGTGTCTATACATGGGGTCTTGGATCTGAACTCAGGACCTTCTACCTGCAAGGCAGAGGCTTAACCCCTGAGCCACCTCTCCAGCCCCTCCACTTATTTTCTTAAATGATTTATTAATGTTTTTGTTTTTCTATGATCTAGACTATGTATATAAGAATATACACTACTGCTGAGCCACACTGTCAGCCCCACAGTTGATTTCAAGATGATTTGTACCATCGATTTTTTTGTAAGGCAAAAAAATCAACGGGCTGCATTGCATTCCACCTGTGCAGTGTATGCTTAGCAAACATAAGGCCCTGGGTTTAGCCCTTAGTGCCAAAAACTTAGAAATAACCATTTATCCTCACTTTCCCTTATTATAGATCAAACCGTCAGATCCCTAACATGTAAACTGATACACAATCATTTTGTGTTATGTGGATACCTTGGAAAATTGACTTACGCTACCAATTCTTATGAGTGAGTTTAGATTAGTGTGTCTTTTACTTACCCATATTTATAGGTCCCTTGAACTTGAGAAATATTTAAATTGCTACTTAAATTTCTTGCCAGAGCTGTAGGAATAATGGGAATGGGCTTTACAGGTGCACATCTGAAACCATTTGCTAGAGTCACTGCTGCCCAATGACAGTCCAAATCCACGCTGTCCAAATTCTCCCTGGAAGTGACATGAACGCTGAGGGAAAGCAGCTTTCCGCAGTCCACAGACTCTTTGCCGCACAGATAGCCTTGTAAAGCCTGAGGAATCAGCATTACACAATTATTTTGAAGCTTTGAAATGTGTCCACATCCTTAAATTTTATTTAATCTCAGTACATATTCACATGACATCTTGCATTTGCAAACTGCATTAGTTCTAATTAACAATATTCCAATTCTGACTTCTTCCATATGGACAATATATTGAAGCATATATTGGTCAAGAGCTGTCACAAATTTCCAAGTTAGATATCCTAGAAGCTCTTGAAATTCTTGCTGGCTAATATCACCCCTAATAAATATGTACAATGTGGGGAGAAAAGGAATGTAAATTAATTCTGACTCAGCCTCAGAGAACCTTGAGATTGCTTTGTTCTGCATTCTTTCTTGTCACCGTCTCTGCTCATGCCCACGAGACCTTCCTAATATTGGTACCTCTGCTCTGCTACAGGCCAGCACGCCCCTCTTCTGTAACCTGGCAACCACCTGACACATTTGACAGAAATTTCCCACAAATCCAGCAAAAATCTGCCTATCTACCCTTACTCTGCCCAAATCTACCTATCTACACTTACCAACATAAATCTACCCCTTACATTTACCCTACCAAATCTAGTTGACAGTTAACCTACTCGAATCTACCCCTATAGTTAACCTGAGCACTTCATCAACTTTTCTGCCTTGATCATACTGCTTCTTCCTCTGGAATATTGGTGTATCAACCACTGACAATCTCTTGTCTTAGAAATGACATTTAATTGGATTTTAAGTCTACAAAAATTCCATCAAAAAATACTATGGATGCTCCTCAAAAATACAGGATTATTTATATATAATGCATTGCATGATTCTTGATTTAATTAAAAATAGTAAGGTTGTCAGTGAATTTCACCTTCCAGGCTGAACTGAAGTCTTCTGCAATATGAATTTTCATTTCTCTTAGAAGTTCGTGAGTGTGAACTTTGCAGGGGATGATGAAGTCCCCAGGAAGAGAAGCGGTAGGAGCTCTTTCTGCACATCCGGGCACATCTCGGCCAGGATCAAAGCGATCTATTGTCAGTGTCACACCTTCTTCATCTGAAGAGCAAAAACCACAACTATTACAGAGCATGCTAATTAAAAACAAACAACTGGGGGCTGGAGAGGTGGCTTAGGGGTTAAGCTTGCAGGCAGAAGGTCCTGAGTTCGGATCCTAGACCCCACGTATAGACACCAGGCGGAAGCAGAGGTAGCCTGCGTTTCTGGTCCTGGCAGGGTGGAGACTGTGAATCTCGGGGCAGAGTAAACAAGGAAGAGGTGAAGGCGGTCCATGGTGGTTCCGGAATTTGCCCGTGGTTCTACACACACACACATATATACACACACGCACACACAGGTATGATTGAATAAAAATTAAGAAAACATACACCTACCAGCAAGACTACATTCTAGCAAAGTACTTAGCTCGTATCAGCAAAATTTTACATTAAAAAATTGGTTTATATATTTTTTCCACCTTACTGTGAATTCTTAATTCATTATCACATCCACACCAAAGAAAATTAACACAATGCACATGTAATAACTGACTGAAATAGTAAATACACATCTTATTATAATCATACAATAATTTTTTATACTATTTACCATCATCCACGGTGAGAGAACCAAGCAAAAAGGAGGACATGTTTTTCTTATTCTGCTTAGCATGTCGATAAGTAAGTCGGAGAGTCTTTTCAGTCACCACAAGCTTTGGCTTTCTGAAAAATAACAAATCTTTTATGAATATGTCGATTCTGATATCCTAAAAATGCTCTAATTAAATGCTGCCTAAAATATAGCATGTAATTTTTAAAATGTACACAAAGATTATTGTCAGGAAATCTCAAGGTCAGAAGCAAGAGATAGCAAAGGCTACCTGGAAATCACATGGAAAATAAGCTGACAGAGAAGTACAGTCATCCCCCACGCACTTGTCTGACTTGGATCACAGCACAAATTAACAGACTGTAAGAGGCCAGTGAGAGGGCTCAGAAGGTAAAGGTTCTTGTCCCCAAGCCTGATGACCTGGGCTCAGTCCCTGTAACCCACATGGCAGAAGAGGAGAACTAACTCCAGCAAGTTGTCCTTTGACCTCCATACATACTTCCGCACTCCATAAATAAATGTAAAAAAAAAAAAATTTTTAGGTTTTATAAAGTCAAGTTTGCTTGAAATAGTCACATTCATTTGCTTACATATTTTTATGAATTTCAGCTAACAGTATTATTGAACATAAAATATAAATATGATTAAAATGTTTAAAAAATATAAGGGAAGTCAAAATATGTGTAAAGAACGAGAAATTAGAAACAAAATCTAGACAATTTTTAAAATCAAGTCCTTATCAATTATATAATCTCCTACAGGTTTGCTCAGAGCTTGCCTTAATTAAACAACTCTTCCCAGATGTACCCAAATGCTCAGCCTTCAATTTCTAAAATTTTTAAAATTATTTTTATTATTATTTATTCAACTGTGCACATGTGCGTGTGTATGTGCGTGCGCGTGTGTGTCTGTGTGTGTGTGTGTCTGTGTGTGTGTAGAACCATGGACGAATTCGCGAACCACCATGGACGCCTCCACCTCCTTCTGCCCCGGGATTCACAGGCTCCGCCCTACCAGGACCAGAAGCGCAGGCCGCCCCCGCTTCCACCTGGCGTCTATATGTGAGATCTGGGAACCGAACTTAGGACCTTCTGCCTGCAAGGCGGAGGCTTAATCCCTGAGCCACCTCTTCAGCCCTCAGCCTTCAATTTTTAAGTGGGTATTTGTTAACTAATTGTCACATGGACGGATCTGCAATATTTTTATTTATTCTAAGTCAATTCACTCAAAACCAGTTAGCCTCTCAGAGTTCTTCAGAGATTGTGTTGTAGCATGAGAAACACTTTCAGTTGTATTCCACCTTTTTCAGAATTTCTACATTACTCAAAATACTATAGATGCAAACTGTCTTAATGCAAAATTAAGATTTTTCAAAAGCACAGGTAAAAGATTCCAAAAAGAGGAACTTTGGTGGGAAAGTAAAGGAAAATGTAACAGGTTGAACATCCCTTGTCTGAAATGCTTGAGACTGAGTGTTTCTTATTTTGAAATATTAGCAAATACATAACTTGGGATGGGACTCAAATCTAAACATGAAATGCATTTATGTTTCACATACATAGTCTAAAGGTAATTTTTTTAAAATTTTTTTTATTATTCATTCAATTGTGCGTGTATCTGTATGTGCACGTGTATGTATGTATGTGTGTGTATGTATGAATGTGCGTGTAGAACCACGGACGAATTCGAGAATCCAGAATTCACAAGCTCCGCCCTACCAGGACCGGAAACGCAGGCCGCCCCCACTTCTGCCTGGCGTCTATACATGGGATCTGGGATCCGAACTCAGGACCTTCTGCCTGCAAGGCAGAGGCTTAACCCCTGAGCCACCTCTCCAGTTCCCTCTAAAGGTAATTTTGTATGATTGTATATTCAGCATACCTTCGGTTTTTAAACAATATATTTTATTTATTTATTGGAGAGAGCAATCGAGAAGGCACATACATGCACCATGTGGGCTTATGGAGATTGAACTCGGCCTTCCCAGCAGGCACTGACCTGCTGAGCTATCTCACTGGCCCCACACCTTCATTTTGACTGTACTAGATGCACCTAAGTCAGATGCAGAACTTAGCACTTGTGGCATTATGTTGACACAATTTGGGGGTTAGAAAGATTGTTCAGTAAGTAAAATGCTTCCCATACAAGCATGAAGACCTGAGCTCAATCCCCAATACCATGGAAAGCCCAGTCATAGAAGCACATATGTGTGACTCTGGCACTTGGGGCACAGAGACAGGCTGATTCCAGGGCACCGCTTACCAGCCAGTCTACCTAAAACAATAAGCTCCAGAAAGACTCTGTCTCACAAAATAATGCAGAGCAAGAAGTAGACAGTGAGCGCCAACCTCTGGCCTCCATACATGCACACACCAGTGAGCGCACCCTGTGTGCAACCTGCAATTCCTCATAATAATCACTTTTGTATCATACATCCCTTTGTGACTCATTTCTATACTGGTTTAACTTGAAGAAAAACATACCTGTAGTAACTGAGATGCAAGTAGATGAAATCTCCAATTGGCATTGGGTTCCAAAGGGCTAACTTTGATGGAGGAAAGTGGAAAGGTACCATCTTGCTTGAAGAAAACCTTTTTAAAAAAGTACAAGGAAAAGCAAACTTGGTAACAATTTTGTAAAAAACAATTAATCATTTCTGCTGGGTCCTGTAGCACATGCGTGGAGAGACTTGATTGAAAGCAGGCCTGCAACTGACCCCCAAAGAGGTGTGATAAAGGACTCGAAAAAAGCAAAAAATGACGAATGCTGTCATGGATGTGCAAATATAAATTGATACAGCCATTATGGAAAACCATGAAATTCTTCAAAAAGTTGAAAATACAACTACCATATGATCCAACAGTTTACTAAACAGGGGGAAAAAAAAAAGAAATCAGAATGAGAAAGACATAGCTTCATGCCATGCTTACTGTCACATTATTCACAAAAGCCAGGATTTGTAATCAACTGCCACACTATTTATGACAGTCTGGAATTGTAATTGACCCAAGTGTCATCAACACATACAGAAAAATGTAACACACACACACACAATGCAATGCTACTCAGCAAAAAAGAAGTATGAAGTCTTTCATTGGTCTCAATAAGGGTAAACCTGCAGGACATTATGTCAAGGGAAATAAGCAAGGCAAAGAGACAAAGACATGATCACATTCATGTGTCAATTAAAAGGAAAAGAAAACTAAATAAGTAAAATGAAGGCTTGCAGGGAAAAGGAAGAATAAGGGTAAAAACAAAAACAACAAAAAGCAAGGAGCCTGGAAATCAACTTCTTAATAACAAACACACACACACACAGAGTGCTCATACCCATGCTTCAGTATATCTTACTTTCTGCCACTCTTTTTAGAGAATCCCACACCCATGCTCTGAGGTGTGTCTTTTTTTCTGTGCACTTCTCTTCGATTATAACTTTCATACTTAAAGTTCATGCTAAAAATATCTTTAATAAAATCCCAACTGTGCTTCACTTAAAAAAGGAAAACTTGAAAGCTAAAAAATTTGCTGATAATGTGACCTCGTTCAAGTTAGTTAATTTCTCTTTAATTCAATTTCCTCAGTTTTTTATGTATTTGTTCATTTATTCGGGTGATGTGTGTGTGAGTGTATGTGTATATCAGAAGGTACTGTGTGTGCTCATGGATGATTTCAGGTATAATCCTGGATTGCTCTACCTCCTCTTTGCTTTGCTCTGGAGTTCTCCAGGCTCCACCTTCCAGGTGGGATCTGGGATCCAAACTCAGGTCTTTTTGCTTGTGAGACAGAGAAGCTTAACCACTGAGCCATCTCTCCAGTCCTCCTCAATTGTTAATGGGACAATTAGTGCTTTCTTGTATGGTTATATTGAATATCCAATATGCAGTCTTACGTAAAAGGCTTAAAATAATGTCTAATTCATCATAAGTGCTCAATGTTGGTTATTTTCTTTTCACCTTCAACAATCCACAGTGCTTCTAAAGTCTAACCTTCAGCAGTATTTCAGCTTACTTCCTCAGTACAGAGGAGTAAAGTTACATCAGTTGAAATCATGGACACATCACTTACGAACAGTATGGCACAGGATTGAACAATAATTTTTATGCTATGCTTTCTTCAGTAGAGACAATAATAGCACCTAACTAATAGTTTATGTGAACAAATAACAATGTATGCAAAGTGCTTAACATAGCATTTGGCATATAATATAGCAAGATTTCAGAGGCTGGAGAGACAGCTTAGTGGTTAAACCTCTGCCCAGCAAAAAGAAGGACCTGAGTTTAGATTCAGATCCCATGTAAAGACACCATGTGGAAATGCCATTGGCCTGACCGTCTAGCCTAGGAAGACAGAGCTTAAGAAACCCCAGAGCAAAGCAAAAAGGAGGTAGAAGCAATCCAGGATGATTCCTAAGTCACCCTTCGTCCTCCACAGGGACACAGAGTGCCCTCTGACTCACACACACACACACACACACACACACACACACACACCAAAAAACAAAATGACTTCAATAATTTTTTTTTTTTGAGTTTATAGGCAAACTTTAGATGAAGGGGAGACACAAACTGAATTTATACCTTGAAAAGAAGCAAAATTTCACACATTTTTCCCCTTAGGGAATAAGATATGAGATGTGTGGCTCCAAAGAGCTATTCAAAAGGATTTGTAACTCCCTTTCCCATACACATATGCAAATCACAAGTACTTCTACAAATACCAAAGATTACTGAAAAACACTCATTACATAAAGTAGTTGAATGAATTAGAGACAACCAGTTTAAATCAAAAGGATATATCCTATATAGAATATAAGGAATAAATCTGACCCATAGTCAATTTAGTAAGAAAAAGAGAATATATTGAACTTGCTCCACAACGGTACCTTTCAAAGAACATAAGTTGACAAATTCTCAAATAAGAGGTGTAATGGGAAACAACAGAAGAGCCAAGAACAAAGCAAAAGGAATACGATAGCTTACTGGGGTCACATTTCCCATGGTCTCTATCAAAAACATCTGGCACAAAGGAAGACAATGCAAAATATAAAAGTATCCCATGGGTGTGATCGCAGTTAGGAGGGAAAAAACATCCACATGTCAGCATCAACTGCTCCTCTCTGGGGAGAAAGAACAATAAATGGTCTGAAGAACCAAATAACACAAGCCAATTTGCCTGCCCCTCTGTGTAATAACAGAGGGAGAAAATCAGGGAACAGGTGGCAAGCTCCTCCTTCCTACTCCCCAGAGGTAGAAAAGACTTAGGGACCTGTGAGAAAATCCAGGGGTAGAGGAGGGGGCTCATCATTAAATGATTACTGTCAAGCAGGGACCCAGTCACTTTCTTTTTAAGACATAAATAAACAAGTAAGTTTCAGACTCAGAAATTCTGGCACTATTTCTCATCAATAAAGAGATCTGTGTAATTAAGATAAAGGAGGAAATGGAATAATATTTGATGAGTGCTTATTATTAGACTGTATCAGTCATTTTAGTTTAACAACTACACACAATTTTTCACAATAGTTGTGTTAGAAAGAAATCACCTTCCTCATTTTACAGTGAGGAACTGGAACTTAGTTAATGAACTTAATCAATGTACTCCACCTAATTAAGTGGTAGTACCACATATTCCTGCTTCTAAGACTATATTAGCTTTTCTCTTCCAATCTTCCTTTATTAATATGAGTACATACGATAACTCACCGTGTGGAAGTTATTTATAATTTAATGGTGTGTGCCTATAGTACCAGCACATAAGTGGCAGAGCAGGAGAATCAAACAAGTCTGAGAGTTTGAGACCAGACACCCCAAAACACAGTAAGAACCCACCTAAAAACAAACAAATAATAATAATAATAATAATAAACCCCAAAGAAATAAGCAGGTGTAGTGGTTCACACCTGTAATCCCAGGACTCCTAGGTTACAACATGGGCTACACAGGGAGTTTCAGGCCAGGGCTACTTAGCAAGAACTTATCTCAGAAAAGAAGAAAATAAATAAATAATCAGATAAAATATCTATACCTGGTATTCATCTGGAACTTTACAAGAGGATATACTAGTTCTGTATTTGATGAATGATATATTCAATTTCAAATCCTCAGTATCCTACAGAAATAAAAGAATATTAATGACAGAGAGTAAAAAGAAATGTTCTTAACCACATATTAATAAAATTACAGGCAAAACTGGACTACTTGTATGAAACACAACTACAGATTAATAAGATTAAATGGCTTTAAGCTATGGATGTAGGTAAGTGATTCAATCCCTAGAACGGGGTAAAAAATGCTTGCAGATTCTGATTATCTTCATTGTTTAGTCATTCTGCCTATAACTTAAAGTTAATATTTACATTAGCAGCAAAATCTGTGAGTATACCTATTAAAGAAAGCATATATTATGCCCTCAAATCAAATCCAACCTAGTCAGCTTGGTAAAACAAGAAGTAGTTAATGCGATTTTTTTAACCTAAAGTCTCATAATCCTCAGAAAACCACAAAGAGAAAGGGCTAAATATTCACGGCACCTACTACAGTGAACATTTCTAGGAATTGTTGGCAGGGAGAGATTCTGTCTCGACACACTGATCCTCACAGGGCAAATCTGTGGTCATGGTTTGGATCCCCTTGCACATCCTCTGGGTACTTCCACTATTCCCATTTTGTGTACAGTCTGTACAGCAAACGTCAGCTTCCAACACTCTTCTGAGTTTCAAAACCACATGTCTAACTGTTCACTGGAGTGTTTTGTCTACATATGACTGAAGCAAAATACAGACCTTATATCTTTTTTTACAGGTCAGTAGTGTCTGCCATATTTCTTAGAATCATTCATTACCTGCGTATTGTTACAACTCTGGGAAGAACTTGTCTGAATCAGGATGGAGAGGAAAGTAGCACTATGCTGGCACAAAGCTCTTTTGAAGATACTGTTTTTCTGGAAAGGCTAAGCCTAAAAATATTTGCCAGAACAAAGTCCTAACTAGTAGAATGGCCTTTTTTTTTTTTTTTTTTTTTTTTAACGTGGGACCTGGGATCCGAACTCAGAACCTTCTGCTTGTGAGACAGAGTCACAACCCCTGAGCCATCTCTCCAGCCCCTAGAATGTGCCTTTAAGATGATTAAGAACTTTTCTTGGAATAGCTGGACTCATGGAATACAGGTTTTAAACTCAACAGCTCTTCACCCCTCACCCCCCTTTGGTTGTCATGGGCAACAAACAGACTGATAACTCCACAAAGTGTACCAAGAACCGGGAGTGACTTAAAATGCTATTTGTCTCTTTCCATGCATTAGGGTGAAAAAGATGGAAAATGTTGGTCCATTACTCATTTTAAAACAATCTACTGTAAGCAGTCTACCTTGGCAGGACTACATAACCAAAGTTAACAGTCAAGACCAAACAAAACCTATCCACTCCTCAGATATTTGGATTGCAACGATAACCCTCATAAAGCTTCTCTTTCCACTCCACCACCTTGGCGGACTTCATCGGCCTTTATGAGATTCACCGAAAATGCCCCTCCAGTGCAGATACGAGGTCTACATAAATCTGAGCAAGGTTTTTGTCCTGCTTAAAAACTTGTCTGTTCTTCTTTATAAACAGAATACGATATCTTCCAATTAGATCTCAACACTGCATCCAAAACTGACTTGTCTGCAACCTCCTAGTTGCAGCATCTCTGCACAGGCTGCCTGACTCCCTTTACTTGGCAAGTCCCAGTAAAGCTGAATCATCTAACCTCCAACCCTGCGGGGATGCCACCAGCACGGTGGCAGGACTCCTGCCCGGGTGTCCACACAGGATGCTCACACCTCGCCTCCTGCAGCGCAGACCACCAGCCACCCAACAGCAGCCGCCCCTTGTTGGAAAAAATACAAACGAACCTGGGCCTGATGCTGTAAGGAGCTCAGGACCAAAGACTCGGAGTGTCAGACTCCGAGAAGGGTCTACAGGAGAGCAACTTAAGGCACGATCCCGACACAAACCCCTTTCACACAGGGTAGCACAAAAGCGGGAATGCACCGGGCGTCCCAGGGGTCGCTATTCCCGCAGGGCTAACGCCCACCTACCACAAGGCCCCGCGGTACCCTCCGCATCCCCGGCGCCTCCGCGAAAGCAGGTCGTTGTCGCCGCCAGGCTGGTTTGTGTGCTGGGGACACACAAGCCGGCTCCAGGGAGCGCCTCCGCGGACTCGGGCCCCGCCTCTGGGACGTTGGGGTCGCGGGAACCTAGGCGGCAAGCGCCCGCTCGAGAAACCGAAGGGCGCGCCGCGCCTGAGTGATTGGCCAGAAACCCGACCAGTCCCGGGACAGGGGCGGGGCCAAATTTGTCTCTCAAGGTCGTCACGTCGTGCTGACATGACATCCAATCGGACCTGGGCGTGGGTTTTGCGCTTGACCAATCCCAAGCCTCTTCGGAGAAACCAGAGCGCAAGCAAAGCGCTGGGATATGGGCTCGGAGGATTTAAACCTTCCTTCCGCCAAACGCCTAAATTCCGGGCGGGGTGGGTGCACGCATGCGCGATATGAATACCCAGCTGGCCGACCCGGGAGGAAGGCGGAAGCGCCCGCTGCGCAGTTGGTGACTCGCTGCCAGCTTCCGTCTTCGGGAGCGCACTTCCCAGCGAGTTCTGAGGGTGCTTGCCTGTAATCCCAGAGCAATCCAGGAGCAGATGGGCAGGCAGAATGGTCGCGGCGAGTGCGAGGCAAGGCTGGACTGTATGGGACCCGGTCTGAAAGCACACGCCTGTAATCTCAGCATTCTGGAGGTGGAGGCAGGAGGATCAGGAGTTCAAGGCCAGCCTAAGCAACACTTCGCATTCAGGATCAACCTGCGTTACACGAGACCCTGTCTTAGGAAAGGAAAAAGTTTCCGAGCCCTTTACTTCAATGGACAAGAATGAAGAAGTTAGGTTCTTTTCAGTTTGTTTCCTAAGGATCACCTGAAAATCTCATCGAGCGCTAAAGAAAGTGATCATTTATTCTTAACCTCCAGTGATAATCTTGGCTTATATGTGGCGTTAATATTTCGTACATTTATACGTGGTATTAATGATGGCATGATTACAATCATCTCCACAGCTGATATCTGTTTTGGAGACAGGATCTCCCGATATAGCTCCCTTGTTCCTCAGCTCCCTAAGCACTTAGAGGCTCCGCATAAAGTGTTTTGTTGTTGACTTGTTTAAGAGCTCTTGCTATGTCTCCCTCAGGTATTGAATTTTAGGCTCAAAGGTTTTTTCCTTAGCCTCCTAAGTTGCTGCTACTGTACCTGCCTCACAATATGATAGCTGTGCCTTCTCCCCCAATATCTTTTAAGGGATTAGCTTCAGGGCTCCTCCATCCCCATACCAAAATCCAAAGATCTTCAAATCCCTTGTATAAAATGGCATGCTTGCACATAGCATCCTCCATAAATATTTTAAGTCCTCTCTAGACTGCTTACAATACCTAACACAATTTAATCTTTTTAATTAAATACTTGTAACGTTTGTTAAATACTGAGGAAAAAATGTACACATGTTCAACGAAGACTTCGTTTTTCTAGAACACTTTCAATTTAGACTTAGTTAACCTATGAATGTGTAATATATGGAAACAGAGGGTCTATGACATGTGACTGTGCTAACAGCCAAAGTAGATAGATGTTATCCCTATCCAACAAGGGACAGAAGGTTAAAGACCCTGCGGCTGGCTAGTGCACTTAGGGTTCTAGGTGGGTTCAAGGGCTCAGCTTTATTTTTCACAATACTCTATTTTTGTCTCTTCAATTAGATGGGGAACCTGAAAGTCTGAGGTATATCCATAGGCTGGGCTGGCTACAGTAACATCCCCCAGACTGAAAGTGAAAACATTTGCCTGGAAAATACATCAAACCAGCCAAGAAACAGTGCTCTGTAGAGTATCGAATCTGGAGAATGCCTTTTAAGAGAAATGATGGTCAGTTCCTTACATGTGAGAGTGGAAAGAGCCAAACAATAAACAAAGCACATCTGATAAATTGTAGCCAAGCCAACTGCAAGCTGAGAGAAAACTGGCACTGCAGCAAGGGCTACAGGAGCTCTGCGTTAGGCAGGATGGAGGTCCTGGAACTTTTGACTTCCAAGGCTTCTCAGAAAGAGCAAGCACCAAAACCAAGGCAGCTTCCAGAAGCCTTGTTGGGAAGCTGTCAGGGCCTAGTCCTCTTTGCTGCTGATTGGCAAGTACTTCCTGGAGAAAGATTAAATGACATACCTTCAGTATCTGCCATGGAACACATGAATGCAAAGGTCCTGAGGTGGGTACTTCCTAGCATCACCAAGCAAGAATCAAAGGCCAGTGCATCTTGAATAGAATGGGAGTTGCAGGGGGAGGGATCCAGGAGGGGTTGGTGGACCACATCAGGTCTCATAGGCCATCGTGTAGGATTGGTTGTACTCTTGAGTCAGACAGAAAACCACTGGGAGATCTTAAATAGGAACTGACAAAATGTAACTCTGGGGAAAGTGAACTACAACAAAAACAGTCAAATTACAGGGAAGAGGAGCTGTGGTTGCCATTATTCTGTTGTAAGCTCTTGCATATCTAATCAGGTAGTAACACGCTGTTTTATAGACTCCAATGCTACTGTAAGGATCTTGTCTTTGCTCATAATTGTATTTTGGCAGAATTTGCAGAATGCTTCACTCTCACAGCAACCCTCTCACCTGGTTAAATACATTTGACTTTATGGTTTATATTTATGTAATTTTCATCTAGTATATGTTGATGGAAGGTCATTTTGCTTAAATATCTCTGTCAGTTACTGAATTGATGGATAAGAACTCTTGTAACCAGAGAGGCATACAGGCATTATCAAAGCTGTCAGATTTTCTTTGAGGAATAACAGAGTGGGGTCACCACTGCTTTTCTTTCTTTAAAAATTTTTATTTATTTGAGAAAGGGAAGGGAGAGTAGGGAAAACAGGTGCACACTTGGAGATTAAGAGGACAGCATTCAGAAGTCAGTGTAAAATAAAATGAAGCTTGAATATCAGTATTTTAAAATTAGAACTCATTTTCAATGCAGTTCAATATCAGTTCAGCTTTTTATTTTTTCCACTCATACAAACTTGATAGGTACCCCATTTCCCTCCCTCCCTCTATCCCTCCCTGGATCCCCTTGCTCCCTCCTCCCTTTTTCCCTTCCTTTCCCCCCTCCCTCCCTTTCTCCCAGTGGCCTCCCACCCCCAATTCCTGGAGCGTCCTTTAGTGTGCATGTCAAACTTCCCTCTGGGTCCTCCTCTCTGATGAGGTGTAAGGACTCAGTAGCATTGCCTAGAGCTCTTTTTTGTGTTTCCCTTTAGTACAGGAACAATGTTGTGGCTGTTAATCTCTTGCCTCTAAGGATCTTAGAGCCTGTGATCCATGCTAGACTTTGGGGGGTCAAAGACATGTTGGTCATTGCGCAGGTCATGCAAAGTCCTGTTATGATTACGTTGGCCCTAATGTGTGTGGAGTATCTTGCATAT
The DNA here is from genome assembly GCA_023101885.1 of Typhlomys cinereus. Classification (NCBI taxonomy): domain Eukaryota; kingdom Metazoa; phylum Chordata; class Mammalia; order Rodentia; family Platacanthomyidae; genus Typhlomys; species Typhlomys cinereus. The sequence goes on along the minus strand of JALPQD010000100.1, from coordinate 285,854 downwards.
CGCTGCTTCTCCTCATCTTTAGGCTCTTACAATCTTACTGCCCCTTCTTGCGCAAATTTCCCTGAATCAGCTCAGCTCTTTAATTGGAATTTGAATCCTGTGCTACGTACATTGTGTTCATGAGCCTTCCTGCCGCTTTTTAGTTACATGCTGCTCAGCAGAGTGACAGTAAGACATCCTCTCATTTTGTTTCCAAAGAAAATGAATGATGTGTTCCTAGTGTGACATTTACAAATGTCCACCTTACGAATTTCACAAATGGCTAATTGACAGTCAAAAACCCATTTCTGTGGTTTTTGATGGGTGAAGAAAAACAATAAACAAGAAAGATGATTTTTTTTTAGAGTCTGGCCTGTGGAAAAGTGCTATTGCAATGAAAACTTTGACAATTTAACTGTAACAAATAATCAACAAATTGCCAAAATCGACTTTCCAGGCTAATCTTTCCTGTGGTATTGTTTTTCTAACTTCTTGTTCTTGTACATTCTATGTTTTTTTTCACTTGTGTTGCATAATTTGCAGTGATGTCTAAGAGTTTAGGCTACAAGTAATTTGTCCTTTAGAACTGGTTACTGTAATACTGCTTGTGGCAGTTAGCTGCAGATGCCAACTTGACAGTTGAAGACTCAGCCTTTGGGCATATTTGAGAAGGACTGTTTAGTTAAGGCAGGCCTTGAACAAGCCTGCAATTATTTAATTGATATGGGAAGATCCAACTCATAACGGGTGGGACGATTCCGTAGCGGGTGGATGAGGTAAAGAAACATGGTTTAGTATTTCAGCATACTGGCAAGAGAGAAAGTCTGTCCCTCTCAGCAATTCCTATGGATTGGTGTGGCCAATTTCTTTGGCTCCTGATGTTGGTATGAAGTCCACCAAGATAATGAAGTGTAACAGAATCATAAACTAGAATAAACCTCTTATTTTCCTGAGTTGTTTTGATCCTGCATTCATTCAGCAATGAAACTAACACATTTGGTACCAGAAAAGTGAGGTGTTGTTGAGAAGCTAACACACTCCTTAAGATTTGATAGTGGACCCCACAAAGTCTAGCATTTGCTAAAGGCACCAAGATCCTTGGAGGCAAGGGATTGACAGCCACAGTAGTATTCCTATGCTTAAGGGGAACACAGGAAAGGGTTCAGGGAAATGCCACTGGGTCCTTGTACGTCATCAGAGAGGAGGGCCCAGAGGAGAGTCTGGCATGCACATTAAAGGACTCTCTGGGGATTGGGGGGAGGCACTGGGGGATGGGGAGGGAGGGGGAAGGGGAAGGGGAACAGGGGGGTCGGGGGGAGGAGGATGGAGGGAGGGAACCGGTGTACCTATTAAGTTTGTATGAGTGGAAATAATAATAAAAAATGTTAAAAACAAAAAACAAACAAAACAAAACAAAAACACAACAAAAAAAGATTTGATAATGGGCTGGCACGATGGCTCTGCAGGTAAAGGTGCTTGTAGATTTGGTAGGCCTGAGTTTGCTTCTTGGAGTCTATATATGGAACCAGAGAACTGGTTCCCAAAAGTTATCCTCTGCCCCTCTACATGTAATTTCTGCCTGTCCCCCCCAATAAAATAAAAATTCTCACATTAACTTTTTGCAATGTATCCTTACTGTGGCAAATGATAAGCATTTGTGTGTGTATCTACTATGTATGTGCTAATAGATTTACTTCAAGTTTTTTTTCCTGAAATGTACACCTTCACTTACGGAAACTTCTTGTGCTTCATTACACTTGGTAGTCTGTATTGCAAGTGATTAAAAGCTTTACACATTCAATATATTTTTACTAAATATAAACATGTTAAGGAAAAGGTAGCTAAGAGATGAACTTACAATTTTTGTTTATGCTATGTTAAACTTCAGATTTGTAAGCCTTTTTTTTTTTTTTCCTGGCTGCGCATGGCATTTCCCAGAGTTGTATATGGGATCTGGGGTCCAAACTCAGTATCTTCTGTTTGTAGGTCAGGGTCTTAACTCCTGAGCCATTTCTTCAGCCCAGATTTGTGTATTTTTAATACACAAATTTAAAACTAAGGGCTTAGGGGCAGAGCAAGATAGCTTAGTGGGTAAAGTACCTGCTTGCAAACTTGATGACCTGGAAGCCCACATGGTGGAGAGAACCGATTTCCAAAAGTTGTACTCTAATCTCTACTCATGCACTGTGACATACATTTTCTCTCTTTCTCTAAATAAATGAATAGATAAAATATTAAAAAAATAAGGACCTGGCGAGATCAATAAGTGATGTACTCAAAAACCTAGTGATCTGAGTTTAATCCGCAAAGGCTCAGATGATGGAAGGATAAAACTGTCTTCTGAAAGCTGTCCTTCGACTTTTACCCATGTGCTATGTGCATGTCCATGCATATGCCTGTGTGTGTGTGTGTGTGTGTGTGTGTGTGTGTGTGTGTGTGTGTGTGTGTAGAAGCCCAAGGGTGACTTCAGCAGTCATCCTGGATTGCTTCTACCTCTTATTTGCTTTGATCTGGAGTTTCCCAGGCTCTGCCTTCCAGGACTGGAAATATAGGGTGCAGTCTTTACCAACAGGCGTTTTTACATGGGATCTGGGATTTGAACTCAGGTTCGTCTGCTTGCAAGGCAGAGTTTTAGCCCCTGGGCCATCTCTGAGACTCTCTCTCTCTTTCAAAATAAAATATTTTTTAAGAAGATAAAAACTGGGCTGGAGAATTCTGATTCTGGATCCCACATAAAAATGCCAGGCAGAAATGGCAGCAGCCTGCACTTCTGGGAAATCTTAACGCAAATGAAAAGGAGATAGAAGTAATCCAAGCTGGGCCTCCATAGGCACACACAGTGCCCTCTGATACACACACACACACACACACATTTTTAAAAATATAAAAACTAAGAAAATCTAAATATAGTGAAGGAGTGAAGACTGTAGTTACAATAATCAATGTGTAAGTTATAACAAATATACATACTTATGTACTATATTAAAAACAAAATTGGATGAGAGTTAATTATGTTCTCAATGTTTCTGTAAATCACAGACTTCTGGGTAAATAGTGATGTAGCTCAGTGGTAACACACTTGCCCAGCAAGTGCAAGGCCCTGGGTTCAGTTGTCAGTGGATAAACAAATACTTTTAAAAATTCATCTGGGACTGACAAGAGCTCAGTGGGTAAGATGCCTGCTCTCAAACCTGAGTTCCATCCCCAGAAACCCACATGCTGGAAGGAAAATTGTCTTCTGACCTCTACCCATACACCATAGCAGGTTCCCCCCCCCCCAATAAAATACAAAAAAGTTCATCTGTTCTAACAAAACCAGTTAAAAAGAAAGTAATAATATAAGGAGAGCTGAAATATATATTAATTTTTGAACAGACTAATGCCCTTTTTTGCTTAATAAAACAACTCAAGTACCATGAAGATTTCAGTTTACCATGTTATTTTTTACTTCAAAGCAGTATATACATTTTTATGTGTACTCTTCTTTTGAGATAGTATCATGTACCTCAGGCTAACTTTGAAGTCAGTATGTAGCTGAGGATGACTGTGAACTCCTGATTTTCCTGCTTCCACCTCTAGAGTTCTTGGAGTTTCAAGTGCAGACCACCACATTTGGCTTATGTAATGCTGGGGCCAAACTCAGGGTTTTGTGCAAGGCAGTCGTGGTAACAACTGAGTCACATCTGGAGCCCCAATGCATAAGTACTTTTATCCAAAGTGAAAAGATGATTGAGTGCCTTTGGAAAATAACCAGTCTCCAGGACAACCCAGCTGTCTTGTTTGCTCATTTTTTGCATTACTAGGAATTGACCCTAGGCCTTACACGTTAGGCAAGTACTGTACCATTGAAGTACATTCTTCTCAGTCCTTTTTAATTTTTTTCCTTTGAGATAGGATCCCACTAAATTATATAGGCTGGCCTTGAACTTAAAAAGTAGCAAAGGTAGGCTTCAAACTTACAGGCCTAGCTCAGCTTCCCCAGTTGCTGGACTGAAATCCTAGCACACCTAGTTATCCTGGTCAGTTTAAACCCTTCAGTCTAGTAAGAAGAAACACAACAACTGATTCCACAGATTCTGGCTTAAAGGACTTTGTTCCAGCATGGATGTGCCAGTCCCGGGGCACTTGACCCTAAGATAAGCCTCAGTGAATCTCAGATGACACCACTCACCCAGGCCAGGCTCAGAGGACTTCCCCTGGCATTGCAGCAAAAGGTTTGTGATCCATACACTATGAGGCCTGTGATTGGTGGAACTGGAAACTGCTGTGACTGGTACAAAGCAGAAGGACTGAAGTTTAGATCTGGGATCCCATGTAAAAATGCTAGTCAGAAATGGGAGTGACCTGAACTTCAGGCTCTGGAAGGTGGAGCCTGGGAGATCCCGAAGTGAAGAAAAAAGGAAGAAGCAATCCAGGATGACTCCCAAGTCACCCTTGGGACCTCCACAGGGATACACAGTGCCCTCTGATACACACACACACACACACACACACACACACACGCACACGCATGCACACACACACACATGCAAAAAATTAGAAAAAATATTTACTTTCCAGCTGGAGAGATGATGTGATGGGAAAAAGGGTGGTGGCCTGTACTTCCTGTCCTGGAATACGGAGCCTGGGACACTCCAGAGCAAAGCAAAGAGGTGACAGTACAATGCAGGGCGATTCCTGAAGTCACTCTGGGGTCTCCACAGGCACACACAATACCCTCTGATATACACAGACACACACACACAAATTTAAAAAATATATATTTGAGAGGAGAGAGAGAGAGAGAGAGAGAGAGAGAGAGAGAGAGAGAGAGAGAGAGAGAGAGAGAGAGAGAGAGAGAGAGAGAGACCAGGCATGCGCATGCCATGGGACATATATGCAAGTCAGAGCACAACTTGGAACTTGGTTCTCCCAGTTCTCTTCTTCCACCATTTGGGCTTCTGGGGATCAAATTCGTGTCTCAGCACCTTTATTCTGCTGAGCCACATTCCTGTCCCCTCAACTCAACTTTTCTAGTCAGCTAAAAGACAACCTCCTGTTCTGCCTGTCTTCTGGTGTTTTGCATTAGGCCTAGTAAAACACTCGTGCAAAAAAAAAAAAAATTGAAAAAAAAATTGGTTTCATTTCTAGGATTGATATGGTTTCACAATAAGCAAAACCAGGTGACTTCAAAGCTTCTATTCCTAGGTATTTTAAAATATTTTCTTTGAAGGGCTGGTGATGTGACTTAGTGGGTAAAATCAGACTACCCGAGTTCTGTCCCAAAACTTACATGGTGGCAAGGAGACTGACTCCTGTAAGTGGTCCTTTGAACGCTGCACATGCACACACATAAAATGAATACAATTAGGATAAGTTTTTTTCTTTAAATAATGGTGAAATGCATCCAGCCCTAATTGTGCTGTTTAGTCTCTTGGAAATTGATTTTATTTACATATCATATATTATCCTAAGTTAATATATGAATATCAAAGTTAATTTAAAATGGCTTCCCACATATTATTAATCTAAACGCAGTTGATGTTATTAATTAAGGTGCAACACTGTGCTGTATTCAAAGAGATTTAAAAACTGATTGCTAGGTGAGAAAGACGTAAGTTTAAAGAAATAAAAATTGCCTTGCTGCCAAGGACCTATTACACACTAAGCTTTGTGTTAGATGGTGTGGGGACTGTAAAGGACATGACAAGCAGAGAACAAGGAAAGTTCTATTTTATAGGTGAGGCAGTAAGACGTAATTACCCAAAAGCAATATGAATGGCAGGTTGCCTTGCCAGGTTAAATAGACTGACTGTAGGCTGTACAGTTCTTTGATCCTTGTTTATATATATTTAAGAGTCAAGACATTGATACTGCTGTGGCTACTGACCTTTACAGGGAACAACTACCATTGTATGACACTGTCTCATGTGTATCATTCTTTCCAAAAAAATGTACTAATTTGGGCTGAGGATGAAGTGCAGTGGAGGAGGCTAGGACTCCCACCCCTGCAAATAAATGAAATATAAAATGCAAACTATAGGCTTTTTATGTGTTAGTTTGTTTAATAATGTTGTAACATGAATAATGGTAAAGGAAAATTCATCTACAGTTCTATACCTAGCTGCTATACAGTGACTGTGTCCTAGTCAAACTTCATATGCCGAAATCTTAATCACTAACGTGATATAGGAGGTGGACCTTTGAGAGTTGATTAGATCTGAAAATAGAGTTGTCACGAACAGAAGTAGTGGTCTTATAAAAGAAATCTCCAACTGTTCTCTTCTTCCTTTCTACCCTGTGAACTCAACATCTGTCAATGGAACAGGAAACAAACCCATACCAGATACTGAATCTACCTGTGTTGATCTTGGGTTTCCCCACATCTACAACAACTTTTGTTGTCTAAAAGCTACCCAGTCGATGGCATTCTGTTATAGTTATATGTAACAATAAATGATTGGATTTTTTTTACTTTTAGTTTCTGGAGAATGGGGTTTCACCCACTGCCCTAGAGTAGGCTATGTAGACGAGGATGACCTTGAATACGTAATGGCTGATTCTCGTGCCTCCTGCCTCTCAAGTGTTGGGATTATGTGCATGCACCTCCATGCCTGGCTTTGGAATTATTTTTTTCCTATTCTATCAGTAGATCAGGTAAGTATTCAGTATAATAAATCCCAATGAGTGTCTGCTTACAAGTTCTTTGGGAGAGTTAAAGAGCTATTGTGATTACCAGGAACAAGGAAGTTGAATTATTTCACATCTCTCTGTTTCTTACACACTGTACTAAGGTTCTCTAAACATCCAACTTTCCCTTTTCAATTTACATTTCTAAGGTAAGTTATACTCCTTTGTTCCTTTCTTCTTCCTTTTTTTTTTTTTTAATGCAGGGGTATGTGTGTGTGTGTGTTGCACATGGGGGTGCCTGTGGAGGTTAGCGGTGACATAGGTTACTTCCATTTTATATATTGAGGCAGGTGCCTCACTGAACCCAGTGCTGATTCGGCTAGCAAGCTTGTTCCAGAGAGCCTGTCTCTAGGGTTACAGGTGGAGTTCAGTGATTTGTCTGGGTGCCGGGGATTTGAAGTGAACTATGATCCTGTCACTTGCATAGCAAGCACATTACCCTGAGTCATTTTTGAAGCCTGTACTACTATTTTGTTGTTTTAAAACTATCATTTTATAAGACAGTGTAGTATCTAGGCTGGACTGAAACTTGTTATGTTGCAGAAGATGACCTCGACTTTCTGATCTCCTGCCTCTATCTCTCAAGTGTGGGGAACACAAGCATGTAGAATTACACCCAGTTTTCAGAAACAGATAAAAGTTTCTTAACAGTAGCAGGTAAATGTAAGCTGTAGGACCTTGATGCAGGTTGCAAGCCCTCACCAGATACCAACTCTACCGGTGCCTTCATCTTGTGTTTTGCCACCTCCAGAACTGTGGGTTCTCTGTATTGTATAAAATAGTTTAACTGGTCCCTGCTGCAGCCTAACATTCTTTCCATTCTGACAAGGGAGGCAACCTGGGGTGTTAGCCCTGAGCTGCCCTTCCAAGAGAGTATTGATGAAGCTATCAGCTAAATTTGTCCTCTGACTTTTGTCTCATGGTTTCTAGAAGTTGCAAAACTACCACAGGAATGATGGAGACAAATTTAAGTTTTTCTCTTCCCAGTTCTGTTCACAGTTGTAACAAACCATTTCCTTTACCAAGTTTTAGTCTCTCAGTTAATTGTTTTAGAATGCAGTAAGCAATGAATATAAGAGATCGGTTATGGTTACAGTTCATCCAACAACACTTCTAGGAAATGGATTACCATGTGGTGAATGGTTACAAAAGCCTGGTAACAAAGTAAGCAGTCTACACACTACATAGTGACTCATGTTATACCAATAACATATTTTAACTAACTACTCAATACTATACAGAGAATCTCTTCAAGTTCTTAAGTCTAGAATGGAGATGCCCAATCCAGTACAGTACTGCAGCAGAAGAAACAAGTGACTTGGTTGGGGAGGGGAGAAACACAAAAAAGAGGGGCAACTAAACTGTCTCGGGAACTCCATCTTGAGGAGGTAAATTGGAGCTGAATCCTGAAAAATAAATAGAATATAGCCAGCCAAGTTCAAGTCGAGTGAGAGAAAAAATGGGAACAGGGCTGGAGAAACAAAAAAAAAGAACAGGGGTTAAGACTATGCCTCAAAAGCAGAAGGTGAGTTTGGATCCCAGGTCCCATATAAAAAAAAAAACGCCAGGGGTAAACTATGATGGGCAGAGCCTGGGAAAATCCATCAAGAAACAAAAAGAAAATAGAAGCAATCCAGGATGATTCTTTAAAGTCACCCTTGGACTTCCACAGGGACACACTGTGCTCTCTTGCTCTCATACTTTCTCTCTTTTGCCCATACACAAATAAAATTAAAAAAAGATTTTAAAAAATGGGAAAAATCTGCCTCTAAAGGGCAATTCTTTTTTTTTTTTTTTTAATTATTTTTTTTGTGTGTGTGTGTGTGTGTGTGTCTGTTCCTGTGGACACCCAAGAGTGACTTCGGAAATCATCCTGGATTGCTTCTACCTCTTTTTGTTTTGCTCTGGGATTTCCCTGGCTCTGCCCACCAAGGTTGTATGTGCAGGCTGCTGTTTCCACCTGGCATTTTTTTTAAAATGTGAGTTCCTGGGATCCAAACTCAGAACCTTCTGCTTGAGAGGCAGTTTTAATCCCTGAATCATCTCTCCAGCCTTTTGTTTTGTTCTTGAGACAGGGCCTTGTGTAACATAATATAGTTAATGATGACCTTGGACTTCTGATCCTCCTGCCTCAACTTTCCAGTGCTGGCATTACAGGTGTGTGCTACACATCTGGCTTCTAAAGGGCAGATCTTATAAGTGGGATGGATGGTGATGAATCCCTGAGAGAATGCATCATTAAACAGATACGATATGCTCATAAAAGTAGGAAAAATAAAATTAAACAATACTCAGTATGCCCGTAAAAGTAGGAAAAATATTAAAAACAAAGCAGAAAAAATCAGGTACATCCTGACAGTAATATCCATACACTGAATATATGACAGAGGAACCTATGTGCTCAGTGATGAGTAAGCACATATGAGTTTTTTTGGGGGGGAGGAGGAGTAGGATGTTATGCAGTCCAGGTTGGTCTGAAATACTATTTGTAGCAGAGGATGACTTTGAACTCCTTATTCCCCTGTGCTAGGGTTACAGGCATATGCCACCATGCAAGTTTGGGTTGGTTTTAAGGATAATTATCACTATATGTCTTTCTCATCTATAACATAACTTACTTTGAAGGGATTTTGTGAGTATGGAACTTCTTATAGAGTTAGTACTTCTGTGTTAATTAATTTTCCTGTTGCTGTTGTAACATATCCCAAGAAAAGCAACTTAAGGGAGAAAGGGTTTATTTTGGCATACAGTTTGGGAGTGTAGTCCATTATGGTGGGGCGTCCTGGCAGCAGGAGCTTGATACAGCTGGTCAAGTTGCCTGTCCAGTCAAGCAGCAGAGATTCTTGGGTGCTGATGCTTAGGTAGCACCAGCAGTTCAGAACCCAGCACAGGGAATGGTGCTGCCCACTTTTCTGCCCATAAGTCTGCTTACAGACTTGGCCAGAGACTACTCTAATCAAGATAATCCCTCATAAGTATATCAGAGGTTTGTATCTAAGGCAGTCTTAAATACCATCAAGTTGATGTCATTAACTATCACAGTATTGTACAGTAAGAATACAAATTTTGAAGCCAGGCATGTTCAGCTTGAATCTGACTTTGCTATCTTTTGTCTTGTGGTACTGAACAAAGTACTTTTACTTCCTGGAATTATTTCTTCATCTATAAAATGATAGCACTAACTTCATAGCATTAGGAAGATTTTATAGCACATGGCTAATGTTTAAAAAGGACACAACTGGGAAAATTAAATTGATTGTTAAAACCCTGAAATATTTACGTATGAGTTGATGTTTGGCTTTTCCCAAAGCACTTCACTGCCGCCTTCTTCATCTGCAGCACTTTGAACCCACCATGGTTCAGTAATTAAAGGATATCTGGTATAGAAAATCCTGGCATAGAGATTAGATATATATATGGTTCAAAATTCTCTAATACTATTTATTATCAAGAAATAGAACCTTCTCTGGGCTCTGGGTTTGGTGACTGAAAAATCTGTGATTGATGGTCCAGGTTTTAGAACTTGCCATTTTGACTGCCCATCTCTTGCAATGTTTACTGTCAGAACCCAGCCATCATGTAGGAAGAAATCTGGTGACTAATGGTGAAGCCTCTGTCTAACTGAGCAAATGCCCAAGAGCCAACACAAAATTATAGGCCATATGAGTGAGTCCTTTCGGAAGAGGATCCTCAGCTGCAAGCTGGCTGCCCCAGCTGATGCAACGTGGAGCAAAGGTGAGCTGAGGTCCAAACTGCATGCCATAAATAAATGTTTCTTGTTTAAGCCATTAAGTTTTATCAAACAGCAATCAATATCAGGAACATGTTTAAAGAGCCAACTAGTAATGACATGTCCTTTTGCCCAGCCTTATCCTTCCTAGAAGTGACTCCCTATAAAACCCTTACAAGAGGTAAGTGTCTGGGTTTCTCTCTTTCAACATTAATATTTTCCTTTGCTGCTAAGTGTAGTTGCCAAAGGACAGGCAGGGAGCAGGACATCAATATACTGTACTCAAAGGATCAAGGGAGACAGAGAGGAAAAAAATCACATTTTACTCTTAAGTATACTGAACCTGACTCTTTTAATCTGTTGCTCCTTCATGAAAGTAACAAAGACAGTCTTTTATTCTGACCTAAGGCCTGCCCTAGCCAATAGATTTCTAGATCTCAAGTTCTTTTAGCTCCAGTCAGGTGACAGAGAAGACACCTATGGGAATATGCACAAAGAAAAATTAGTATGCTCTGATAAGATCTTTCTATCTGAACATGTTGTATAGCTGAGGATGGCCTTGAAACTCCTGTGCTTCCTATCTCCACCTCCTAAGAACCGGAATTACAGGTAAACCTCACCATACCCGGCTCATAGGGACTATTTTATATTTCCGGGCATGACTGGCTGTTCTTCATTGTTCTCACATGCCAGATGTCTCTATCCTAGCTTCTCCCTCAGCAGCTGGATGGGTTGAAGCCTTCCTTTGGGCTTAGGTTGGACTTTATCATCAGGTATTCTGCTAGGTCACAGGTGGTTAGCAAACTGTACCCTATCAACTAAGATATATTTTCACACTTTCATATAGATTTTAAAAGTAACTAATACTATTTGAGGATATGTGAAAATTACATAAGCTTCTCAACTGCTGGGATTCCAACTGTGAATCATGATCATGCAAGCTTGTTTCTGAGATACTATCTTGCTTGATAGCCCTGGTTGGTTTCTATCCTCCCACCTCAGCATCTGCCTTCAGGTTTCATCTGCAAACTGAATAGTAACTATGTTGCTATATAGGCAAGTCTGTAGCTATTACAGGGTTCAATAAACAAATAAAAATAACGACCACTTAAGGGATATTAGCAGTAAGTTATTATAAGATTTCCTCTATTGTGGAACACATCTGGATTCCTTATTATCTTCACTCTACTCAAAAAGGTTGTCTAATGTTAGTGAATCATGAGGACTACATCTCTGTAAAAACCACAATTTTGTCTTTTTGTAATTCTATTTGAGTAAGGTAGAAGGTCAAGTTCCAACCAACCAAATTTCCTCATTTGGGTCTTAACCGTATCTAAGTGTTAACAAGAAGCAATTTATTCTATAGTGGGTCTTGACTGAATTGATTATAAAAACTGTTCAAATTTTAATTGTTATGCAGAAGTTGTAGTTACAAACACTTTACTATGTATAGACATTTTTTCCAGTTTAATGGAAAAGCTCAATGAAGATTCTAATCCACCCTTCCTCTCCCCCAGAAACAGCTCTGTCAAATCTACAAAAGAATGAAAAATGGACAGGAAAAGAAAAGGGAATGTTACAAGTGGGATTAGAAGAAGAAGAAGAGGAAAACAAAAACAAAAACAAAAAACTAGAAACAGTCTTGGGAGGAAAGATGGTGTGTGGACAGGGAAGTCAGCAAGCTTAGGTGGAGGACAGATGAAAGGAGTGGCAGAAATCAAGCGAGGGTTTTCAGGCAGAGAGCTAGACTATTACCTCTCCTGTGATCTATCATTTACTAACTCTGGCCACTCTGCTCTCAACAGCTTAGTTCTTTTCTCCTAGTCTCTCTTTTCCACAATCATATCTGACTTTGTCTTCTACCTGGGTCATAACACTGTGGCCACTCGGTTCTAACAAGGGTCTGCATTTTTCCTCAGCTTTCCATTCTTTCTGACTCTTTCCACATGGTCCACCCTGGATGGGCAGCACAGAAATTCAGTATCTTAAATTTTACTTCTCAGTTCCCATCTAGACCACAAAGGCTAACTCACCTGTCCAAATCCTCCCCCAGCAAATACACTGCAACCATTGCTCCAACACCTCCGCCCTGGTCCAGCTGCCCACCACAATGGGCCCTGAAGTGTTGTCACTGGCTCTCCTGGATGGTTTTGATTAGACCTACATCATCACAGGAAAACTGGTAACTCTTAACAATCTGCCTTTCTTGCCTGCATCTGAACAACCAAACATCTTCAATTACTTGAAATCCAGTCTCAAATGCCAAGTGAGCTTAACATTACCCAGAAGTTCTACTGATTAGCTTTTTTACAGAAACCAACCTTTCCACTCTCAAAGATATCTATTTCATTCCTTCTCTTTCCTTCATCATCCTATTCCCCTCTTTACTACCAGCTGACATTTGCCCTTACTGGAAAAAAAAATTATATGAGACCCTCTCATTATCTTCACGCTCATTAACTTATCTCTCTGCAACTGTTTCCTTCTTGTAATTACTATATAAGTGAGGTTTTTCCTCTTCAAGACTATTTATATCATTATAATTACTATAATAGTGAGCTTTTTCCTCTTTAAGACCTTTTCTATCATCATAATTACTACTATCAGTGAACTTTTTCTTCTTTAAGACCTTTTATATAATTTAAGGCCTCACATGTACTTAGAAATGGTTTCTCATCTCTATGAATCAGAACTCCCCTTTTTGAAAATAAAACCATTTCTAGCACCTTGACTACAAACTAGAGTACAGCAGTGCCTGATAGGACTCCCCCCCAATAATAAAAAATTAAATGACAGAAATCCAATACAGTTGTCATTAGTCACATAGAACTACTGAGTACTTAGAGTGTGGTCACTGTGCCTGAAGAATTAACCTTTAATTGTAGTTAATTTATTTAAACAGTCATGGAGCTACTAAATATTGGATAACATGGCTCCTATCTTCTAAGTAAACTTTGCCTTGACCCTTGTTCCCTCAATTGGTTTCATTCCTCACCTTCTATCCACTCTTCTTTCAATCTAGTTTCAAAATAAATATAGTGCATGGACTGTTTGGGACAACATCACAGTCTTCTGGTTGCCAAATCTAATGTTGCTAATCTATAGCAATCTACCTTTGATTATCAAAAATAGTCAGAGTTCACATTGCTTCACAATCGCACTCCAAGCACTCTCCTCTATCTAGGGAACTACATTCTCCAGATTCTTCTACCTGTGAACTGAAGTTGGCAGAAAATTCCCCACACCTATGTCAAGCATTCATTCTAACCAGGCTGACTGATGAGAACTTCAGGACAGCAAGAACGTTGCAGTCTCCATGTCCAAATACTTTAGCCTTGTCCCTGTGTATGACCTAACAGCATTGTGATCATTAGAAAGATCCTTCTTTTGTATTGCAGACTCCTAGCTCTCCACCCGAAAGCTAAGAATGTCTTCATGTAGCTTCTGAGTCTGACAGCAAAGATTGCCCAGCTTGGTTATAGCCTCCTACCTGATGTGTCCGTCAATGGATTTGAAAAGCACCTTGGTTTATAGCTTTCTTTTTTCTGTTACTAAAAAAAAATCATGAATCTACTATCACACTGGCATATACTTTGGAGTCCCCTGTTTCTGTCTCTGGAGCCTTGCGATCGACACTGTGTAGTCCTGAATAAACTTCTAGTCCCTGAAGGCTGGAAATGTGTCGTCCACCTCGCCATACCTCTCTGGCTGTTCCTCGCTAGGTTTCTTCTTTCCCTTCTCTCTAATTTTCAAAGACTTGTGTTCCCCATGGCTCAGGTTCAGTTCTTAGAAGCCCTCCCGTCCCCCCCCCTTTTTTAATTAAGATTTTCCCCAAATACAGAAGGCAGGGTAATGTTATAGCTAACGGCTTCCTATTAGAATATGGTCAAAATTCCTTTCCCTTACCCAAGGCCTGCATCACGTGCTTACCTCTCACTTCTTCCCCTTCCATCCCCTTTCTCGCAACCCTGGCCTCACGTGCCTCCCCCTCTCTGCGGGCCGCTCCATCCCAGCCTTGCCCCGGCTATGCTCTTTCCAGCCCCCGTCCGGCTTAGAGGCCCCCTCTGCAAGAGGCCTCCTCTGACTGCCTCAACCACATTCCGTTCTTGTTTTCCTGCCGTTTGTTTCCTCCAACACGGGGCTGCTGCTGGACATACTCATTCGTGTGTTTACTAATCCGGTTCGGCCGCCACCCATTGGAACTGGAACTCCCGGCGAGAGGACAATGGGCTTGGCCGAGAGTCGCAAGCCGGACTCTGGCCCGGGACCGCGAGCAAGTGACCGGAACACGCGGCCCACCAGGCCTCGCAGGAGCGGGAGGCACCCGGGCGGCCCTGAGCCGTGGAAGCTCCGCCCCTTCCGGCGGCGGCCCGGCAGCGCGGCGCGGGGCCCGGGAGCCCGCCCCCTTCTCCCGCCCCGCCCCGCCCCGCGCCGCCCCGCGCCGGCCGCTGTCAGAGACGCGCTGTATGCTGAGCGGCTGTCGTTGCCGGCTGCTGCACGTCCTGGGCCCGAGTTTCCCGCCGGCGACCCGTGGCCCCCTGCCCCTCGGCCTCCGTCGCCTCATGAAGCCCGTAGTCGTGTTCGTTCTCGGCGGTCCCGGGGCCGGCAAGGGGACCCAGTGCGCGCGCATCGTCGAGGTGAGGTCGCGCGGCGGAGGGCTCCCGGCCGCTGGGCGGGACGCGGGCCGACCTGAGCCGCCGCGTTGGCGGTCCACGGTGCGGACTACAAGTCCCGGCGGCCCCCGCGGGGCCCGGCCGAGGGGCGGCGGCGCATCGGTGTGCGGGGTCCGCCCGCTGCGGGGTCCACCGGCGCCGCTTTGTTCCCGCGTCCCACCGTCCTTACATTCCGGACAGGTGTGACTTCAGTGTGGGCCGGGGGCTGCGCCGAGGTCCGCGTAGCTGCTGGCGGAGGGCGAGCGCAGAGCACGCGGGTTGGCACTGAAGGGAGGTGAGAGTGCGCCCTGGCTCTGCTGGGTGACCTGCGTGCCCTGCCGCAGCCGGCTGCGGGGCGGGTCCCATCCCGGATCTAGAGCTCCAAGCCGCCGAGGAGCGGCGTGCTGCGCTCCCGCCGCGACCTGTGACTTACTGCCAACTCACTTTCTCCTTGGGCGAGTCGCTGCCTCACTCGCAATCCCAGCCCTCCAGTCTGGTGAAATTAGTAATTCTGAACCCAGATTGCGTGAGAATGTCAGCCCCAACGTCCCATTACGGTTCTTTTTAATTTTGCTTTAAGGCGCGATAAGTTTACCTGTTCAAATCTGTTAATATGGACACTACATAGTGGGAGATACAGGGAAAGGAGCCACTGTACCCAGCAGATAGGGGTTCAAACCCGGATCTTTGTCTTGTTTTTCTAGCTTCAGAGTTAATTAGCGCTAGTGCTTCGAGGGAGACTTAAATAGACAGTGTTGGGGAATGTTTTGGGGAAAAAGAAGATAGCTAGAAACAAAAGGCGACCGGAGTGAAATAAAACGCCCACCAAGCATTGTTCAGCGGTCAATAAATTTTTGACTCAAAACTTTTAAAATAATTTCCTCTTTTACCAGGATAGTCTGTATTTGCTTTGGGCTTTTCTGTATCCATTCGATCAACTCCTGTCCTATATTCTATTCTCTAAAGAGCACTCAGAAAAAAATAGCGCGTGTTCTACAACTATATTTGTAACTACTGATCACTTTTTGAAAGTAGTTCAACCAAAAAAATACATTTTTTCACTTTTAAAAATACAAGATGGCTTCAGTTTTTTGTTTTAAAATTGGAACGACTTAAAATATAAGGAGCATGATAAGGGAAAGGAGTAAAAACTTTAGAGTTAAACAGATAGGTTCTAATTCTGACTCTGCTGTTATTCTAGCGTCCCTCCACCCTCCAATTACTTTTAGCTGTAGTTCCTTTGTGACAAGAGAGAAAGTAGAAGTGTATCTCTTGTGGTATTTTGAAAACTAATTAGGTAAAACATCTAGCACTTGGATGCAAATAATTTTTCTCTTTTAAGCTTTCTGGTCTTATTATGTTGGTCATTTTATTTTTAGATGAAAAATAGGTTTATTCAGTACATTGCAAGGTGCAGCAAACTGGATGGTAATGAGAGTTCTGCCAGCAGCCCATAACATTTATTTTGAGCATGTATTACTTTTTAAAGTTGGTTTACGACTTTACATTTGAGTGTACTTATTAAACATTTTGTTTTCTGAATTCATAAAGTGTCTTTTGGTGTCCACACACAACCTAAGAATCTACATATTAATTCCTCCCGGGTTAAAGATAATTTTCATGTTCATGTTATTTTTTGTAAATGATAGCTGGTCATATTTTGCTCTGTGTGTGTGTGTGTGTGTGTGTGTGTGTGTGTGTGCATATGAGGTGTTTGTGTCTGTGAAGGCCCAAGAATGGCTTCGGGAATGAATCCTAATCACCCTGTATTGCTCTCCTCCTTACTGCTTTGCTTTAGGGTTTGCTAGGCTCTTCCAGAGTTGGAATTATAGACTGACACTATTATCTGCCGAATGGGCTCTGGGGATCCAAACTCAGGTCCTTTTGCTTATGAGGCAAAGATTTTAACCCCTGAGTCATCTATCTTTCTCCTAGCTGGTAATATTTTAAACCTGTTGATACCAATTATAAAATTTCATCAGAAGATAGTATTACGTTAATGTGTTATGTTATCCTATAAGATTTCAGTAGTTATATGAGATTCGGTGTTGGAGATTGTTGTTTTTTAACATTACTGAGGTTTGAACCCAACATCTTACACATACTAAACCTGTCCTCCACCACTGAGCATTCCTCTTTTTATTTTTTATTTTGAGGGTCTTGCTAAGTTGCTTTGGCCAGCCTTGAACACTTCCTGTAGCCAAAGCAGGTCTTTTAACTTGTGACCTCTCAGACTCAGCCTCAGAAATAGATAGGGTTACAGGCATGTCTCACCACACCATCTAAAGTAAACTGCTTTGAACCCTCATGTTGATCCAATTGCCAGTAAACATTAATGTGATAATAAGATAATTCCAAATAATTTGCAATTTAACACTTTCTGTTCTCTCCTTGGTTGAATAAACATTGGAATGTCTGTGGTCAAGTAGGTCAGGTATTTTTCCCTTGGTAAAGCTTTTACTTTGTCTTTGCTTTTATAATGCAGGAAGTTATAAACTGAATTACAAAGATTGCATTTTTTAACTTTTTTTTTCTGTAGGGAAAAGGTTATATAACATAATGATACTAGCCCAACTATTATGCCAAAGCTAATTTCATTCACAGAGTACTTGAAATAGAATTATTCCTTTGGAGAAATTATATTGATTTCCAACGTTTGCTGTATTGCTCGAGGTGTGTCTCACTGGGTTACTCTGTTCTGCCCGAGCCTCCTAAGTGCCACCACACCTTGCCAGAAGCACCTTTGATATCCATGCTGCAGAACCTAAGTGTGCTGTCCTCTTCTGCTGGAGCGTTACAGTGAGGGAAGGGACTGATATCTATCTATCTATGGTGTTGTTTTTTAATGTTTCATACATTTTGACATTTTCATCTCCTTATTAGTTTTTCTCGTCTTCCCACTACCTGTTGAAAACCTTCCCAGAAAACCCCCTCTTACTTTGTCTTTTTTTTAACCCATCCAGTTTATTATGGCTGCTTGCACGAGCATGAGTGAGGAGGGGTGATAGTTATTTTTTTAATATTCTGCTACACTAATTGCTCTGTGAAGAAGAAAAGTCAAATTCTGATATATTTTTGAAGGTGTCCCCTACTCAAAAAAGAAAAAAAAAAAGACTTAAGGGCAGATGCAGGATTGACTTTACCATTTGTTTGTAGTGGTCTTTTTAATTAGCTATTTTCTAAATCATTGCAATGTTTTTATGTGAATTGTTTATGGTAGAATTTTTGTATAATTACTGTTTCTAAAAGATAATGACATACTATATCATTTTTAATTTTTTTTGTAGGTGGGTGGGTGTGTACATGTGTGGGTGTGTATTCACTTAAGTATGTGTGCCTGTGGAAGCCCAAGGGTGATATTGGGAATCATCCTGGATTGTTCTATCTCCTACTTGTTTTGCTCTGGGGTTTCCCAGGCTCCACCTTCCAGGGCTAGAAGTTCAGGCCATTGGACATTTCCACCTCATATTTTTATGTAGAATCTGGGATCCAAACTCAGATCCTTTTGCTTAAGAGGCAGAGGCTTAACCCTTGAGCCATCTCTCCAGCTCATTTTTAAATTTTTTTGAATTAAACTTTACTTAATGTTTGTTTAGCCCAAGAAAAATTATGGCATTGCTACTTAACTTATCTTTAAAAATAACATTCACAATTTTGCATGTGCTGGTTGGAAAAAAAATATATAAATCTCTTTGTTACAGATTGTGGATATTTTGTTTACATAAATGATGACTGAAACATACATTCATTCCCTGGTTATCATATGTGTCACAACTTCCTTCAGGACTTGTTTGTATGGGTACTCATGCTTAGGAAAAGTTTTGAATAGTACTGACTTGAACATACAAAAATCAGAAACTCAACTTTATTTATATTTTTATCTCCAATTCTTAGCATTTTACTTGGCACATAGTAAGTTCCTTAATAAATTCTTATTAAACAAATATTGATAGAAGACATTAATTTATTCAGAAGCTGTATACTTTTAAAAAGATTGATCCCCAGGGGGCGCCCAAGTAGCAGTTAGCTTTCTCAATTTCTGAGCTCTTAAGTGTGAATGAAACCTAGCTCAGTATTCTCCAGATTTCTCTTGTGACACTTCTGTTTACTCTCAGAGAATGAATGGGAAGTATGCTGACCAGATTCTCAAAGGCTTCTGATTACAAGTCTCAGAGCATATGTATACCCAGAAGAAACCAGATAGGAAAAATGTTAGACCTTAGCTAGAGTTTCAGAATAGGGCTTTTCCCTGTTGATGAGCTATGATGGAGGAATAATTTTTGTTTTGTGAAACAGTGTGAAAACTTTAAATGACCTGTGGGAAACATGGACCCTTTTGAAGTACCACCATTTTATCAGGGTGCGTCTAATATAAGATTTTTATGCTGACAGTTTAAAAGAGGGTAGAATGGCTTCAGATTATTTACTGTACTTCCTTTTTTGCATTTTAATTTTAAATTGCAAAATTCATGTGCTGTTGTGATAGATTCAATCTTTTAAATTCCTGAGGTTACCAATATTTGCTATTTCTTTATCCCTTTCTCAGTATTCTTACAAAAACCATGCAAATACTTGAGATTTTAAAATTTAACAGATTTTTTTCTAAGTGAATCATGTATATCTGTTCAATGCTTTATCTGTAGACTTAATTCATTTTTATTTATAACTGCAGAATATCTGGACTGCACCATAGTGTGGTTGTATCATCCCATTTTATGGTTATTTGGGATGGTTTCTAGGGGGTGCTTTGTTTTGGCAATTGTGATTCAATAAACTTCCTTGTAAGTATAACTTTGTATGTGAATACTTTTATATTATAAGCAATAGTCTTAAAAGTGTACTATAGCTCAGAAGTCTGCATTTTTTATTTCAATTGATAATTATCCAGTTACTTTGATAAAAACATATTTGCATTTCCAGAGAAATAGAACTATTAAGAACTATTGAGAAGTATATCTGTAAAAGGTTATTCATTTGGGGAATTAGCTCAATACAACTGTGAAAGTCAAATGCAAGTTGGAGAGCCATGGATGCTACTGATGTAACTCACCGAGTCAGAGATCAGAGAATCTGAGGTTCTGATGTCCGAGAGCGGGAAATGAATGTCTAAGCTCTAGAGCAGTTTTCCTTTTCCTCCTCCTGTTTCTTCCCATCATTTTCAGTGGGTTGGTGATGAGTAATAAGGGCTAATTAGTGCACTGATTCAAATGCTGATCTCCTCCAAAAATCCTCTGAGACCTGCTCAGAAAAATGTTTTACCAACTGTGTGGATCATCTCTTTTTTAAAAAAAATTTCTAAAATTTATTCAGTTGTGCGCGTGTGTGTATGTATGTGTGTGTAGAACCACGGGGGAATTCAGGAACCACTATGGACCGCCTCCACCTCCTCCTTGTTTACTCTGCCCCGGGATTCACAGGCCTCGCCCCACCAGGACCAGAAATGCAGGCCGCCCCCGCTTATGCCCGGCTTCTATACGTGGGGTCCAGGATCTGAACTCAGGACCTTCTGCCTGCAAGGCAGAGGCTTAACCCCTGAGCCACCTCTCCCACCCCCTGGATCATCTCAACACAGTTACATTGCCACTTAACCATCAAAACCTTTTGGTTATCACGTTTCTGTCAACAATATTCTTGTTCTTGATTTTTTTTTTTTTTTCCAAATTTATCTCCTTTTAAAAGAAGTTTTTCTGGTAATTTCTTCTTTTTTTTTTTCCCCAAGAGGGACTTCAAGAACCCACTAGGTAAAAAGTACCATAACTAACTTTTATTTTCTGTCCCCCTGTACTTGTCATTTGTTGGAAAAACTTACAGATCCAGACACTGATATGTGATAGATCCTGCCTGAGGCTTGTGCTGGGAGACAGAAGATGCCAGGCAGGACAGACGCACTGCAGGGTGCTGCAGGATGGGGTGACAAGTCCTGTGATACACGGTCATCTGCCCAGAGACCTCTACACTTCAGTTAAGGAGGTCAGGGAAGGCTTCACAGAGGAGGTAATGTTGTGGGTGCAGACAGCAGACGAGGAGCCCTGGGAGATGTGAGGAGAGTCCTTCAGGCTGTGAAGTATCCATGCACAGAGCAAGGATGGAGGTTTCAGTTCTGAGAAAAGCCTGGGAGAATAAACCCACATGAGACTGAAGCTCAAATTGCTTCCTGAGTGCATGGGTGGGGATACTTCTGAAAGCTCTCAGTTTGGAATGAAAGTAGATGGAAAACTGTCTTAGAATTTCATGATAAAAGATGAAAGAACTTTGCAATTATTAAAGCTTAAGCATAAAGTATTTAGAAAAGCTTTTTCCTCTAGCATTTCTTCCCCAGCTATAGTATAATGCTTTTAGTGAAAATTCCTTTTTCTTCCTCATTCTACCACATCATGTTTGAAATATCCATTTATTTTTCAGCACTTAAAGATTCCCAAATGTTTGTGGTTCATGATGTTCCTGGTGTCTCACTTTTCCAATCAACTCAAGTCCAAAAGAAATACCTTACAGTTATATTTATTATTAGGGTCAAACAATAGTTAATGAATATTTCTAACAACTTGTAGTGGTTTGAGAAAATGATATTGTCATGGTTTGAAATGTGTTCCCCACAGTCTCATGTTTTTGGCAAGGTCATGGCACCTTGAGAGGTGGAGCCTTGCTGGAGGAAGGTGGTCACAAGGGGTGGGCTTTGAGGTGGATTAGTCCCACCCTTCCTCCAGGAGAAGTCTGCCTTTGCAGCAAGCAGTCTTGCAGCTCTCAGTTTCCAAGATGTCTGCAGTGACATAGCCTCCTTCAGCTTTGGCCAGCCAGCCATGCCACCTCTGCCATGAGAAACTGTGCCTCCCCTCTGGAACCATAAACTGAATAAATCTTCCTTTGTCCTTTAAGTTGCTTGACTTTGGGTGCTCTCTCACAGTAATAGTTAAGAGTAACTGTTATAACTATATATGAATGAACTCAGTTCCTGATAGCTATATCAGTTCCTGCAGGGCACAGTCATTTTGGACACTTCATCTCTCTTTGTTTTGCATATTAGTTTTCATATACTTTTTTTTTAATCGCAGCAACTCCCTACAAAAGAGAAATCAGCATTAGAGAGAGAAGAGGAATGTGCAGTGGCATTGAGATGGTAGTTCACATGGCATCTAGCAGCTATGTTGCCATGAAAACTTAAGCATAAGACACTTGTAGACCTGCCTGGTACACAGTTTTGGAAGCAAAGACTTAATGTCATTTCCTCAGAGTAACTTCCTATGATGTTTTTAGAATAGGGAAGCATTTTCAATAAGCCATATTAGCATTTATGGATCTGTAATTCCGCTCTTTATTTGTAATTCATCTTTTTATTTTTTTATTTGTGTGGGTGAAAGAGAAGGGTGGGAAGAGAGAGAGAGAGAAGATGGAAACACACTGCATGTAAAAGTGTATGCCATGGCATATAGGTAAAGGACTACTTTTGGAAATCAGGTCTCCTTTCCACCCTGTGGGCCTCCAGGGATCAAGCTCAGGGCTCCAGGTTTGTGAGCAGGAATTTACCTGCTGAGCTGTCTTCCTGGGCCTCTGTAGTTCATCTGCATGATTAAATTGACTAGTTCATTCCATTTTAAGCTCTATTGGTTAAAAATTGATAGATTTTTAAATTAATCATTGTGTTTTTAGTGTCTACTACATTGCCTGGCATATAATTGGTACTTAATTAATACTAAGTAGGTTTTGAGGCAATCAGGCTTGATTCTGACTGTTTTGGAGACAGTGTGTAGGGAGGATGTGCGTGCCGTGGTTGCTTATGGAAGTCAGAGTAAACTTGACAATTTTGGAGTCAGGTCTCTCCTCCCACCTTTATATGGGTCCTAGCAATTAAACTCAGGTGTCAACAAATGCCTTTATCCACTGAACTATCTCATTGGCCCTCTAACTGTAACTCTATTTTAAGGGGATTGTGAGAATTATTCAAGAGAACCTATGCAGAAGAGTGGAATCATGCTGAATGTATTAAGCACTTTAGATATGTTAGCATCGCTACTGCCAAGCCTGGCCTATAATGAATATAGTCAGTGAAAGAGTGTGAGTGTGTGTGTGTATGTATGTATGTGTGTACACTGTTCAATATATTTCCTTCTTAGCCTTTCAGGGGAGAATTATATTTTTTAAGACAATTTTTTATTGAGAATTTCCATTTTTCATTTACAAACAAAATGGGTATATGTCTTTGCCCGGACCCCCCTCTCCCTTCATCCTTCTGCTCTCCCACCCTTTCCATCCACACCTTCCCTCTCCCACCCTCCTCTCTCCTCATCAATGCTGCCATGTTCCATCTACCCTTCCGTCCCTCTGCTTATGTGTATCACAGGGCTTCCTTTGGGGTGCCTGTGTTGGTAAAGGAGTCGGACATCTTCTGTAGTGTATATGGCTCTTCAGTGGGCAAAGTCATAAGAGGGAGGTTCCTCTTCCCTTGTGCAATACCTGTCCCTGAGACACTCTGAGTGTAGTTGTTTCTTCTAAGTTCCTAGTTAGTCCTGGAGGAATGTTGATATGTTGGCCATTGAGTAGATCTGGTGGTAGAAGTTCTCATTGCAGTGAGTTAATAGGTACAGTATTCATGCTTAGTCAGAAGTACCTCACCCCACTTTAAGCTTTTACAATCTTAATGCCCCCTCTCCTGCAAGTTTATATTGAACAGTGTAAATACCTATTCTTCGGTAGGCATTTTGAATTAGTCTGACAAAAAACAATTGACTGAAGCCCTTCTCTAACATATACAAGTACCTGGTTCAAGTCCCAGTACTTCAGGAAAGCATAAAACAAGCAAAACAGGGAAAAGGTGTCCCACCTCTGGATGGGTACATGGAGAGCACATATTCCACTCAGACTGCCTGAGATGAACTTTGTTCTACTGTCTTAGCCAAGTCCTTTGAACTGTTTGAGTTTCCTCCTATAGGAAATGGGAACAATATATTGTATTTATCTCATTGGGCTATTATGGGCATTAAATGAGCTGATAAGAGCTTATAACAGTGTCAAGGGCATGATAAGTCAGTCCTATGTAAATATTAGCTATTATTTCTGTCGTGATCATCTGCTCTATTTCTTTTATTGTCACTCCCTATTCCCCTTTTGATTTTTTCCTCTGTTTCCCTCTGACTTATTTCTCCCCACTCTGGAAATGCTACAGGCGTCCTTTTTTTTTAAAACACTTTTCCCCCACTCTGGGTATCCAAACCAGGACTTAGTACATGCCGAGGAAGCTCTACTAAGGAGCTACGCTTTCAGCCCTGACTTTATTTTTTTTTATTTTAGAAAATTAAGGCAGAGTTTTTTTTTAATACATTTTTTATTATTTCTGCTCATACAAACTTAATAGGTAGACCAGTTCCCTCCCTCCCTCCTCCTCCCTCCAAATCCCTTGCTCCCCCTCCCTCCCTCCCCATCCCCCAGTGCCTCCCCCCCAATTCCCAGAGAGTCCTTTATTGTGTATGCCTAATCTCCTCTTGGTCCTCCTCTCCGATGACGTACAAGGACCCAGTGGCATTTCCCTGAACCCTTTCTCGTGTTCCCCTTAAGCATAAGAACACTACTGTGGTTGTCAATCCCTTGCCTCCAAGGATCTTGGTGCCTTTAGCTGATGCTAGACTTTGTGAGGTCAATAGTGTGTTGGACATTGCGCAGGGCATGCAAAGTCCTATTATGATTGCTTCACAGCCCTGACTTTAAAAAAATTTTATTTATTTATTTATTTATGTATGTATGTATGTGTGAGGGAAAGAGAGAAGGGCATTGTGTGTCCCTGTGAAGGATCAAGGCTGACTTCAGAAATCATCCTGGATTGCTTCTACCTCCTTCTTGCTTTGCACTAGGATTTCTCAGGCTCCATCCACCAGGGCCAAAAATGCCTTTCCGCCTGGCATTTTTATGTGAGACCTGGCATCTGAACTCAGGACCTTCTGCTTTTGAGACAGTCTTAACCCCTGAGCCATCTCTACAGCTCCAGCCCTGATTTTTTTTAAACATCCATTTTGAAATATAACATTAATTAATATCCTTACTCTTCCCCCAGCTACAAACACCTTACTTGGCACACTTAACCTCTATTCTGTCCTGTTTTCTAGGATTTGAATATATTGGCTATTTTTCAATCCCCACAATAACAAGTCAGTATTTTGTAATAAAGATATGATGTTTGTTTAGAACGGT
The DNA here is from genome assembly GCA_023101885.1 of Typhlomys cinereus. Taxonomy (NCBI): domain Eukaryota; kingdom Metazoa; phylum Chordata; class Mammalia; order Rodentia; family Platacanthomyidae; genus Typhlomys; species Typhlomys cinereus. The sequence continues at coordinate 260,648 of JALPQD010000100.1, read as the reverse complement.
TCCCATGCACACACACCATTTTCTTCATTCACTTATTTTTGTACCTCCGATCTCTCCTCTGGGGTTGTTTTTCTTTCTTTAAATATATCCTTCAGAGTTTCTTTAATCATTGTAAACAAGTGGTTAGGAATTCTGCTGTTTTCTTTTTGTGTGGCAGGCTTTTCCCCTCATCCAACCACTGATGGTCTCTTTCTCCTGCGGTTCTGACTTTCTATGTAGTTCTTTGAGGCCTGCCTACAGGCCTCCACTGTTTATTCCTTAAGTCTTTGCTGTGCCCACTGCACCCCCAAACCACTTCCGTGCCATAGCCATCAGTGTTTTAAGGTAGGAGTAGAAGTGACAATTTTAGTACTCTTTTGATCTGGATTTGTCTGTCCTAGTGTCTGAGTCATTTTGTTTTTCACTAGCTCAGCCATGTATTAAAACTATAACGACAGCAACAAAAACCTCATATCAAATCATAGCTTGGAGGTTGTGGTTAGAAATGGCTCAGATATTCTTGTGTGTCTGAGCACTTGGAGCCTTGCTGGAGGAAGTGGACTACTGTGGGCTGGCTGTGGGGTTTTAAAACTTTGCTGCATTTCCTGTCTGCTCTCTACTTCCTGACTGGTAGTATACAGCCATTGCAACCTCCCCTCCCGTCATGATGGACTGTAGTAGCCCCTTAAACTGAGAGCCCAAATAACCCCTTTTACTTTTTGCCACGTTTGTCAGAGCAATGAGAAAAGTAATGAATTTAAACATGTTAGAGTCCTTTGTTTTGCATATGCAAGGACTTGAGTTTGAATCTCAGAACCAGGGGGTGGGGCAATCTCTACAGGTACAGGTACATGTGCAGTGTCGGATGGGAAGAGTTTCTCTTCATTTTTTTTTTCAAGAAAGAAGAGTTTATATAAAGTTGAGAGCCTAGTGATCAAGGTAATCATAGTTTAGCCTAAAGGTGGGAGAGTATCAGGATAGAAGAGATAGTTTAAAGTCAGAGAAGGTAAAAGACACCTATCAGAATTAGACACCATTTCTACTGCAGTCTGCTCCAGCTCGGTCTTTCTTTCAGTATCAGTTATTTTCTTCCTCATTTCCTTTGAAATCTACTTCATGTATACTCTTGGGGTTAGTTTCATTCCAGTGTTGGTTAATCTAAACACCATGCTTGATTCAGTGAAATGCTAATGGCAGAGAACTGCACTCATTGAAGACCTCCCAAAATCACACATAATATTTTAGCAGTTGACCTTCTAAATTGAAATCAGAGCATTTCTAAGAAATCACCCTGGCAAGGCTTTTTGACCAGGTAAGAGCGTGTTGGCCTAGTTACACTGACTCTTGTTACTTTAAAACCAACACTTTAGCTTAATTGCTACATGAAAGTATATTTGCTGTAACATTTCACTTGTTTTAACCCAACAAATCAAGAACATTTTTGCAGACTAAACATGTGATAAGAACATTTAGAACTTAATAGAGAACAGGTGTGGCTGACATACTGTTTGCTGACAGTTTTATTCTGCTTCACAAATAAAGATAACAAAACATCACTTGGATAAAAGAAAAAGCACCGATTGTAATGTGCTAGCTCTCAAAAACTGTCACTTTGAGGAACCTGGTGCTGTGAAATATGTTTATGCCTGGTTTCTGTCAGTCTTTTTCCAAAGACACAAAAAGTTGGTCCCATTTAGCATTATGAGATAATAGCCTATACCAATAAGTAGATAGGCCCATCTAAGGTATGCAAAGACTGTACCCTGCCTTCTCTCTGGGTGGAGATTCTCGAATATATTAGTCATTGATGTTTGCTATGGGAAAATACATGTTTAAACCCATTAGATTTACCTTTATAATTGTATGGTTTAGGTAGATGATAAAAGTCTATTTTCTTGGTGCCTGTAGGGAGCATTAGAAGCACTCTAAGATGTTTTGATTGTATAATTTGGAATTGACTTAATGACCTATGTTCAAGTACTGGAAGATCTTTTCATTGTTATTATTTTTTTAGTGCTTATTGGTCAAAGCAAGAGGAAATGATAAGGTTTCAGAAGGGGAGAAAGTCAGGATACAGCAGTGAGATGATGGTGGCCAGAACCTGGCAGACTCCAGGTCAGGAACACTACGCTTTGTGTGGACAGAGTTCTCATCTTACCTCCATGCTAACTTACAGAAACCTCGTTGACTTTGAGCCTTTTTATTTTAATGTTCACCAGCAGATTCTATTATTGAAAGTCTGTAGAAGCTTATCCTCAACAGATAGGTAGAGTGAGCAAAGAAATACAACTTCATTACTTTATCCATTGAGATTGGAAGGTGGTCGCTCCATAACCTAGCAAGATTTGAATGGTACTTGCTCCTCTTCTGCTAGGAAGTGACCATCTTCTTCCAAATGGGCACTTTGTTGTGAAGTGCTAAAGAGTACTAAAATAGATGTGTTCTCATGGAGTTCCACAGTCCCAGGAACTCAGTTATACACTAAAGATACCAGCACATTTTAATTATGAGGACCCAAATTCCTTTCAAAAAGTAAGGTGTGATGAGGAACTCTGGAACAATCCCCAGAACTTAATTTTCCCCTAATACCTTTCCTGAACCAGCAAACATATTTCCAGGTGCAGAGAACAGCCATTAGAACCTGCTCCAAAGGTATCAATCCAAGTGTGGGGAAGGACATAATTTTCACAAGCTCAAATTTCTGTCATGGAAGGTTTTCTCCATGATACCTCTCTCTATTCCCTCTTTTTCCCCTCCCCCTCCCCCTCCCCCTTCCCCTTTTGTCTCCCCCTTCTCTCCCCTCCTCTCCCTATCTCCCATAGAAGCTTTAAAGGCTAAATACTGCATCTCTGATTTGATCAAGACTTATCCCACAGATCCATTAAGAAGTAATATTGAGGGTCAGGAGCTTGAATCAAGTGCTTTAGTTTTCCTGTTTTGTAAGCTGAAAGTTGTGACATGCGGTCTTGCTGGTCCTAAGCCAGGTCTGTATCTGTGCTTCAGTATTAGATAGCATCAAACCCAGTCAGCCATAACCCCCCCCCAAAAAAAAAACAACCTGGTTATCTAGTCTGTGTGTGTTCCTTCTAGCTCTTCTATACTATATACAGTCAATAGATTCCTTCCATAGAACTTTAGAATGGTACTAAGGAACATGTAAAATGAGAAATAGAACTCCTCCTTCCCCCCTTTGAGGCAGTCTTTTTTTGGTGTGTGCCACCATGCCCTGATTAGGAATTTTTTTTTTTTTTTTTTAGTGTAGCAGTTATAAATGTAAGCATTTTAAATTAAATATATTTAAAAATTGAAAAAAAAAGAAATGGGATTTCTTACAGTACATACTATATCAGGTTGAAAGAATATAGAAAGAATTTTTGTAGAATTGTGTTTGAAATCATTGTATTTCATTCTAACATCATTGTCTATATGTGTATATATATATATATACATGTACTTTGGTTCTGTACCTTCATTTATAGGCTAAACATATTGTCAGCTTAGCTGGATTGTAAAGGTTCAGTGAGGTGGGCAAGTAAGTGACTTCAGTGACTAAAGGTGCTTGCCTGGTATCACGTCTTATATGACTTAAGTTTGATCCCTGGAACCCACATGGTGAAGGAGAGACCTGACTTCTGCAAGCTGTTCTTTGAGCTACACACACACACACACACACACACACACACACACACACACACACACAAGATAGGATAAAGATTCAGTGAGCTGATGCTTATGCAATGTCGAGCATTTTACACTGAGTGTGTAAAATGGCATTTTTAAAATTATTTTTTAAAATACCTATAGAAAAGAGATAAAAATAATTCAGGTAAGCATAGTTATGGGAGCATGTCATCACATTGTTTGCTATAACACAAGAAAATGATATGCATACTAAAAATAGTTTAAAAATCTGAATGGTTTTTTAGACTCTATTGAATAAGAAAGATATTTCTGTGTATGGCATTTGAAATTAAAATATTAACTCCTAGAAAGTGTGAGTATAGTGCTCGCTTCAGCAGCACATATACTAAAATTGGAACGATACAGAGAAATTAGCATGGCTCCTGCGCAAGGATGACATGCAAATTCGTGAAGCATTCCATATTAAAAAAAAAAAGTGTGAGTATATTGAAGGAAAAGTTTATGATACAAGTGTTTCCTACATTCAACATTCATTACTACTTATAGTCAAAACAGATAACAACTGAAGCCAGTGATGTTATTTATGATCACTATAGTGATTTTTTTTAAGAATTTTTAAAAAAAATTTTTTATTTGTTCAATTGTGCGTGTATGCATGTGTGTGCATGTGTGTATGTATATGTGTATATGTATGTATGTGTGTGTAGAACCACGGACGAAGTCCGGAACCACCGTGGACGCCTCCACCTCCTCCTTGTTTACTCTGCTCCAGATTCACAGGCTCCGCCCTACCAGGACCAGAAACGCAGCCCCCCCCCCCCCCGCTTCCGCCTGGCGTCTATACGTGGGGTCTAGGATCCGAACTCAGGACCTTCTGCCTGCAAGGCAGAGGCTTAACCCCTGAGCCACCTCTCCAGCCCCCACTATAGTGATTTAATACTGTATTATATTCACCATAATGATTTAATACTATGTTGTGATCATTATAGTGATTTAATACTTCATTTCCTAATATTCAGTTGCTGAAAATGTTTGGGAGGCTTGGCGGTGGCCTATAATCCCAGCACTCAGGAGTTAAAGATTGAATTAGCTAGCTGGCTAGTCTAGCCAACCGGTGAGATCTGGGTTCAATTGAGAGACCTTGCCCAAATATCAGTTAGTAGAGGGATATTTTTTTCTGAATGGTAAAACTGTTGTAATTTTTAAGACTTTTTTATTTATTTTTACATCACAAATTATCTGTATGTACACTTACTGAAATAAGAAAATAAAATAAAAAGTAACACACTTCTGGCTAGGGACTTGGAGGGAGTACCCTAGGCCCACCTCTGTGACCTCTTCTGCCCTGTTTGCTGCTGGAGTGGTGGTATTTTCTTATTGAAACTGGTATTATGTTTTTATATGTGAGTGCGAGCATGTGTGTGTGTATGGATATGTGTGCCAGTTTGATTTTTTTCTGGATTACTCTTCACCATATTTGTTTTAAGTTTTAATTTGTGTGTGTGTGTGTGTGTGTGTGTGTGTGTGTGTGTGTGTGTGTGTGTGTGTTAGAGGGTACTGTGTGTCTGTCCTTGTAGAGGACCAAGTGTGACTTTGGGAATTATCTTGGATTATTTGTACTTCCTTTTTGCTCTACCTTCTAGGACCAGAAGTCTAGGCCACCTCCATTTCTGTCTGATGTTTTTATGTGGTACCTGGAATCTGACCTCAAGTCCTCTGTTTTCGAGGCAGAGTCTTAACCCCTAAGCCATCTCTCCAGCCCTCTTCACCATATTTTTTGAGACAGGGTCTCTCATTGAGCCTGGAGCCCCCTTGGCTAGCAAGCCCCAGGAATCCTCTGGTCTATGTCTTCCCAGCTCTGCAGTTACAGGCACTTACACCACTCTCTTCTATGTAGGTAATGAGGATTCAAACTTAGGTTCTCAAACTTACACAGTGAGCAGTTTATTCACTGAGCTGTATCCCCAGCCCGAAAACATTAGGGGCATCAGCACCACACCTGGTGTATGTGCTAGGAGTCAGAGCTTTGTGTGTGCTCTACGCAAGTGTCCTTCCACGAGCTGCAGTCCATGCCTGACCCATTCGACTTCTTAAGGAGAAAATGAAAGTTAATGGTTTAGACAGATGCTATCAATAAATTAATTTTATGTGTTTGTCACTAGAAAACTATTTTTAGTTGAATAGTAGCTTTTAACCATAGTTACTGGAGTTTACTATGTTTAAGTTGCTGTGGTTGGTATTGTTGCCCAAAAACTGTAGTTAGTGACCCACCAGGTTTTAATTGGTTAAAAAAAAATAGATGTGAACATAGTATTGGCTAAGGCTGGGTGGAGCACACCCATTTTTGCTTTCCTAAGAGTGGCCTCAGTGACTACTTCATGATAGCAGGAGCTTTGAAAGCTATTGCTTTTTAAGCCCAGCTATTATTAAAATGCCATAATAACTAGCATGTAAGTGATTGTTGCTTTTTTGTTGTTGCTGAAACTGTGGTAAGAAGAAAACTTCAGCAAAATCCTTAAGAAAAATATAACAGAAGGAAGAATTTTAATTTGTAAGTAGAGGCTTGTGAACGTGGACTGTTGAGTGGAAAGATGCATCTGTACTCTTGATATGGGTGTGCCTACTATACTCCTTGTTTACCCTGACTTTGCAGAAATGTCACTTTTCTTTTTGATACATGTAATTTTTTTACAAATACCTTCGTGTATGTGTATCAGTAATTTACAACTTGCTTTTTTCTTTCAAAATCAGTGATATAATGCCAAACCCCATTTTAATGCAATATAAAGCCTTCAAACTTGAGCTCTCGAGTGACAGGATACAAACAGTGAGCACACTAATTGCTAAATTACTAGCTGGGCTTCCAAATGTATGTGTTCGTACAGAGCAGTGTTACAGAGTCATCTGTGTCGTGGGTGTTTTCACTGAGCGCTTGCCATTGTTTAGTACTGTTTGTCTCTGCATTTGTTCATTACCACATGCTATAATCACCAGACCAGAGGAGAGCATTCAGCAAGCAGAGACTTCCAAGTGGGAGCCAAAATAAACAGTGGGAAATGAAGCTGCTATGAAATTTTGTTGTAAAATGCTTTTTGAAACTTGCACATGGTAAATGGGAAAGTTGCGCCTCTTTTTCATCAGGTTCATTCTGTGCTCAGCTTTTAGACATTTGCCTAAGTAGGTGCTATTAAGCAGTGAGGAAGAAATTTAGAATAATTTCAAGTGATTTCAAATACTTAAAGAAGTAAGCAATTTTGTATTCTATTTTCTATAAATGATAAGCGTTCTTCCTCGAACTAATTACAATAATTAAATTTCTGATCAGTTCTTCCAGTGGAAGGACCAATAGTAATAGAACATGGACATGGTGGGGAGGGGGAGGAGGGGGGAGGGAGGGAACTGGTAAAAAATTTTAAAATGTATAATTAAATTTTTAATAAAAAAATATAATACTGCAAAAAAAAAAAAGAACATGGACATGGTGATACTACAGTGTTTGTTTTTGTTCAGTAAATAGTAATAGTTGAGTCATCAAATAATGCATTTAGAGTTTGTTTCCTTTTATTGACTACCATACTATTTAATAATAAACAAGAACAGTGTTGCACTTTTGGAAAATAAAAAAGGGATAAAGATTGATTTCCCTTTTATAGTCTCAAATTAAACATCATTCAGAGTACTTTTTAAAAAAATGTTTAGTGTGTGTGTGTGTGTGTGTGTGTGTGTGTGTGCGCGCGCGCGCGCATGTGTGTGTATTTGTGTTGGAGGGCATTGTGTGTCCCTGTGGAGCTGTGAAGGGCCAAGGGTGACTTTGGGACTCATCATGGATTGCTTCACTCAGGGAATTTTCCAGGCTTCACCCGCTAGGGTGGGAAATGCAGGCCACCCCTGTTGCCGTCTTGCTTTTTACTTGGGACCTGGGATCCAAACTCAGGACCTTCATCGCTCCAGCCCCAGAATACTATTTTTTTAAAAAAATAAAATTTAATTGAAACACATTTTTTTCTTTCTTTCTTCCTCCTTTCTACTTCTTCCTCCTCCTCTTTTTCTTCCTTTTCCTTTTCTTACTTCTCTTCTTGAAATCAGAATCTTTCCGCTTCAGCCTCCCCGAAGGTTGATGGATATTACCACGCCAGGTGAGAACCACCTTGAAAGCAGGGTGGTCTTGTGGACTCATTAAATGTCTTGCTTTCAGTTCCTCACTGCTGTAATAAATGCATGACATGAATAGCTTAGGGGAACAGGAGAATTTTATTCAGATTACAACTTGAGGTTGTGTTCATTGTGGTGGGAGAGTTGCCAGCAGAAGCTGAGGGGTAACCACAGCAGGAGCAGGTGGAGCAAGGACCACTGCTGTATATTTGTTTTCTAGGTTTCTACCTTGCTGTCCAGCTTGTCAGATTCAACCAGCCTCTCTCTGTCCTGCTAAAGAAATGGTTCATCCATCATGAGCTGGATCTTCCCATATCCACTGGCAACTATACAGCCTTCTCTAGGCTTGCTTTAACTAGATAATTCCTTTTATTGCACTTACAGGTTCTCCTGAAGGGTCAAGCTGACTGCTGAAGCGAACTGTCATAACTGTATACTCGAGATAAAAGCTCATTGAAGGAGTCTTAAGGATTTGTGGTGTGACAAATGTTGAAACTGATTATCAACAACCATTCTAAGAATCTTAATATTTGGGATTAAAAAATATCATCAAAACTCATAAAAATGAGTTATGTGACTATTTAATATAGAAAAATTAGTTAGGTATCTTGAGCTGGAAAGGTAACTTAGTAAATTGTTTGCTTTGCAAGTCCAAGGAATGCATTTGATCCTCAGAACCCATGTTAAATAGTTGGGCATGGTAGTGCACAATTAATCTCAGCACTGGAAAAGTAAAGACAAACAAATCCCTGAGACTTGCAGACCAGACACCTTAGCCTATTAGGTGAGTTCCAGGCCAGTGATATATCCTATCTTTAAAAAAATAAATAAAAGTGGACATGCCTGAAGAATGTGACACCTGTAGTTGAACTCTGACCCCTTCTTACACATGTGAATATGTTCATATTTACCTACGCATGTGAATACATACAAATATCTTTGTGATAGCAAGAAAGTAATGGATGTTTTTTCTCCTAATGTGTGTTGCTGTGATAGGCAGTTTATGTACATTATCTATGTTAGCCACAACTACAAACTTACAAAGGAGATATCTGTATTTCCGTTTTATAAATGAATCTTCTTATGAATATAAAATTGGGAAATGGACTTTGAAGAGACTAGTCTAAGTGCAGAGACAGTGATACTCCAGATGCATTTGTTTATATGAGCACTTTCATTTTACGGAGTAGGTGAGTCATGTGCTGTTCACCAAGAAAGGGAAATAAAGCAGCAGCGTGAAGCAATTCTTGAGGCAGGTTGCTTTTAAGAAAGCATGGGATTTTAGAAACAAGGTAGGTAAATTCAGTGGTGACATTTTTGATTTTCATCTTGAATTCTTACATTTAAGGTTCATTTGTATTTGCGAAAGACTATAATGAGATATTAATGGTTTGAATCAGTTAGGTAAATGTTGGATGATTTCATGGTATACAAACATGGTCATGAAGGATAAGACTACTTGTTGGAAAACTGGACTATATGAAATTTCTTAAAATTTTAATATTTATTTATCATACAAGCAAAACTAGTTTATTGTGGAAAACTAGAATTTAAAAATTAACACAAGAAAAAATATATATAACCCTACAATGGATTTGAATGAATTCTGATATTTTCCCTTATGTGTTGTTTATTTCAGAAATATGGCTACACACACCTTTCTGCAGGAGAGTTGCTTCGCGATGAAAGGAAGAATCCAGATTCACAATATGGTGAACTTATTGAAAAGTATATTAAAGAAGGAAAGATTGTGCCAGTCGAGATAACCATCAGTTTATTAAAAAGGGTAAGGAGCCAACCAGTTCGATTACCAAGATCACAAGAAATTAAATCCACCTTTTTTTAAGCAATGGAAAATAATAAAGTATTGAATTTCTTGCTTGTGTCCAAGAATGGCAGTGCCAGGAGGCACTTGAACAGTAGCAAGAATTTTCTGCCTTGGTCTAGGATAAGCTTTAGTTGTCCTAATATGTACATAGATATACTTTGTTTTGTGTTCATGCATGTTTAAGACACATTTTCTTTTCTTTTTTTTTTTTTTTTTAACATTTTTTATTATTATTTCCGCTCATACAAACTTAGTAGGTACACCGGTTCCCTCCCTCCCTCCTCCTCCCATTGACCCCCCCTGCTCCCCCTCCCCTCACCCCTCTCTCCCTATTCCCCAGTGCCTCTCTCCCCAATCCCCGGAGAATCCTTTAATGTGCATGCCTGACTCTCCTCTTGGTCCTCCTCTCTGTTGACATACAAGGACCCAGTGGCATTTCCCTGAACCCTTTCCTGTGTTCCCCTTAAGCATAGGAACACTACTGTGGTTATCAATCCCTTGCCTCCAAGGATCTTGGTGCCTTTAGCAAATGTTAAGACACATTTTCATGTAGTCTGGCCTGGAAGCTGTCATATAGCCAAGGATGGTCTTGGATTTCTGATCCTTCTGCTTCTCACCTCCTGAGTGCTACAGTGTGCACTGGTTGACTGTGGTTACAGTTGAATCTTCCCAGCATTCAATTATTCTCTCCTCTGTTTCTTCTCCCCTCCATTTTCCCTTCCTCCTCCTTCTATTTCCTTGTATACTTTGCTTCTTGTTCTCTTTTTCCCTTTTCTTCCCTTCTGTTCATGTTTCTCTTTGTCGATATATTATAAGTTTTAATGTTTCTATATCATATATCACCACTTAGCTGTGAGATTTTGAAAACTCACTTGATTTACTTGGTAATGCTTTGCTACAGACACCTAATAATTGTCAGAAATTGGTATTTTGACATCAAGGAAACAGTAAGAGGTTGGGGAGATGGTTCAGTGTATATAAAACACATATCACACAAGTAGGACTGGAATTCAGATCCTCAGCATCCACACAAAAACTGGGCAGGCACCAGCTGATGTAGGGATCCCTGGGGTTAGCTAGATGGTTAGCCTAGCTGAATTGGCCAGCTTCAGGTTAGGTGAGAGACCTGCCTCAGTACACAGAATTGAAAACTGCCTCTACATACATGTACCCACACAGATATGAACATGTGTGCACACCACACACACTTACTTGTGCTAGAAAGAAAAAAACATGGAGAAAGAAGTTCATTGTTGGGAACAAGAAGAAATATGGGAAGCCTGGTGATAGATATGTAAACATCTGGTTGTAACCAGAGGCACTCAGAGACAGAGTGGCTCATCACACTGTCTTGCCTCTTGTCTCATGGCCTGGAATAGTTGCTTGTATTCCAGAGTAAATAAATCCTGCCTTCCTGCTCTCTGGATGGCAGTGCTCTTCATGAACAAGTGGTCCCCATCCTTTTTACTTTTTCATTTTCTGTCTGCTACCTCCATCAAAACTGTTCTTTTTTTGTTGTGGTAAACTTGGGGCTTTGTGTATGCTAGGAAAGCACTTTCCCTCCCATTGAGTTGTATCCTTAACTCCCCACCCCCCATTTTAATTTATTAGAAATAGATAGAAAAAGAGAGAGAGCACACACATACCACAGTGACCAAATGGAGGTCTGAGGATGACTTCAGAAAGTAATTTCTCTCCTTCTGCCATGTGGACTGTAAGGATCAAACTCAGGTTGCCAGGTTTATGAGCAGGTGTCCTGGCACCTTACCTGCTGGGCGATCTCACCAGCCCCCTCCGCTCTTTTTGTGGTTATTATTTTCCAAACAGGGTCTCACTAAGTTGCCCAGGTGGGCAAGCTTTCAGCTTTCTTGTAACTTGGTAGCCCAGACAGGACCTTGCAATTCTCCTGCCTTACCTTTCTGAGTAGCTAAAACTTCAGTCCTGTGAGACCGTGTCCAGTGAAGCTTCTTGCATGCCACTGCAGATCTCTGTGAGCTCCAGGGGATCCTTTTAGTCATTGTTTTTCTTGTAGCATTTAACTCTAATCTTTGTCTCCTTTTAGCTGGTTGTTTCTTGTGACAACATTTCTGTTTATTGCAGGAGCTGTTTTGTTTCAGTCTCTGGACTTTTTTCTTTCCTCTGAGAATTTCTGAACCACTGTGCTCCTTAGAGTTTTGTCACTGACCTTCCTTAGCCTTCATTTCCTATATTCCTTGCTGGGTTGTTTTTCCCGGGCCCAGTGTTTTCACTCTGCCAATGGTACTAAAGTTGAGACTCTAGCACAGATCTTCCTTCTCAGTTTGAGGGTTATTTCTAACTTCAAGACAGCTATATGAATCTCTCATAAATGTGAGAGAATCACCATTGCAGAAGCTACATATAGCATTTAAAATGTGACCTTCCTTTATTTCCTGTCTTGTAATGCTCAAGGCAGAAGTGTGGGAGCATCCTGTACTCGGTGCCCCTTTCTCCCTTTCCTAAATCTACTCAGCGAATGTATCTTTCCATCCACCAATATTCTCCTGTGTCACCACCATTACTTTGACCTCTTCATCTGCTTTCCTTCCTGCCCCACCCCATCCCTTTTCACATACTCTAGGGTGCACTGTAGCAGCTCACTTCTGGTTTCTCAAAGCTGCCATGCTGCCTCATTTCTGAGCTTCCACACATCCAGTTTCCTTCTAGAAGACCTGGTCTTGCTTTGTTGTTACTCAGGGAGCAGCTCCAAGGCCAGCTCTTTGCTCATTTTCCTGGAAGTTTTTTGGGTATTTTGAGCTTGCTTCTTTGTAATAGTACTCTTTGCACAGCACATAAACTTTTCAGTGGACTGCGAATCCTCTGGAGCAAGAGCAGTGGACTTACTATTTATGCTCCTTGATGAAGTACATCTCAGATGAAGATGTGTTGCTTGCATTCATTTGTCCCTTTTCCACATCTCTTCCATTGCCATAACTGGGATGGAAATGCTATTTCAAAAGCTTAAAACCATTTTATGAACATTTTCCCAATGTTGGAGAAGTTAGATGCTGGAGTTAGGCTAACCTTTATATAAAGAAATTAGGATCCCAAGCCATTGTTCTTGAGGAACTTTTAAGCATGGAGGGTAACAAGTGTCAGTTTGCCTTGACACTTGTTCACATACAGGTCTACATTTGCTGCCAAGGTTCGTTAGAGGCATGTGTCCTTGTTTTTGCTATGGCAGATGGAGATGTCCTGGTCACACATTCCCATATTCTCCTAAATTCAGCCTTTGGACAAGAATGATGAAATGTGTTCTTGTCATCTTTCTGAATGTTTTACTGTTTTTGCATTTTGGTGTGGCCTATGGCATTTATATATAGTTAGCTTCATGTTTTTATTTTTTTGCATATTGACTTCTACACTAATAACACTAACAACTAGCCAGGCCCAATGGCACTGGCTGCTATTCCAGCTATTTAGGAAGCTGAACCCAGGAGGGTCTCAAGGTCATGGCCTGCTGGTGCGAGTTCAAGGCCAGCCTAGGTAATTTAATGACATCCCATCTTTTTAAATAAGTGCAGGTCTGGAGATGTTGCTCAGTAGTAAGGTAGTTTTCTAGCATGTGTAAGGCCCTGGATTTGGTCCCTAGTACCACTAAATTATAAGTAATAACAATATTTTTATTAATCCAAAGCTTTTACATCATATTTGAATTATAGTAAAATTAAGTAGCAGACTTTAAGCAGGATATGGGTGCTCATCTATAGGCCAAGCTCTTGAGAGGCTCAGGCCAGAAGCTCTCAAATTGGAAACCAGCTTGTCTCTCTGTCTTAGGAAAAACAAAAACATAAACACCAGCCTGTTACCTCTCGAAGTAGAATGACTTAGGAAGAGGAACAAGAGGGTGAGTTAAGGTCTCAGGATGCTGAAACAAAGGTCTTGGGTAATGGTTATTTTCCTTTCATTTATTTCTAACTGTAGACCTATATGTGAAAGTAATACATAATATTCTCATCAGTTGTCACTCTGTCAAAGTTTCAAATAGAGAGGCACATTGCTTTGATCCACTGGTAGGGATACTGGATGGTAACCAGTACAGAACACATGCGGAACCATGCTTACCTGATAGTTAGGAGCAAAAGAAAAAAGGGGGGGGGGGGGCAAGAATCCCATAATCTTCAGAAGTGTGTCTTCGGTGACCTAAGGACATTCTACAAGGCCATTCTCCTAAGGTCTCCAACACCTTCAGTAGGCCACATTAGAGAACAAGCTTTTAACATGTGGACCCTTGGAGGACATTCAACATCCACCTCACAGGATGTGTTTACTCCATGAAATAGAAACTATTGAAGAAAATTGTGTGCATGCATGTGTGTGTGTGTGAAATGAGAATAGAGAACAAATGCCTATGACCTCATTAGCCTGAGGCAGCCATGTTAACACATTGGCTCATTTCTGTCTAGTCTGTTTTTCCTTATACCTTTCACTCTTTACTTGTAGTTTACAGTACAAAAGCAAATATCTGTGTATCCCTATGTTGCTTCAAAAATTGTACTTTGGGACTGGGGAGATGGCTCAGGGTTTAACACTTTTCCTCAAAAGCAAGAGGACCTGAGTTTAGATCCCCAGATCCCACATAAAAATGCCAGGTGGATATAGCCTGTAATTCTGGGATCCTGGAGGGCAGAGCTTGGGAAGCCCCAAAGGAAAGCACTAAGGAGGTAGAACAATTCATGATTCCAGAGTTTCCACTACAGGCACACACACACTCAGGTGCACTCTGGCACATGCACACATATAGGAAAAGAAAAAAAAATTATACTTGTTATTAAAGTATTGTGCCAAATCTTTTTTTCTTTAGGAAATGGATCAAACAATGGCTACAAATGCTCAAAAGAATAAATTCTTGATTGATGGGTTTCCACGAAATCAAGACAACCTTCAGGGTTGGAACAAGACCATGGATGGGAAGACAGATGTATCTTTCGTTCTGTTTTTTGACTGTGATAATGAGGTAATGAAAATCTTCACCTTCCTACATGAACTTTAAGCAACTGATGGTAAACTGTTAAAAACAAACAAAATAATCTTTTATTTTGATTGATACTTTCTATTGGCAGCAGCATGTATGTTTTTAGTAGACTGGGTAGACAGCGTTACAGTCTTGCTAATAGGCATATTAACAAGGCTCTTTGGCGTCGGCAATCTTAAAGCATAAAGTCTGCTCTATTTCAAAATAATGAGTTAATTTTGTTTTTCTAGGAATCGGCATGCACAGCAATGTCAGGTAATGAAACTGAAGTACTAATGTTTTCAGTCTTACTTTTATTTATTGGTAAAGAAACTCATCTGGAAAGATAGAGATGCTTACTATTTAAAAGAAAGTTGTAAGAATTTATTTCCCAACTGCTGGACAAGATATTCCATGTAAGACTTGGCTGCAGCAGCCAGGAACTCACTGCAGTGAGATTTGATCTTACCTGACCTGCACAATGGTTGATGTGTCAACAAGCCCCCATAGATAGCGAGGATCTCAGGGGAGATAACTTCAGGCAGTAGGATCCTTAGAGGCAAGGAGTAAGACAGGTATAGGGGAGTTCCCATATTAGTGGGTGGCCCAAGAAGGGACCCCAAGATCTGTGACAAAATCCTGAGCCCCACTAAAGAGGAAATTTTGGGGCCCAAATAAGCTAGTGGAAAGAAGGGTGAGAGGAAGCAGGTGGAGAATACCAGGAGAGAGGAAAGGAGAGAGAGAAGGAGAAAAGGAGGGAAAGAAGGGGGAAGGGAGAAAGGAGGAGAAGGGAAGGATTGGGGTAAAGATACCTATTTATTGAGCTTGTATAATTAGGTATAATAATTTAAGAAAAAGAAAAGAATTTGTCTCCCAGGAATGAAATGATCTCGAAAATAGCAGGAACGAATTCTTTTTTTTTTTTTTTTTGACACTTAAATAATATACGCAGATATACTTTTGAATAACTAAATGACTTTCTTAGAACCATTCAATTATGAGGCCTGGCTGTGACAGCTGCTGTGATCTAAATTTCATTAAGTTAGTGCAGCAGTCTGAAAGAGTAGAAATCTGAAGCAGTGCCTCCAAGGAAGTTGGCTATTCTTAGGTTGAATTATAAATGTGCCTCTGGCAGAGACATGCTACTGCGCTGAGTGTTTTAAAATGTAACTCCCTTCCTCCAAATCTTAAAAATATGTTTCTACTTTTCTCCAAAGTTAACTTTAGAACATCACCACAACTTTATGACTAAGGAATGTTTATTCACGATTAGCAAGAGATGCTTTATTCATATATGTTGATTCTCAAATATTTTGATATTTATGGAATTATTGTAAAGTAAGCAAAAATGGTACAAAGTTTGAGGCGTGTAATCGATACCTAATAAGTTAATAATATATGAGATGGAACCATATACACAGATTTTTTTATTGTGGTTTAAAAAAAATCCACATAGGAAAAACTGAGTCATGAATGAATTCTTATTGTGCTCTGTACTTATTTAACCTAGTTTATATAAGTTGAACCACATGTTTAAATTTAAAAAGATTTTGCAAGTTGATTAATGAGTTAGACACATTGGATTTCGTTCGAAAATTTTTTTTTTAATCTTCAGCTATTTGCTTTTTAGGTTGTTTTTTTATTTATTCAATTGTGCGTGTGTGTGTGTGTGTGTGTGTGTGTGTGTGTGTGTGTGTGTGTAGAACCATGAATTCGGGAACCACCATGGACCACCTCCACCTCCTCCTTGTTTACTCTGCCCTGGGATTCACGGCTCCGCCCTACCAGGACCAGAAACTCAGGCTGCCCCCGCTTCCGCCCGGTGTCTATATATGTGGTGTCTAGGATACGAACTCAGGACCTTCTGCCTGCAAGGCAGAGGCTTAACCCCTGAGCCACCTCTCCAGCCCTGGTTGTTTTTTTGTTTTGTTTTGTTTTACATAACTTTTTGCAACTCTGTCTCTTTAGATCTGCATCGAACGGTGTCTTGAGAGAGGAAAGAGTAGTGGCAGGAGTGATGACAACAGAGAGAGCCTGGAGAAGAGGTACCTTTCAGTTTCCACTCTAGTCACTCCCAGTACAGAAACCGAGTCCTGCCCCATTTTGTTCTCGAGAAAGAACACACTATGCTGACACAGGTGCAGTGTCCTGTGTAGAGTTAGCACCGTTGTCAGCATCCCTGTTGTCCTCTGAGCCCTCCTGTGATGGAGAAGGGTGGATGCCTACAACCTTGTAATACTTCTTCTTTTTCAGAATTCAGACTTACCTTCAGTCAACAAAACCAATTATTGACTTATATGAAGAAATGGGAAAAGTCAAGAAAATTGATGCTTCTAAATCTGTTGATGAAGTAAGTGTCTTAGCCTATCTTTGAAAACAAAGGTCAAGTAAAAATGTGATCATTTCTTTTGGAGTAGGCAGTATGGCAGATATCTTAGTTTTCTAAGATTCTTGAGACTGTGAATTTTTTTTTTTCTTCCCTTTTTGAGTAGTTTTAAAATGGATCTTACGACTCAACTTGTTTTTCATGAGAAGGGGGTGGTTTATTAATTCCAAACCTTTTTCCTCGAATGCAGCAATGTTGGTATTTTGAGTCTTTTGGATCTTGTTCATTTTTTTAAAAAATGTATAGTGTGACTGGCACTTGTTCATTTTTTTAAAAAATGTGTAGTGTGACTAGCACTCCATCTAGCCCAAAGGCCCCGGGCAGTTTCCTCTTCCATAACGAAACAGAGGTCTGCAAAGGGGCAAGGTTCTTGAAGCTTGTCTTCCTTCAGAGGTCAGAGGTCAGAGGTCTGGATCTGCCTAAAGCTATTTCTAGTGTCTTGGTTAATCCGATCTCCCTTTCCCTCATTTCCCGAATTTTCTTTTTAATTTATTTTTTGCATGCCTGTGTGTGTGTGTGTATGTGTCAGAGGGCACTGTGTATGCCTACTGAGGTCCTAAGGTCACTTCAGGAATCACCTTGGATTGCTGTACCTCTTTTTGGCTTTGCTTTGGGGCTACTCAGGTTCTGCCTTCCAGGTTCTTAAGTGCAGGTCACTGCCATTTCTGCCTGAGATTTTACATGCTATCTGGGATCTAAACTAAAGTACTTACGCTTTCAAGGCAAGAGTCTTGACCCCTTCAGCTATCTCCCCAGTCCCTCCCTGATTTTCTTCCTATTATATTTAGACAAAAAAAGAAAGGTTCAGAGGAAGAAACTTTAGGTATGATAATTCATTTGATTTTAGAATCAAAACCAAAATTAACCACTTCAAGTTTACATTTTACCTAACTACTGGTAACCTATTAAGAAGTGAGCTTTAATAAGAACTGATGAAATTGAATGCAACTTGTGTACTTTTTTATGTGTTTGATTTGTATTATGTCTTAGATGAAACTAGGAAGTTATAATATTTAGGGCTGGAGAGAGATGACTCAGCAGGTACAGTACTTAGTATATAAGCCTAAAGCACTGATTTCAGGTCCCCAGGTCCCACATAAAATCTGAACTCAGGGGCACATCTTTAATCCCATCATGCCTATAGGGTTTGGGAAGTGGAAGGAGACATGAGAAACTCCAGAAGCTTGCAGGCCAGCCAGCCTGGCTTATGCAACAGTGATGAAGAGATCCAGTCTGAAATAAGGTGGAAAGGCCAGTTGTGACACCCAAAGACCATCCTCTGACTGCCACATGTGCATCTTGGCACATGTGTGCCCACACTTACACACACTCACCAGTCACATACATACCCAAAAATTATAATATCTAAAGTTAGTGACTTTTAACAGGATCTTAGCTGTGTCATTTTTGTGTGCTTTGTTCATTTTTATTTTTGATGTTGGGAAGTGAACCCAAGGTCTCACTGCATGGGTAAGTATATACCTCACATGATGTCTGCTTTTAAAAATTAATGTGTTCTCATGCACACTAAAGGATGCTCCAGGAATGGGGGGGAAAGGGGGCACTGGGAGAAAGGGAAGGAGGGGGGAAAGGAAAGGGAAAAGGTGGGGAGGGAGCAAGGGGATCCAGGGAGGGGTAGAGGGAGAGAGGGGAATGAGGTACTTATCAACTTTGTATGAGTGGAAGAAATAAAAAATAAAATAAAAAAATAAAACTACATACAAAAAAATTAATATCTTCTCTCTTTTGCAGGTATTTGATGAAGTCGTGAAGATTTTTGACAAAGAAGGCTAACTAAACCCTGAAATCCTTTAAATCATGCTTGAATATTGCTTCCTTAGCTGCTATCACAGCCCCCCCTTTAAGGCAATTTTAATGTTTCAAATGACATCTCAATTAATGACTAGAAATTATATATTAAGACAGATTAAATTATGTGTTTTTTTAATTTTTGGTCCCAGGATAGACAGTGAATTCAGGTTCTTACGGTGCTCACACAACAAGGAAGTGTGTCAGCTGGTTCTCTGTTGTGATGGCAAAGACTATTTTGTTGTCCATGCCTTCTGTGAGCAAACGCTTTAGAACACATGTGTGTCCTTTTTCATAATTGCAGTATATTAGAATTAGGGACCCCACTTCCTCTTTTCCTGCAGATTTTAAATTTCCAACCTGTTCAGTGAATTTGTGGACCAAATTCAAAAGGAATTTTTGTGTAGTCAGTTCTTATACAAGGTGTTTAGTAAACAAACTCATAGATTCTTAGCAGTGTTTTAGTATTTATCAAGCAAATGACCATTTCCTGCAGAAATATAAAACAGGCATTGGTTTGTTGCAGCTCTTGTCAAGTCTTTGTTTCCAGGGTTTGGGTTGGGGCCTGAGGGGGCTCAGAGCCTGTCAGCTTTCTTCTGACAGTGTCTGCAGACGGGGATCACAGCTAATTACCCATGCTGTGTGATGGAGCGCTGTCCATTATTAAACTGATCCTAACAGAACTCCTAGCCGTGGAACCTTGAAATGAACTTGCTAGATTTATGTTGAAATGATTCAGTTCTCATTTTAGTGACATTTCAAGGGTTTTTTGGGGTTCGTTTTGAAGAGTTAAAATTAGAATGGGCAATCTAATGGTTAAATCTCCCATTTGTATATTTGTTTTCTGTAATACTTTTTCATAGTTATTGTTTAAAAAGATTTTAAAAAATCATTGCACTTTGGTCAGAAAAATAATAAATTTATCTTACAAATGTTTGGTTCCTTCCTGGCTACTTTCTTGAATAAAATCTGATATATCCATCCTTCCTTTAAAAATTGGTTTTCTTGTTTGTTTGTTCCTTTTTTGCCTTCTGTCACGAAAACTGAGTGCCAGCTAAAGTTCTTAATAGAATATTCTTTAAAATGTTCCTCTTTTCCAGCACTTACAGTGCTTGGCGCACAGGGTTAAATAGGGTGCAGACTTTGTCTTTGTATAGGTAGATTTTATACCTAAATTCCCTGGGGATGGTAAGGAGATGGCTCTCATACACATTCGTGTCTTTGCATGTTGTGGAACTTGCTGTTTAATGAGGACATTTCAGCAGGTGTGTCATTAGAAAATAGTCTTTCTTCAGACTCTAATATATCTTCCACCGAAATCTGTATTGAAACTGTCTTAAGTTTCTTGGGGAGTGCATAATGAACTTTTGTGTAACAGTTAAGTTCACCAGTTCAGAGGGGAAAGGAGCTTTGTTGATAGCTTAGTAAGTGTGAGCTCACATCCGAGACCATCCCTGTTCGTGCAAGTGAAGAAACTGTGTCTGATGACTATGTCCAGCGATTATGAACACATCCTTCACATTTTAGAAACCCATGAGACTAGGTGTTTTGTTTCCTTTTGTCAGGTATCTGTGGCATTTGTGAACAAACCAAGAAACACAGTGATTACTAAATTATGAATGCTTTCCTTTTTGCTTTTAAGTAGGAAAACATGTTGCCAATGCTGAATTTTGGAGTTCATTGAGATACATCTGACTTTATTACTTAGATCATTTTGTTTGTTAAAGATACAGTTATTACGTTTTTGAGTTTTTTGAAAGACTCTAATTTGAGCCTTACTATGACTTCAAAATTAACATTATTTTCTACATGATGATGTTGAGTTGTATGAATTATTTAATAAATAATCCCAATAAAATTTTGCTGATAACTGTTGCTGGGTCCAATTTCTGTTCTCAAGTATGTGGAGGATGAAAGATCATATTTAGCATGTGGACCCTCACTTGGCAAGAGTTCAGGACCCAGGAGAATTCTCTGCTGTGTGTCTTCTATTTGGATGTGTAGGCAAGTGTGACTTTATTTCATCTCTTCAAAATGTGACCTGGGTACAAGGCATGCACAGCCAGCTTCACCAGCCATTGGATGCATCCCTCAGTTGTCTCTCAGAAGGCAAATAAATGGTCTCGGGGAATGTCTCAGAATATTAGCTTCTTGGGGACTGTGGCTTCGTCCTTGGGATTTTAGAGTTTGCTGCACATTCAAGAGGGCCTTGGAGATAAGTGGTTGAAAGTATATCATGTGAAGACAACATTCCTTTCTTGGAAGTTTGGGTTTTCATCTTCAACCAGGTACTAATAGTACAGACCGTTGTCCTGCCAACATATTTTTTGCCTTCTGTTTCCTGTCTAAAACACTCCCATGTAGATAGACCTTCAGATGTCTTCTGTTGGTTAATTTCAGTATTGTTTTCCTCTGAGACAGACTCTTACAGAATAGTCCAACTTCCCCTCCTCCTGCCTCAACCTCCCCAGCGTTGGGCTTACAGGTGTGCACCACCAGCTTGGCAGTTGTGACCCCTGTGTCTTCGGTTAAATCAAGTGTTTTTTACTTTTAGCATTCCTTTTTTTTCCAGAAAGAGAAAATTATTATGTACCAAAGAAAAATAAACAGTGCTCCTAACCATCTGCCCCATTACTGTCTTTTTCTTGAAGCCAGTGTAAGTTCTCTCAGATCCAGCATGCTTAGGAGAGGTGCAGTTACCAATTTATGTTGATCTGGCTGTTTTCTAAGCTCTGAAGTTCACCATCCTTCCTGTTGTAGGTAGATAGGAAGAATGAGGGCGAAGATGAGGTCAGCCATGCTAGCTCCAGGCTATTACGTGGGCTCAGGCCAGTAGATCCCTGCTTCTCTTCAGTCTGTCTTCAAGGAGGCTTATTCTTGAGCCTGTAAGAAGGCTGTTTAGGTAAAGACACCTGCCTGCAAACGTGGAGACCTGAGTTCAATCCTTGGAGCCCACATGGGGACTTCAGAAAGTTGTCCTCTGGTCTCCGCTCTGCCCATGGCATGTGTGGACCTGTAGACTTGCTCTCTCCCTTTCATAAAAAACAATACTTTTTAAAGAGAGTCTTATCTTTCATGGCTTTGTTCTAAGCTCCAAGCCTAGAAGAAAAGCTTTTACTTATTTAGGGAGAAAAAGTAATAGAATATTTATCCAGGTGAGGTTCTAGAAAACTTTTTATTTATGAAACAATTTGAAGTAAGTGTACAACTTCTGCACATTAGCCTTTGGCAGCCTGTCCCATCTCAGGACAGCATATGCAGAGGTAGATATCTGTGTTCTTTCGCTGTGATAAAATACTCTGACAAACAGCTTGAGGGAGACAACTTACTTTGGTTCACAGTTCATCATTACAGAGAAGTCAGTGTCAGCAGTTGAGAGAAATGGGCACTTCACACCCAGTCAGGATCACAGAGCGATGAAGTTTGTACATGCCAGCATTCTTTTTCAATCCTGCCCTCTCCCCATGGGCCAACCCACAAAGTGGGTCTTCCATGTCAATTAAGGTAATAAACATAATCCCTTAACCTAGATAAAAACCTCAAGAGGGGTGTTCAGAGGCCTATGTTTTAAATGTGTCAAGAATTAACACTAAATGCCACATTCCAGCATTTAGTGTAGTCACAACACTACAATTTGTCTTATGCATAGTGGAGTCAGGTGGAGTGTATGTGTCCTTATCCCACTGAATACAGTTTAAAGGAAAAAGTCAATATATTAAAAAGCCACACATGTGAGCTTTGGGGAAACTCTTGTACTACTGTGTTGAAGGTTTCTTGAAAGTAGAGTCTCTTGTAGCTTCCTCTACAAAATTAGATGATGTCAGGACTGAAGATTCATTTCTGAGCAAACCCCAGCATTCAGTAAGTTGCTTGGGCTTCTCTAAGCTTTTGAAGCTCTGTGAGGATTTGTTGAACTAGTGTCTCAGCTGCCTGGCTCCAAAGGTTTCCAGGGCCAGAGGGCAAAGACATTGATTAGGTTCAGCGATCAGAACTTTAAAAAGCACAAATTATGTGCTCTGTTCACTCTAAGTTGTCTGTTGATTTTATAAAGGAGAACATTCGCACACAGTTCCCCAACAGTTTCGAGAATTGATCATGACGAGACTGCATCAAAGTAACCTCATTAATCAGGCTACTTTCTCTAATTATCAAGTGAGTATCCTGGCATGTTTTGGGATAATAGTCAAGATGGGTCTTATTTGCAGGGGAAGAGTGCTAAAATTTAATTGGCTATTTCACATTATATTCCTACATTAGAATGACCACATTGCTAGACTGGGTGAGGAGATAGCTCTGTGGTAGAGTGCTTGCTTGGCATGACCAAAGGTGTGGACTTGATTTCCAACCCCATAAAAAATATAATAAAACAACCAAGTTAAAACAGCTATGCCAACCAGGTGCTTTGTCAAATGCCTATAAGTGTTTAGAAAACAGGCAAGAGTAAAGGACCATAGGAGTCCAGAAGTTTAAGGAAAAACTAAGCAATATAGTGAGACCCATTCTCAAAGGAAAAAAACCAGTTACATCAACTCATGGTCTTAAAGAGTTTTGGCAAAGAGTATGTGTCATGTGTGGTGTCAAACATGACTAACAGACTGTTTGCATCCCTTCCTCTGGTCTTAGATCTGCTAGAGTGCTGATGAGTCCGCTGCTGCTGGTGTTACATGCCAGAGGAAGACCTCCAAGTATGGGGAATGAGGGGGTAGGGAAACTAAGACCAAACTTTTATTATTCAGCTCTACTTCCTGTTTGATGGTGCTTTCTGGGTCTGCCAATCACCACTCCAATCACCAATTCTTAGCCTATCCAGAAGGACTTGTGATCACAGACCACATATCCACACCTCTCCATGGTTACATGATGAACGTGCATTTCAGGAATGTACACCATCTGTCTTTATTTCTCTTCAGTTTGTGTTTTGAGTATTTTATGGCTATTTTGAGTTTTGTTTGTGTATCTTACTCAAACTCAATTATAGTCAGAACTAAATCGTGGTTTTCTATGACCATGCATACGTATAGCTTATTGGCGAAATAATAATGAGTTATGTACATATAGGAGACATTATCTCAGTGTAATTACATCCATGAAGGGTCTGCCATCTTCATTGCAGCTAGCTGCACGTGTGCAAGCCAGTTTTCAGGGGTGCTAATCTCTGGGCTCAGCTTGAAGTTGGTGGCACAGTCCACAGCTTCTTTGGGTAACATATCTGTCACAAGACCAAAGATGGCAGTAGCATCTTCTGCTCACGTTTCAAAAATTGGTCAGTCACTCATTCACAAACATGTTGAGACATTAAGGATATAGACATTGGCTATACCCCAAAACCCACATGATGGAAGATAAATGGCTCTTGCAAGCTGTCCTCTGACCTTGACATGCACCATGGCCTGTATGTGGCCATCTGCACATACATGCAGGATAATAAACATAAAAAAAGAAAAAGGAGGGGAAAGAAGTAACTATTTGCTTGTTGTTGACCTCGGGCTAGATTTAAGTCTCAGAAAAGCAAAAAATCAGTGCCTTTTTTTTTTTGCCATATTTTTTACCCCAGAATTTTTTTTATTTTTCAGAATTTAATACATGAATCCAATGAATTTATGTCATTTTCACCCCTTGTTACCCAATCCCATCCCCCTCCTTTTCCCACCGCAAGCCTTTTCAACCATTCTTCCTCCAATTTTTATGTCTTTCACGGACGCAACCCATTAAGTTTCATCTGGGTTTTCTGTAATGGCTGTACTCGAGCAATGTAGAACATGGATAATATATCAGTGGATATACCATCGAGGAAAATATTCCCCTACCTTTCTTCCATCCTGTACAAAACTTCATTGGTCTCGCAGGGCCCCTTCCACAATGAAATCTTGACAGACCACATCTTATGCCAATCTTGTGGAAGCAGCTCTGTCACGTTCAGAGAATTTTGTCTGTTAGCACCTATCCTCAGCCTCTGGATTGTACATGATTACTACCCCCTCTTCTACAATGTTCCCTGAGCTTTGGGGTGGGGATAATTAGGATTGTTTGTTTGTTGTTTAATTGTGTCTGTGTGCATCAGAGGGCACTGTATGTGCCCATGGAAGCCCAAGGATGACTTTGGCAACCATCCTGGACTGCTTCTACCTTCTTTTTGCATTCTGGGATCTCCCAGGCTCTGCCTTCCAAAGCTGGAAGTGCAGGCCACTGCCATTTCCATTTTTATGTGGGATGGGGGATTCGAAGTCAGTTTCTTCTGTTTGCAAGGCAGAATCTTAACCCCTGGATCAACTCTCTAGCCCAAGATGTCCTTCTAACCCAAGTTACAAGTTGAACAGTTCCTAGTCACTTGTTCTCTGTACTTTAGTATGATTCTGTGAATTAAACATCTTCCTTTGTAAAAGAAAGCTTCTAGCACAGGTGATAAGAGTTCTTCTAATCTTTGAGCTCAGTAATAAAATAAGTAAACATGTTTAGATGGCAATTGGGTATCATGTCCTTGTAGCTAAATCTTCATAATTTGCTCCTTTCTAAGGCCCTGGTTTCCCTTTTGCAATGTGTCATTTTTTAATAATGTAAAATCTAAATATAAAATTTACCACTTTATTTTACATGTATGATCAATAGCATCAAGTACAATTCCACCTTGTGAAAATCACTACCATCCTTCCCCAAGACTATTATTTTTTTTCAAAATTGTTACTTTTTTCCAAACTGAAACTCTGTAGTCACTGGATGATCTCTCTCTGCAGTCTTTCCTATAATTCCTGGCAGTCACCATTCTCTTTTCTGTTTCAGTAAATTTGATTACTAATATAAATAAAACCATATAATATTTATCTTCACTTAACAGAATGATCTCTATGGATGCATCCTTGTTGCATTTGTCAGAATTTCCCTCCTTTATTAGGGATGACTAACTATATGTCTATACCACATTTTTTAGCCATTGATGGACATTTAGGTTACTTTTGTCTTCTGACCTTTGTAAAGCCTGGTGTTGAGAACATAAATAAAATCTCTTCAAGCCCTTGCTTTCACCTTTGGTTGGGTATGTAACTAGAAGCAGAATTGCTAGAGCTTGTGATATGACAATCCCATGGGGTTTTGTTAAAGATATCAGTCTTGTTCATCCTTGTTTCTCAGGGCCTAGAATAGTATCTACATGTAGCAGGCACTCAGTGAGTATTTGAATAAGAGAAGAAACTGAAAAAAAAGATACATGTTTGGGTAGTAGCTGTAGTTACAAGGTACATCGCTGAACTTTGGATCCAATAGGGTCTGTTTGTGATCTCTTTAGGATTCTGTTGTCACTGCTTCTGGAGGTTGGGAAATATCAGCCATAAAGTAGTAAGAATGGAAAGGCAGGTGGACTTTGGACGCCATCTGCTTCCCTCAGCTTTCAACATACAACTCATAAAAGATTTAAAATGTTTCCAGAGGTAAAATAAAATAGAGGAAGAGGGAAAGTAGGAAGAGAAAGGAAAGAGAGAGAGAGAGAGAGAGAGAGAGAGAGAGAAAGACCATGAACAGAAAA
Source organism: Typhlomys cinereus (assembly GCA_023101885.1). Lineage (NCBI taxonomy): Eukaryota > Metazoa > Chordata > Mammalia > Rodentia > Platacanthomyidae > Typhlomys > Typhlomys cinereus. Next base: position 234,364 of record JALPQD010000100.1, on the reverse strand, counting down.
AATACTGTTTTGGCAAAAACCTTACTTATGTACCAATCTATTAATCCAGTTTTTTCACCTATTGCTTCTCTATTTCAGTATTACTTGTTGGGAAATGGTAAATCTCTGCTATACAAAATAAACTTCTGGCCTATGTTTTAGATTTGAGGCCATTTAAAATACAATTCTATTTGAAGCCTTGTAAAATTCTGCTATATTCTCAATGTTTTAACATTATTTACTAAACTAGGCAATAACCACACAAGATGCTTTTAGCTTGCTCTCTCCTCTTTAGCTGACCATTATGGTGGTTTCTTGTATATTTGGCTGATTTCATTTTTTTAAAATTTGAGACAGGGTCTCATATGTAACCCTGATTGATCTGGAACTCATTATGTAGACTAAGCCTCAAACTTTCAGTGATCCTCCTGCCTCTGCTTTCCGAGTGCTGGGATCAGAGTCATGCGCCCCACGCCCGGCCAGCACTGAGGTTCCTGATCAATGGAGTTGTTGAGCATGGGGAGAGACTTTAAAGCGTAAAATTAATATATTCTTTTAATGAAGAGAAAACTTACATGGCACAATGTAAATGCGTGTGTGTGTGTGTGTGTGTGTATGTGTGTGTGTGTGTGTGTGTATGTGTGTGATGCAGGATCATGTGTGTGAGTGCAGGAATGCATGCCATAGCTTACGCGTGGAGGCTGTAGGATAAACTCAAGTATTGGTCCTCACCTTCCACCTTGAGACAGGGTCTCTGTTGTTTCCTGCTTTGAGGCATACGGCAGGTTAGCTGCCTGGGGCTGATTCTCCTGTCTGCCTCGCATCTAGCCTTAATATTTGATTGAAAACCTTCTCTGGCTTGGTCAGGGCAAACCTGGGAAGAGGAAGTAGTTCGGGCAATAAGCAACCCACAGAATTGTGTCTGTTAAACTTAAGAAAAGTACTGGGATCACAAACGTGTGCTACTATACCCAGTTCTGCGTGGGTCCTGGAAATTTGAACTCGGGTTCTGTGACAAGCTCTTTACTCACTCCATCACGTCCCCAGCTCTAGCAGGGATTTGTAATAAGCTTTTGTAGGAGCCAGTAAGATAGCTCAGCAGGTAAGGTGCCTGCTCACAAACCTGGCAACCTGAGATCAATCCCTGGAAGCCCACGTGTAGAAGAAGAGAACTGACTTCCAAAAGTCTTCTGGCGCCATGGCATGACATACCCACATGTCTGTCTGTCTGTCTGTCTGTCTGTCTGTCTCTCTCCTCCCCTCTTTCTCCCTCTCAGAAGTGTTTTTGAAGTCCTCCAGACATTGAAACCAGAACCCCGTCCTGTCTCCTGTCTTTACTCTCACTCCAGCATGTATTCTGCACCCTCTTTCCCATCTAGGGCTTTGAAAAGCAAAGCATCCCATGATGCTCAAGACCACAGGTACTGTGCAAACAGGCCTTCAGTCCATTTGCTAAGCATTTATTAAATTTATGTATTTTAATCATATTTAATACAGAACCCAGCGCCTCAGGCCCCACCTCCAGAAAAATCTAATTTACTTCTTAAAGGCTCCCTGGATGAATCTAACCAGTGAGTCTCAAATAGAATCATTGTGGGAACTTGTTACACCCAGAATGCTGAGTCCACCCTCAGGTTTCTGATCCAGGAAATCTATACTCTCTCTCTCTCTCTCTCTCTCTCTCTCTCTCTCTCTCTCTTTCCCTCTCTCCACATGTATGTGCATATGTGAGTATGTACATGTGTACATGTGCTTATGTCTGTGCATAAATTTGGAAACCAGAGGACACCTTTGCTGCCCCCCTTCAGGAGCTGTCCTGTCCATCTTTTTTTTTTTTTTTGAGATAGGATCTCTCATTGACCTGGAACTCGCCAGTGAGTCCCAGGGACCTGCCTATCTCTGCCTCCCCAGCTCTGGGATTACAAGCACACTGGAATCTGCGTTTTTCATCAAGTTTTACCTGGTGTTGCTCCTTTGAGATTGTCTATGTCCAGTGCTCAGGACAGATACTAGAAACTCACAGTCCTGTAGCTCTGTAGGAAGAGAGCAAGTCTCAGTCTCTGCCTCCGTAAGGCACTAAATAAACCTTCAGTGATGAAATGACATTTGGTGGCAATTTAAAGAAAGTTAGCAAATGAAATGGTAGACTGGTCGCCCACCCCACAGGCTCCAGGATGGAGTGGGAGAAGTTCTGCCAGGGCATCCTGAATGTTCTTCCACTAGGGGAACTGTCAAAATGGGCACCGGCTTGCCATAGTGGGTCAGCTTTCATCTTAGCACTGCCCCTGCCTCAGGGGCAAGGAGAGTCCAGAGGACTCGCCGCCACTGAACTGAAGCTCTGGAGGGAGACGGAGCAGATGTGTTGAGATGGCTTGAGCAGGACACAAAGTAGAGAGGCGAGAGCCATGTCAGGAGCGTCTGAGGCTAGAGCCTTCAGCAATGAGTTGGCCGCTTGAGGACAAGCATTGCCTGCCTTGGACACACACAGAGTCTGCTGGAGTTCTCCGGTCCTGGGGTGCTGTGCTTTGGGAGCCATCCTTTTTAAGATGGAGCCTTCTGAGTCAAAAGTCCACCTGGAACCTAGACTGTGTTTCTTGAAACTCAGAGCACAGGAGTTCCCTGGCCATGAAGAGGAGGACAGGGTCAGGGACATCTCGAGGTCTGTGGCTTCTCGTCAGAGCCTAAGTGCTGTTGAGAAGGTCCCTCCTGCCTCCCGAGTACTGCTGTCCAAGCAGAGGCTGCTGGGGAAGTGCTGCGAGGGGCCCGAGCTGCCTGTTTCATAATGGGAGAGAGGAAGTGCACCCCCCCAGGGAGAAATGGTATTGGGGAAAAATGCATCGAGGGACATGAGAGACACCCTGCTAGCTAATGGGAGTGAGGACCCCTATGGAAATACTAGGAAGTAAGAACACAAGAAGATAGTTTAGGGGACAATGGAAAGCCTTTAGTGACAGGTAAGTAAAGGGGTGGGAGTGTTTTTCATGTGACTTGAAGTCAGTTCCACAAGGGCACTGAAGATTTCAGGAGGTTGTTTCCCTCTTTCTCCCTTCCTCCTCTTCCTCCTCCTCCTCCTCCTCTTCTTCCTTCTCTACCTTCTCCTGCTCCCTTCCTCCCCCTCTTTTGCCTCCTCCTTCTCTACCTCCTGATCTTTTCTATAAGTTCCCTTGAGTTCTATTCTGAAACCCTTAATGGTTTTTCCATCTCACTAGGGACAGTTTGAAAACATTCTCTGGCTTGGTCTGGGTTGGGGCTCAGCCCAAGGCAAAACTGGGGAGAGGAGGTAGGTCCTAGCTATAAGCAACCCACAGAATTGTGTCTGCTATTTAAGAAAAGTTTCTGGGTTTTCAACTAATTACAAAAATACATAATGGATGCCTTTTGCATCTGCTAGTTATTCTGGAACAGGCCTACATCCAAGAGCAAACTTTAAACAAACAATACGATTATGGAGCTTAACTATTTCAATGTGTAACTGAGAAGAAAGCCAAGCCCCGAGAAACTGCATTGACACATACACTCAGACATCAGCATATAAGTGATCATACCAACAGATACAGCCCATTGTGTACACAATCCATGCTTGAAACCAGCACCCAGGGCGCATGGGAACACGGTTCACAAACATGCCGGCTTAACAACACTCATGCACATACATAAATAGTACTTGCATACGTGTGCATGAAGACGCCTACACATTCCAGCTACATAAACATACAGACAGACATAAAATCTGAGACACGGATGAATTGATTGTATACAAATCATTTTTTTTTTTTTTTTAAATCACAGTGAGCTATTCCCGTGTGAGGATTTTGAGTGGGTTCTCCCAATCAGGAAACGAAGCACTTAATCAGGTGGTAGCAAATGTAATTATCAATGTGGCCACCAAGGGGCGCCCAGGATCCATCCTGCATCCATCTTTCACTGTCCCATGGGCCAAGTATATCTGTATACACACAAGCCTGTGCCTTCGTGCTCTGGCAAAGAGCGCTGAGCTCCCAACCCCAACCTTCCAGTGTCCCCTGTATTCATTTTCATCTCCCTATAACACAGTGCTGAAACGAAGGCGAGTCCCTCACTACTACGGGTCTCTCAGAGCCATGCTTAGGAGCTTCCGGCTGGTCCTGCACTCTGCATCTTGAATAACTAGATCTGTCTTATGGCTCCTAGCTAGCATCTCTTCTTGCTGGTTTTCCATCTATCTTAGACTCCTCCTTTTTGCCCAATGTCACACCACTACATATAAAAGTAATAGAATGACCAGCCCTGATCCACTTTCCCTGAAGATAAAGGCTAGAGGGTCCTTCTTCCTTCCCCCCTCCCACTTTTGTGCTTTAACTATAAGAATGCCAGCTTCAAAATACATGGTATGGCTAGAAAGATGCAAGATGTCCCGAGGATCATTCTTTTCAGCATCCCAGGCTCTTCGCCCCATAACTTTGTCTTCATTCTCAGAGTCCATCATGATAGATGCTGGGGCAACCTCTGGAAATAGCAAGGTCTCTGTCCTCTGGGGAGTTACTGGTCTGTGGTGGGCTGCATAGCATGAGGTACACATGCAGAGGAAGTACAAGTGAAGAGGAGGCCGTGAGCTCTTCAGAGGAGTGAGGAACACTCACAGAGGCAACAAGAGCCGGTCGGAAACTCACGCGGTGCATACAAATGGGCATCGCTCTTGCTGCTTGGTGGATGTTTTCTGTGATTGCTCGTACAGGAAACCCAGGTCTGCCTGTCTGCAGTCTGAGAGCTTAATCACCAGTCCAGAATGCTCCTTATAGCATAAACAAAGCAAGGGCTTGGGACCAACTGTGAAGGGCATGCCAGTGTATTTGGTCTCTATGGCTGCATAATCAACCACTACAAACTAGATGATTTAAAACACCCATTTATTACCTTGCAATTCTGTGAGCCAGAAGTCTGAGAAGAGTCATCATAGTATCACAAGCCTGGAATCAAGGTTTTGGCCAGGAGCCAGTAAGATGGTTCAGCAGGTTAAGATTTTAAGGCATCTACTTACAAACCAGGAGATCTGAGTTCGATCCCCAAAAGCCCACACAGTGGAAGGAGATAGCTGACATCTGAAAGTTGTCCTCTGAGCTCCACCTGTGCATTCACAGCGGGTATGCATTCTCTTTCTCTCTCTCCTTCCCTTTCTCTTCTTCTCCTCTCTCTTCCTCACTCTCTGTCTACTCCCTCATATAAATTAAACTTTAAAAGAAGATGTTAACTAGTGCCAGTTCTCATATGGAAGTTCTGGGACGGAGCCCACCTCCAAACTCCGCATATGCAGTGTTGGTGGGGTTCATGTCCTCAGGACTGTAGCCTGAGCATCCTCAGTTTCTTGCTACCTGTTGGTCACGGGTGTTTCGGGGCTTGAAAGTTGCTCTCTCACAGGCCCTTCCAGTTTTCAGCACAGCAAGGCAGGCAGAATCTTCCTCGTACTTTGTATCTCTGACTTGTATTGCCAGCTGAACAAAGCTCTCAACCTCAATTTACAGGGCCGGTAATAATATAGGACTTGTCAGGTATCTCCATGTTTTACATCAACTGGTCAGTTCCTCTGTTACATCCCACAAACTCTCTCTTGTCATACACTATCCATAAGAAGGAGTTAGCCAAGGATGAGGGTCACTCTGCCCAAGGACCCTTATCCACTTATAGGCCTGTCTCTTTGAGTGTGGGTTAGGCATGTGATTATGTTTTATGACAAAAGGTGGATTACCTGAGTATGCCCAATCAAGTCATGTGAGCCCATATAAACAAGTTTTCTCTGGCTGGCAGGAGACGGTCCAAGAGTTAAAGGCACAGAAAGCCTTTGACCTGCTGGTGCTGACTTTGAAGATGGAGAGGGCCATGTGCCAAGATGGGCGAAAGTCACTTGGGAGCTGAGATGGCCCCAGGGAACAATCTGCAAAAGCTCAAGGACATCAGTTCTACACCTGCAAGGACCTGAATTCTGCCAGCAACCAAGGGAGCGTGGAGGCAGACTATCCTGGACTTCCAGACCCTAGCTTGGCTCTTGATCCCAGTCTTCCTATACTGTGTGTGGAGGAGCCACTTGAGAATGCTCAAGCTCTGGCCTGCGGACCTGTGAGGGGATGAACATATGTTCTCGTCAGCTCCTGCTTTGTGGTAATTTGTCGTGCAGCAATAGAAAACTAACCAGACACAGGTCACTACATTCGTCAGATGAGGCGGGATCCTGATGATCTGACTACATTGTTCTCTTGTACTCTCTCTATTTAATTTGTGTTGCAGTCAGTCTGCATTGCTGATAAATGACCATCAAACGGCTTAAGGGAACAAGGAGTTTATTTCCTTATGACAGTCTGGTTACAGTTCTCAGTCCAGCTTGACGGGAGAGCACGCGCCAACAACACCAGGGCCAAGGGAACTGGCCACACCATCACTGCGTAACAGCTGAGAGATGGACGATTCTTACTTGCCAGACCAGCATGTCTAGCCAAGTGGACAGAAGGATGCCAACTCTCTCAACCAGCTCTCTGTGATTTATCCAGGGCTTAATCCTACCCACCATGGGCTGGGTCTTCCCCATCAGCTGGACAATCTCCTTCAGGTTTGCTCTGGGCTTAACCATCAACTCTCTACAACTGTGCCTAGAGCTCAAACCCTCAACAGTCAAGTTGACACCTGTGCTTAACTATGACAGTTTGTTGATTTAGTGGGTGTGTGCATGCGCACGCGTGCGCACACGTGCGTGTGTTTGTGTGTGTGTAGAGGGCACTATTTCTCTGTGGAGGACCAAAGGTAACTATAGGAATCATCCTATATTCCTTCTACTTCCTTTTCACTTCCCTCTGGGATTTTCCAGACTCTGCCCACCAAGGCCAGAAGTACCTTTTTCACATGGGACTCGGGATCCAAACTCAGGACCTTCTACTTGCAAAGCAGAGTCTTAACCCCTGAGTCATCTCTCCAGCCCCTCTCTATTTAAAAAACGATTTCCTGTGACTGTTGTTTAGCTTTACAAAAGCTGATTCTGCCTGGAGGTGTAGTTCAGCGACATCCCAGGAATGCACAAGGCCCAGGGTTCAAGGTCCGGGGTTCAAGGCCCAGCAACAGCAAAAGAGAACAGAAAGGAGGCTGGTTCTGTCATGAGTGGATGGGCCCTGAAGGCATTGTGCTAAGTGAAGATGGTCTCAGAAAGACAAGTGCTTCTTCCACGAGGAGTTAATAATCCAGAGACAGAAAGTAGAAGGGGTGCTGCTGGGAGTTGGACATTGTTTCATTGCATGATGTCAGTGTATTTAATGCCACTAACTTGTATAATAAAGATGGTTAGCATGGTTAATTTAAGCTAAACATTTTTACTGAAGTAAAAACAATGTTGATGCCAGTGAGATGGCTCAGCATGTAAAGATGCTTGCCATACAAGTCCTACAGCTAGAGTTCTATTCCTGGAACCCAGATAAAGGTAGAGAGAGACACGAGCCAATAAAAGGAAAGGAAAGACCGAGCATGCTGTATTGCCACTGTGCAAAGAACAAGGAGGAGAGCTCAGCATAGAATGTAGTACTTGTGCATTGCACATTTTGAGGAAAATGGACTAGAAATTATAGAAATCAGTTCCTAGGATTGTACTGTGGAGAAACTCGGGATGCTCATAATTTTGAGTTTGAAATCTTTGCCATGATATTTGGCCTAAATTTAAGAGAGAGAGAGAGAGAGAGAGAGAGACATATCACACAAACAAGGGGCAAGGCCTGACCTAGAAGAAGTCTGAAGTCTTTCTCTTCACAGGCATGGAGTGGAGTACAGCTGCGCTTTTCTGTTGTCTTATTTATTTGTCTAGTTAGTGTGGACACAGATGTCACAGCAAGCCTTGTGGAGTAGATTCCGCGTCTCTGTTTGTGTGTCTGTGTGTTTCAGAGGACGCTGTGTATGCCTGTGGAGCCTCGAGGGTGATTTCAGAAATCACCTTAGATTGCTTCTACCTTCTCTCTGCTTTGCTCTGGAGTTTCCCAGGCTCCAGGACCAGAAGACCAGGCCACCACCATTTCCATATGTGCTTGTGTGTGTGTGTGTGTGTGTGTGTGTGTGTGTGTGTGTGTGCGTTACTAAGCTCAGACCTCACTCAATTCAAGTCAAGAACTCTATCACTAAGCTAAATCCTAAGACCTCCCCACCCCATTGTTTTAGAAGTTCTTTCGAAGAACATTTTAGTAGTTAATTTATCTGTTTTAGGGAGAGAGAGAGGGAGAGCATGTGTGAGCATATATGCCATTATGCATGAGTGGAGGTCAGAGGACAACTTTTGGGAAGTTACTTTTCTCTTTCTACCGTGTGGCTTCTGGGGAATCAAACTCGGGTCACCAAGTTTGTGAGCAGGCACTTTACCCTCTGAGCTGTCTTACCAGCTTTGTCCCCCTCCGTTTCGTTCGCCTGGAAGCTGCTATGGGAAGCACACGGGCTGGAGGTTTGGGCGCCAGGTGGTGAGTTCCATCCTGAGATGTCCGTTGCATCACAATGGTTCTGACCACAGCTTGACAGCATCGTGGGAGGTGACAGACACTTCTGGGTGTGGGATGTGGTTGAAGGAAGCAAGTCAGCAGGAGTATGTCTCAGGGGACAAGTTGTGTGTGTGTGTGTGTGTGTGTGTGTGTGTGAGAGAGAGAGAGAGAGAGAGAGAGAGAAGAGAGAGAAGGTACCCAGTGTCTCTGTGGGTAACTTTGAGGGTCATTCTGAACTGCTTCTACCTCCTTTTTTGCTTTGCTCTGGAATTTCCCAGGTTCCGCCTTCCAGAGCCAGGAGCATCACCTGTTCTGCCTAGCATTTTTACATAAGATCCGGAATCTGAACTCAGGTCTTTCTGCTTTGGAGGCCTGGTCTTAACCTCTCAGCCATCTCTCCAGCCCTGGGATGGGTTGTTCTGTCTGGCTGTTTCCTGCCTTCATAAATGAGCAGCTTTGTCTATACACTACTGATGCAAAGTTCTTCTGTCTTGCCTCAGACCGGAAGCTATGAGTCTACACCCAACCTCTGATGTGGGATCCAGAAGTCAGTTTAGGCGTTAAAAAGATTTAAAAATTGGAAGAGAAAGCTTACTCCCTCCCCAGACTTTTACAAGAGGCCCAGGAACCTAGATACATCCTGTTTGGCACAAACTCTGACCAGGTACTCTGTAACTAGTGTAAACATTTTCTGTAACTTTGACCAGGTATTGTTTTGTTTTTGTAATTTTTGCTTCTTGCTTCAAATGTCTTAGGACTGACCACTGGACGTTCTTTCCCAAGGCCTGATCATGGGACTCGCCACAGGACATTCTTTCCTGAGGTCTCCTTAACCATCTTGTATCCCTCCCCATGACTCAGCTCTGCTAACTCCATGATAAACATCCCTTCACCTGGTTCTTTCTTATGGTACTTTCCTAGCCCCTATCCTATTTCTATGATAGCCCCAAGCTCCTCATTGTAGCTTTCTGCTATAAAATCTGTCTGCTCCCGGAAGCCCACGCTACACTTTCGAGTATGGTCCTGGCGCTCTAGTTTTCTTCTGTCCTATAATAAAGACTTTTCCCTAGCTCAAGTCTGGAGTCTTCGTCTCATTGGGAGGATAGCTGGACCCCACAACAACCTCAATGAACATGGAACAGGCTCGTGTTCCTCTCCCAACCCTAATCCAAAACTTCTGAAGCTATGAACCATAATTAATCTTCCTCCTTTAAAACTTTCTCTCATGTATTTGTTGCAGCAAGGAGAAAGCTGTCTAATCCATCAGCTTGACTTTCTTTTTGCTAATGGTGCTGATGTTTCGATTTTCTTCTTCCAACTCCAACACGGTCTTCTCTGTCTTATTTACAGGTGCTTGGCAGAGCTGACACTCCTTGCTTACACCACCTTGCTTTTCCTCCAGCTTCTAAGAGTTCTCTCCTTCTCTCTCTCTCTCCCTTCCCCCTCTTTCTCTTTTACTCTTATTCTTTCTCTCTCTCTCTCTCTCACTCACTGAGTCTCTCTTTATTCATACCTTCTCAGAGGCCTCCTGACAAGACACTCTGTTCTACTCCAGACTTGTCCGCCGGTGTTTCTGCCCGTTGAACTCTGCCTGACTCACTCGCTTTCTCTGCCCGAGGCCCACTGCTTTTTGAAACTCAAGTTTTGTGCTTTATTTCCTTGTTGTTCGGCAGCACACCCTGCAAGGACACACTTTAGGGAAATGTGCAAAGATCCTGCCTTCTATATCTTCAAATGTCTTTATCATCTCTCATAATTGATAGCTCAGTCTAGCAGAATTCCAGGCTGAAAACTAAGTTGTCCCAGCATTTCAATAAGTCTCTGTTGGCTTCTCAGATTTGAAAGTCATCCTGATTTTCACGGCGTTGTGACCACTGTCTTTTTCTCCTTATTTCGTGTATTTTTTTCATTCATTCATTTTTCTTTCTTTTTGAAAGTTTTTGGATCTCATTATCCCTCTGTCATAGTTAGACACAGGTGTCAACTTGGCAGTTGCTTGAGTTCTGGGCACAGCTGTGAAGAATTAGAACTTGAATTGAGCCCTGGGCAAGTCTGCAGTTGATTGATTGATTGATGGGGAAGGCCCAGTCCATGGTGGGTAGGACTAGGCCTCTGGGCAGGTGAGTAAGATGGCAGGAACTGGTTAAGGAAGACACCATCCTTCGTTACATACTCAGCCAGACATGCTGGTCTGGCAAGTAAGGATTGTTCCTCTCTCAGCAGTCCTGTGGATATATAGATATGATGTGGTCAACCCCTGGTATTGATGTGGGCTTTCCTGCCAAGCTGGATTAAGAATTGTAACCAGGCAATGGAATCCTTGGCAGCTATCCCACAGTCCTGGCATCTCTAGCATCCCAGGGTCTCCATTACTGCTGTGTTTTACCCTCAGAGCTTTGTGCAGTGGCCTTCAGGGCCTCCTTACAAGGCCTCTCACCCTTGCACACATTGCTTGTCCTCAGCAGTTCTCTGATATCACACAGCAAGACTCCATGACCCTCTCGATCTTTCATGCCTGTAACCATTACCAGGTGGGCAATATCGCCAAGTTTTGCTGCCAGCTCGAGATGTGGATTGGCCCCTTTGGATGACAGCTGCAGCAGTCGCCACATGCACTGGTGACTGAATTTGCAAAATCACTTTCTTAGGCAGGGGTTTTGTTGTTTGTCTGTTTTATGTTGTTTATGGGGAAAGAGTCTCTTCTGCAGCATTCCAGCCAGTTTTTCTCCTTTCAAACACATTGGTGTTTTTACAAGTTAGAATCTTCTGATGGGTAGGGTCTTGCCTTTTAAAAAAATCAGGGTGTTATAATGGAACATAGAACACTTTTTATCCAGTATTTGAGCACATAGTTATTTTAATATGAGAACTTTATGAACTTTGTTTATAGGGAGGAAAAAAAATTGGCTGTTCCGAGAATTGAACACAGGACCTTGCACATGCTAGGCAAGTGCTTTACTGCTGTGCTGTAAGTCCAGCCCTTGGAGTGATTCTTTATGTCTCATATTTTATTCTTTTTAATTTTCTAACTGCTTGTCCTTTTATTTTGCTCTCTAAGAAATTTTCTTTAATATATTCTGTCAAATTTAAAGATTGCATTTTTAAGTTACTTTTCAGTTATCGTGATATATATGACCAGAAACTTAGGAAATGTCACAGTTTTTCTGCATGTTGCTGATAAATTCACGACCAAATGACCTATAAGGCAGTCAAAAGGTCTTATTCTCTCTTATGATTGTCTGGTTACAGTTCTTAATCCAGGAGAGCCCACATTAACACCAGGGATTGTGGGAACTAGCCACACCATATCCTACATCCACAGGATTGCTAAGGAAAGGACAATCCTTACTTGCCAGACCAGCAAGTCTGGCCAAGTACACCAAAGGATGTCAATTTCCTTAACCAATTCCCTCCATCTTATTCACCTGCCCAGAGTCTAGTCCCACTTCCCATGGGTTGGGCCTTCTTCATCAACTAGAGAATCTCCTTCAGGCTTACTTGGGACCTAATTCAATCACTAATTCTTTACACATATACCCGGAGCTTGAACCCTTAACTGTCAAGTTGACACCTCTAACTATGACAAGGGACAAGGGTTTATTCATGTTCGCTTTGGCATTATTTCCATTATGGCAGGTGAGTTATACCCACTTCAGGAGTCGAGAGAACTGACCACACCATAAACTCAGAGAGCTAAGAGAGGGGCATACTTCCTGTCTTACCTGTCGCTGAAGCTATCTTACCTGCAAGGAATATTCATATCCACCATGGACTGGGTTTTCCCACATCAATTGGACAATCTACTATACACTTGTTCACAGGCTTTTCTTGACTAAATAATTCTTCACAGATATGCCTAAAGGTTCAGTTATCAAGTTGACATCTAAAACTAACTACCATATACATCTGCTTGTCTCGTCTCTGGCTTGCTTTCTTCTTCATACCATATAGTACTGCACTGAGTGTCTGGAAGGATAACAAAAGTACAAGTTCCTTGTATTATTTCTGTTTCCTGAGGTCATTGCATATGCTTGCCTTACTCTGGGTTTGGAGACTTCCCTCAGATGTGCGCCTTGGTGGCTGTGCAGCCCACCAGTGACTGGACTTCCTCCCAAGAGTCCCTCTCGCTCTCCAAGGTAGAACCTGGAAGGTCTTTTGGGAACATTCAAGTTCCCCAGAACCCTGTGGCTTTCTCGCCTGGAGACAATGGCAGATCCTTGTGCTCCTTCAGAGGGGAGAGTGAGTGCTCTGTGCTGACTCTGGGTATCCCTGGGAAGCTCTGGGGTGTATTGACTCTAAAGAGGGAGGCAAACTTCCCCTTTCTTGGTTGCACCTCTCTATATATGCTGCAGCCTGACAGGAGCTCTTGTATCAGGAACTACTGCCCCTTCCTTCCCCGCTTCCCGATTCTGAAATCTGTGCAACGACTGTCTCCTATGGTCACCTTGCCTGTTGTCGTCACATTGTGTGTATATCCCCTCCTGTTGCTCAAGTCACTGTGGAAAGAGGAACAAAACAAGTGGTCTGTTTGTCATTCCCCAGTGATCTGTGGACCCAAGCTCTTTCCTTTCTCCTCATTACTGGGGGACCTCAAGGTAGGACTTGAGGCCTTCATGGGCTGAACCACTGGATCAGGTAATATCTCCAAGGCTGGGACACCAGGCCTCCCTGTATCCTGGATGGCACTGCCAGAAGACCCTTTGCCAGCCTGATTTGCCCAGGGTTGAGGGTTTCCTGAGACATGAGATTTTTCAGGAATAAACCTAGAAAGATTTAGGCACACAGGATGAGTCAGTCACCATACCTGCAGAAGATGGGTCCCCTTTTTTCAACCCTCGTATGGTTTCTCATGGAGGAAATGTTGGTATTCAATGCTTCAACCTAATTTCTGAGAGCTTGTGATAGTTAATCTTGGTTGTCAACTTGATTATGCCTGGGATTAACTAACCAGTTGCCAGACCATTTGAAGACATTATCTGGATCAGTATATTTGCAACACAAAGACTAACCCTTAATTTGGATGGAACTTACCGGTAGCAGACAAAATAAAAAGAATCACAAGGCAGAAGAGCTCTCAGACTTTTGCCCTATGCTGGTAAAATCATCTTCCCTCCTGCCACCATCAAAACCCAGCTTCTTCGACCCTCTGATGTGACCAAAGTAGATCCTCTGGCCTTCAGCAACACAGTGGAACTGCTGGGATATTTGACGTCTGGACTGAGCAGCCTGGCAACCATTGTTGGACTACAGAGACCTTACTTTATAAGCCAATCCAATAAATTCCCTTTTAATATTTTTATACTGTTGGTTCTGTTCCTAGAGACTATTAGTCTCTCCTGACTAATGCAGAGTCCCAGGTAGCCTCAAGTACAGGCTCACACCCACCTCCTGCTCATCGCAAAGTTGTGATGGACAGGCCAGCAGAAAGCCTTCCTCTATCTCCCTCTTCATCCCCTTCAAGACCTACTTGTACTTCCAGGGAGTGGGAGCTGGGTACAGACATGGCTGAATATTCCTACAATGTTTTCTTGACGTCTCCCCTCATACTGGGCCCAGCATGACCTTGGGAGCTACGTGGAACAGGTTTGGATTCTTCTCCCTTATCTATATTAATAACCAGATTTAAAGTGCCCATGAACACATTTGCAGAACACTTACTATTTCAGGCCTGACCTCTTGCTAAACTTTTTTTTTTAATTATTATTTATTCAACTGTGCGCATGTGCGTGTGTGTGTCTGTGTGTGTGTATGTCTGTGTATGTGTAGAACCACGGACGAATTTGCGAACCACCATGGACGCCTCCACCTTCTTCTGCCCCGGGATTCACAGGCTCTGCCCTACCAGGACCAGAAGCGCAGGCCGCCCCCGCTTCCGCCTGGCGTCTATACATGGGATCTGGGATCCGAACTCAGGACCTTCTGCCTGCAAGGCGGAGGCTTAACCCCTGAGCCACCTCTCCAGCCCCCCTCTTGCTAAACTTTAACTCTGTGACATCATTTCATTTAGCCCTCAGGTGTGATGCTATGTGGCTATTTTTACTCTTCCTACCTCATGTGTGGGGAAAAAGCGAGGCTCTATGAGGCTAACTGGCTCAGAGATACACAGCTAACAGTAAATATGAAAACAAAATATGCACCAAACAGCACCTGATGTGACAGTTTAAGAATGCAGTCTTGAAATGTCCAATGTAAGTCTCTCTTCCTCCAGAAAGCCTGATTCTGTTTTGCTTCCTATTCTGAACTTTCATAGAGAGCTCAATATTGGCTTGACTTCCAGCACATTGTGCATTTACCCGACAAGAAGCCTGGAGGCGTGTCCAGGGCTGGTGCCAGAGCTGATAGACACATTGTGTGTGCTTGACTTTTTGTCACTGTAGTGCATACATAAGAGAAACCGAAGGAGGCAAGAGTCACGTTGGCTCTGGAAGTGGTCTGAGAGGCAGAAGCTGGCACTTACTGCAGGGCAACGCAGCAGTCAGCTTCCATTCTGCGCCTCTTTCCCTCTTCTGCATAATGAAAGGACTTCTTCAGGCTGAGAGGCCAGGGCAGAAGGGAATGCTGCTCGCTCAGCCTGTGTGCGGGCTCTGAATTGCTCTAGCTTAGCCCAGGGATCTTGCCTCTAGCTGTTGGTGTCAATTTGCCAAACAAACCTAATCACTTAATGAGAAACGAAAATGGTGCCTGGTTCCCCCACCTAATTGCCCCTTTGAAAACAGCACACAGGAGATTTATAGTAATCGCCATAATTGCCTCATAAAACCTGGAGTTTGAAGACTGACACGCCTCATTTCTGGGAGGAATTTAGGAGCAGGGATGAAGGCAAGGAGTTCCTGGCCTGATTTGTCCTTGGTTCCCTGGAATCCAGGACTCTTCCTCCAGAACGCCTGCCATCCTGACCCCAACCAAATATTGTTGTACTGCAGCCAATGTCTCCTTGCAGGTGTGCTCTCTGGGTCTCCTTTGCCATTAATGCACCCTAAGGGAGGCGGACTAGACACACCAAGAAGACCCAGCATCCCACTGGTCAGGGACACTAACCTCTGAGGTCATTTGCAATGTCTGACTTAAAGAGCAGGAGTCACTTGGGATCAAAAGCTGACCATGGGAGTACTCACTAGGTGACAGGTACTTAGCTAAATGTTTGGCATACAACTGAGGGGGGGGGTCACCTGTAGCTTATCTCTCAGTAGAGAGACAGGTATGAGCCCAAAGAATCTTATAAAGTGCTTTCGTGGCCAGTGAGACAGCTCAGTGGGTAAGGCGCCTGCTTGCACACCTGGTGACCTGAGTTCAATCTCTGGAAACCCAGATGTTGGAAGGAGAGAAATGACTCCCAAAAGTCATTCTCTGACCTGCATCCATGTGCCATGACAGCATGTGTGTTCCCCTCTCTCTCTTGTTCTCTCCCCCTCTCTAGTAGATAAATATTAGAGCAAAAACACAAAAGACCATAGAGAACATTTTTAAAAAATAAAATACTTTCATATTGGTTACTTTTTTAAAAAGTATTTTATTTATTTATTCACTCTGCGTATGTGTGTGTGTGTGTGTGTGTGTGTGTGTGTGTGTGTGTGTATCAGAGGGCACTGTGTGTCCCTCTGGAAGACCAATGATGACTTTGAGAATCATTCTGGATTGCTTCTACCTCCTTCTTGCTTTGCTCTGGGATTTCCCAGGTTGCACTCACCAGAGCCAGAAGTGCAAGCTGTAGCATTTCCTCTTGGCTTTTTTTTAAATACATTTTTATTATTATTTCAGCTCATACAAACTTAATAGGTACACCAGTTCCCTCCCTCCCTCCTCCTCCCCCCGAACCCCCTGCTCCCCCTCCCCTCACCCCTCCCTCCCCATCCCCCCGTGCCTCCCACCCCAATTCCCAGAGTCCTTTCTTGTGCATGCCTGACTCTCCTCTGGGCCCTCCTCTCCAATGACGTACAAGGACCCAGTGGCATTTCCCTGAACCCTTTCCTGTGTTCCCCTTAAGCATAGGAACACTACTGTGGCTGTCAATCCCTTGCCTCCAAGGATCTTGGTGCCTTTAGCAGATGCTAGACTTTGTGAGGTCAATAGCGTGTTGGACATTGCGCTGGGCATGCAATGTCCAATTATGATTGCTTCGGCCCTAACTTGTGTGGAGTATCTTGCAAATCATTGTTCCTCCCATCCTTTTGCTCTTACACTCTTACCGCCCCCTCTTCCGCAAATGTCCCTGAGCTTCAGGATGGGGGGAGATTAGTCTGGCCTAGTTCTAGGTGGTTGATATAGAATCTCTGAAGTTCTGGATAGTGGTTTGTTGATTTTCTTTTGCAGTTTTGTTGCTCCTGCAATGCCCTGCACTCCATCGTGATGGGCACTGTATGTTACCCCCTGGCCAGAGACAGAAAGCTAGGTGGCGGGTGAAGGCCCCGGGAGTTAACGTTTCTATCACTTTCCTGTTTCTTGTCTTGTGTGTGTGTGTGTGTGTGTGTGTGTGTGTGTGTGTGTGTGTGTGTGTATGCACATGCATGAGCACATTCAAGGGTAGATGTAATACTTACACCCAAAAGTGGAATCGCAGGGTCATATGGCATTTGGCAATGGGAGGGGTCAATCACCCATTTGCAAAATGGCTACTTTTTAATCTGCCAGACTATATGCCCTCCCCTTCTGGTGAGTTCATACCCCCTTAGTTGTAAATGATCAGGAACGAATGTCTGTGAACTTCCTCCTGGCTTTTTTACGTGGGACCTGGGATCCAAACTCAGGACCTTCTGCTTGTGAGGCAGAGTCTTAACTCCTAAGCCAACTCTCCAGCTCTGGTTACTTTCTTCATGGCTGGGATCAAACACCTGGCAAGAAACCACTTAAGAGAGGGGAGATTTATTTTGAAGCATGGTTCAGGAGATACGGTCCATCATGGTAGGGAACACCTGGCAATCTATGGCTGCAGGAGTTCACAACACAGCTTGTGCACAGCTCAGTGGAGCAGGAAGCAGAGTGAGAACCGAGAAAGTGACATAACACTTAAGGGAAGGGGCTCATGACTCCCCAGTAATCCACTTCCTCCAGAGAGGGCCCACAACTTCCCCAAACAGTGCCACCTGCTGGAAAACAAGTGTTCAAATACACAAGTCTATTTCTATTTCATACCTTTTCTTTTCCCGCCATTTTCCCTCCTATTTTCACATCTTCCCACATATTTTCCTACTGGTTTTCATCTGGAATGCCATACAAGCAGGGAAATAATAGTTTTTGATGCACATTAGGAATTTAAAAGGTAAGGGGGTTGGTTATTTGTTCATCATTTTTTCTAGAAAGGGCCTTACGAGGGTTCAGGCTAGCCCTGAACTTACTGTGTAGCCAAAGATAACCTTGAACTTGAATTCCTGCCTCTATGACACAAGTGCCTGGATCGCAGGTATGAGCCACTGTGCCTGTGTCTAAAGCTAGTTTGGAATGAATGAATGGACAAATGAGCACAGTAAAGGAGGATGAGAGGGAAGAAAACAGAAATCTCCACAGAGGGAGAGGATGCACATGGGGGAATGCTGAGCAGAGCGTGAGCCTTCCTGCTGTCACTGACTCAGTGCTGGAGACCTGGGGGACCTGCAAGCCAGGACTGGCTGGACTCAAGAAAATACAAGTCTGGGGACAGCCCATGTGCCCCTGATCGCTCCTCCCATCCTTTAGCTTAGAGTTGAGGGTGGTGAGGGCTTAGAGGAATGAGGCTTGAGAATAAAGGTGCTGGAGCCTTTGCAGCTCCTTTGGAAGCAGTAGGACTTGTTGCTTCTTTTCTCACTCTTTTTCTTTCTTCCTCCCTCCCTCCCTTCCTTTCTTCCTTCCTTTGTGATAACCAATGAGTTTACTGTTTCACAGTGAAGATCAAACATAACTCAAATATAGTAAAGTCTCAAATCACATCTTCTTAGTGTAGTTGAGTCTATTTTAAACCGTGGTTGTGGAGAGATGAGCTTGCTATCTTCCCAGAGTGTCCAGCGGGTGCTCCCAAAACTCTACTCATGGAAAAGGTACCTTTGTAATGAATTTTTTCATGCTTCCACTGATATTCTTCAATTTAGATTTCTGTTTCTTTTTATTCAGACCGTGATAATAATGAGTGCTACTGTGTAACAAAGTAAACCCCACTTAGCAGCATGAGCGACACTATGTACTTGTTATCTCATAGTCTTTGTGGTCCAGAATGGAGTTCCCGCCCTCTTAGACTCACTAAGCTGTAGTTAGAGTCTTGCCTCAGGCATCCTGTCACTCTGTAGCTTCCATGAGGTTGGGATTCCCTTCCAACTTCAGTCAGCGTTGGCATTGTTTCGTTCTTTCCAGGCAACTGGCCAGAGGCCAACCTCCGTTCTATGAGAGCAAGAACATGGGAGGAATTAGAGAAAGATGTCAAGATGAAAGTCTAAATCTTTTCAAGTTCACATAGAGATGACACTTCATCTCTGTATTCTATATTTATTATATTCTGCTTATTAAAAGCAAGTCATTGCCCCAGCACACCTGGTGGGGACAGGAAAATAACAGCTTGGTATCACCCTTATAACTTGGCATATGTCCATCTCTCTTTTACATTTTTGTCATGGGTTAGTTCTGAACCTACATAAGATTTCCAGATAATTACAGGTGGTTACATGTCTCTCACACTGTTTCCATTAATTTTAAGAGCTTACGCCATTGTAGAGCTTTACTTATTGTAATAAAGTTATCACTATTAGGACCCTAATCCACAGACTCTAATCAAGCATCATTGCCTCATTCAGAATCCTTTTTTGCCCCAGCCTTCTTTTGAGGGTGTTATATCGTATTTCTTATTTCCGCTTGAATGGTGCGATGCCTTTTATGGCATGATACCCCTTTTGTTATTTTTATTTTGTATTAACATGTTTTACATGTACAAAATAACAGGTTTTGCTTGTGACATTTTCATTCATGTTTGCAACTGATTGTATTTTTTTATTTTTAAAAGGCCTGTTATATTTTATTTGGCTAGTTTTGCGTCAGGTACGCACATGTCATGGCACGTGTGTGAGGCTAAGGAATAGCTTCTTGCCTTCTGCCTTGTTGACCAGGGTCTCTCTCTTATTTTGGCTGCAGTGTGCACTAGACTAAGCCCACCTGTGTATTTCCGGTTCATTCATAACACTTTGGCCAGCTTTTGGCATGGGCTTTGGGGACAGACCCAGGTCATCAGGCTTCCATGGCAAGGGGTTTCACCCGTCAAGTCATCTTCCTCTCCCCTTGCTTCCTTTTCTCAAGAAAGAAGAAGGGAAAGCTCATTCTTGTTGTTGGGAGGGACAATGAAATGGTCATCAGAGCTGGGTACCGAGTAAGTGGTTGTTTCCTGCTCCCTTCGCCTTTGTCAAACCTTTTACCCTCCTGACTCCCTTGTCAGGGCCTGAGGGAGCAGCACAGCAGGAGGAAGGGAAGCGTCTAAAGGTCCTGAATACAAAACTGCAAGATGACAGAGACAATCAGGGCATCTGAGGACTTCTGACAGATAATTACACTATTCTCTGCTGTGCCCCAGAACTGTTTGAAGTCTCTAGGTTTGACATCTGTTGGCTCACGGGACCAGGGGGCTAGAATGAGCTGGAGCAGGGAGTGGCCAACATAGCTGGGTCCTGTGATGCTCCTGGACTTGGCTGTAGGAGAATGTTCCTTGATTTAGAGATGGAGCTCCATGCACCTACCTATAATCACTAATACACAGAAAGAGAGAGAGAGAGAGAGAGAGAGAGAGAGCAACAGCTAAGCCCATGGTCACGTGGATGGGTGTGTGGTTGATTCTGCTGCCAAGCAGATCCCTAAAGATGAATATTAAACACCTGTAACACGATCCAACTCATTCCAATCCCAGACTATTGCTGATGACCTACTCTGTGACTTTGGCACATCTTGCCTTCTTGGAGATGGGATTTAGTGCTCTGTTGGACCCAATAATTCTCTGCAACTTTGGGCCAATCGCTTGCATCTCTGAACTTTAGTTTTCTTTTCTACAACATGAGAGCAATGATACCCATTTCATGGAGTTATGGTAAGACAGTGTGGAAGTATCTCATATGAGTTCAGTAGAGACTAGGCCAAGAATGCTGGAGACTCCAGTGATTTTAAATGGAGGTGACTGTCCAATCTCCAGGGCCCTTCCCCAAGGATTGTCTAGGATATGTCCCTGTGTTTGGGAGGACTGTTCTGGCTGGGAGTGTCCATCCTCCTCAGCACCTCGTCTGGGGAGAGTGTGGATCCTGTACTGTCCCATTCAGAATCTTCCCCAATTATAGTTCTGCCATCTCCTCGGTTTGCAGAGCTGTCAGAAGGGCGCAGGCAGCTACCAACTGCCAGGGCTTCCACCTGCATCAGGTGGCCTGTGAACATGAAGGGGACATGAAGCTGGTTTGTGCATGCTCCTTTCCCCACACCTCTGGGACCACTTCCATGGCTGCCATGACTTACAGCTAATGTGTCACCTATCTTAGATTTCTTTGAGCTGGCATCAGTCACCTGTAAACAATGATTTCTGACAATGCCTTCTCTGAGTCTTGGTTTCCCTATCTCAATGAGGTCTCTACCCTCTGATATTATTACATTATTCATCAATTCATTCTTTCTGTCAGTCGGTCATTAAGTCATTAGCTGCTGTGCATCTTTTGTGGTCCTGATTCAGTGTGGGACACTGGGAGCCTTGCTAGAGGAATAGTTGACTTGTTGGGATACAGGGCCAGTGAGTCAGGGGAGGAGCCGAGCAAGCATTCAGTTATCGCCACTGTGATCCAGGGAAGCATGGTGCTGGGACCAATTCAGAAGGAGACTCATCCCTGTCTGCAAGGCTTCCTGCAGAAGGTGGCACGGGCTGAAGCTTTTTCGAGTCAGAAAGGCAGGAGAGAGAAGGTATTTCTGACAGAATGTGCTTGGTAAGAGACCCAGAGAGAATGAGAGGAAGCAGCAGTTAGAACTGGCAGCCGTGGCTATGAGATCATCTCTACTTTTCTGGGTTTTTTTTTTTTTTTCTTTCACATGAAGCTTCTTGGAAGAAGGAAAAGGAGACAGAAATAATGCAAGATACTTTTTTTTTTTTAAAAAAGCTTAGAAATGAGTCTTTACTACGGCAAAGCTTTAGAGCGGATGGTGCTTTTCCATCAGGCAGGTCTTCAGTCCCTGCAGAGTTGCATCCGCAGCTGGCCATACAGCTGTGGGAGGCGACTAAAAATAGGAAGGTGGGCAAGGCTAAGGGCAACCAGGCAAGCAGAGGCATAACAACAATGCAGGAAGAAAGCAGCCTGGGAGAAAGGCAAGGGAGGAGCGCGAACATGCCCCTCCCTTGCAGGGAACATACTCATTACATTCTGAGCAGCAGCGGCCCACAATATGTGTTGGAGACAACATGCAGTTATTGTCCCCAAATGTGCCAAAGCCCCGCTAATGACTGCACGCCTGCTCCAGAGGCACACTGCTCCAGATGCAGTCTCCGGCCTCTGGCAAAGCCCTCTTCACCACCCACGCTTCTGCATCCTTCCTGGGATTCTAGTTTCCTAGGGGATGTGTGATGTACTGGGGACCTTGGGGGGAATGATTGCCTTGTCTGGCTCTTTAGGGACAATTTAGGACATCTTTACCTGAAGGGGTTGCTGCAGGGGTATGCTTGTTGACTTGGTAAGATGACTGAGAGAGCACCTGAGTGGTAAGCCAGGGGCTAGGACTCCCTAGGGCCAAGGGATATGGACTCAAAACTTGGGTATTCTATTTCTGCACCTGTCAAAGTGGGAAGTCTTTGGGGCAGCAGTGATTTGCAAAGTCAACGGCCCAAAATACTCAGGGATGCTACCAATGGACAGGCCCTGGGGTTGGAACCAGTCTCTGGCTGCATGTCTCTGCAGCTCCCTGCAGCTTTGTGAGCCTCCAGTCTCATCTGTAAATTGGAAACTGGTTTTTGAAATGTACATTTTTCTAGTTAATTATTTCATGCATAGTGATTGTTTACTTTTTGAAAATTGAATCAAGTCATTTTTTGAATGCGTTATAAACTCAATGTGATTCTAAATTCAAATTATGCAAATACTGCAGCAGGGAGTTAACGTTTCTTTTTTTTTATTATTATTTCAGCTCATACAAACTTAATAGGTACACCAGTTCCCTCCCTCCTTCCTCCTCCCCCGGAACCCCCTGATCTCCCTCCTCTCACCCCTCCCGCCCCATCCCCTCGTGCCTCCCGCCCCAATTCCCAGAGTCCTTTCTTGTGCATGCCTGACTCTCCTCTGGACCTCCTCTCCGATGACGTACAAGGACCCAGTGGCATGTCCCTGAACCCTTTCCTGTGTTCCCCTTAAGCATAGGAACACTGCTGTGGCTGTCAATCCCTTGCCTCCAAGGATCTTGGTGCCTTTAGCAGATGCTAGACTTTGTGAGGTCAATAGTGTGTTGGACATTGCGCTGGGCATGCAATGTCCAATTATGATTGCTTCGGCCCTAACTTGTGTGGAGTATCTTGCAAATCATTGTTCCTCCCATCCTTTTGCTCTTATAGTCTTACCGCCCCCTCTTCCGCAAATGTCCCTGAGCTTCAGGATGGGGAGAGATTAGTTTGGCCTAGTTCTAGGTGGTTGATATAGAGGCTCTGAAGTTCTGGATAGTGGTTTGTTGATTTTCTTTTGCAGTTTTGTTGCCCCTGCAATGCCCTTCACTCCATCGTGATGGGCACTGTATGTCACCCCCTGGCCAGAGACAGAAAGCTAGGTGGCGGGTGAAGGCCCCGGGAGTTAATGTTTCTATCACTTTCCTGTTTCTTGTCTTGTGTGTGTGTGTGTGTGTGTGTGTGTGTGTGTGTGTGTGTGTGTGTGTATGCACATGCATGAGCACGTACTAATGTGCTGGTTCTAATGTGTGCAGAGCCCACAGGAGAGCATGCGGAGTCTTCCTATATTACTCTCTCCCTATTCACATAAGACAAAGTATTTCACTGAGCCAATACCATTTCAGCTAGGCAGGCTGGTCAGTGAACTCATGGGACCTACCTGTCTTCACTCCCCCAATAGTGCTCCACTTTTATGTGGGTGCTAGAGACTCAAACTCAGGTCTCATGCTTGTGCAGCAAACACTCCTATCCACTGGATCATCCTCCAGCCCTCATTTTGTTTTGGGGGAACAGTGTGCACTAAATTGACTGGGTTACACAAAAGCTCATGGTTTAAATGATCCTGTGCTTCAGCCACCTAGCACCTGGCACTACAGGTGTGCAATGCCCAGTCCTTTCTGCTTAGCACCTGCCATATGAACAGTGTATAAGTTTTAGAACTTTCTTGGGGGAAGTATCAACATATTTACTGTGAAATGTATTATCGTTAACCGCACAATCTGGTGAAGAAGATTCACAGTCTTAGGATGGATTTTTTTTTTTCTCCTCAATGCTGGGCATGAAACCCCTGACCTGGTGAATGCTAGGTGAGTACTTGAGCTATACACCTAGTTACCTGATCATAGCTTTAATTAATTATGAAAAATAAAAAATTAAATCACTTAGGGAAAAAACTTGTTGATATTTTGGTGTATTTCCTATTCTTTTTCTAACACTGAAGCTGTGTGAATAATTCTGTGTGTGCGTATGTGTGCATGCTTGTGTGCATACATGTGTGTGCAGGTGTGTTTACAAGAGGACACTTCAGTATGTATGCCTGTAGAGGGTCAAAGGTGACTTAGGGAATCATCCTGGATTGTTCTTCCATATTAATGCTTTGCTCTGGTATCTCCCAGCCTCTGCCTTCCAGAGCTGGAATTAGAAGCCACTTCTATTTCTGCCTGGGATTTTTTTTTTTTTAACATGGGAGGGAATCTGGGGATTCAAGCTCAGGTCCTCTTTGTTTTTGAGGCAAAGTCTTTAACCCCTGGGCCATCTCTTCAGCCCTAGTCTACTTCTTATATTTACCACATTTTCAGTGTTTCCACCTCTCATTAAAGAGTCCTCAAAGATTGTTCTTTTCATGTTTGCCTAATGTTCTAAGGAAAGGATCCAGTCTGAATTCAGCACATTAGGTCGGTTTTTCTTCTGTAATGCAACCTTAAGTGCATGCACACGTTTCTAGAAGGGGATTATGGGACCAAGTCATTATGGAACTCCTCTAGAACTCAGTGTAAACAAGGACAAATTTAACTCATAGAGCCCCTGAAAGACTGGAATGTCACTTAAAGTTCTGACACAGGTGTGTGCTACAACCATGAATGTGAACCTGAGTGGTCCAAGAGAAAGGACGGGTGTATATTCTCCCACACCACAAAGGTCCCATCCTGTGGAACGTCTCTTCCTGGAGTCCCCCCTGAGCCACATGGGAAAGTTTCAGTCTCATCTGGTCTTGATTATTTTAATAGAGTCTTGCCAAGCAGTGGGCTGGTGAATATTTAATTTTTATTTATTTATTTTTGTGCACAGTGCCTCTGTGTGTGTGTGTGTGTGTGTGTGTGTGTGTGTGTGTGTGTGTGTATGTGTGTGTGTGTATCAGAAGGCACTGTGTGTTCCTGTGGAGGACCAAGGGTGAGTTCCAGAATCATCCTGCATTGCTTCTACCTCCTTTGGCTTCACTCTGGGATTTCCTAGGCTCTGTCTTCCAGGGCCAGAAGGATAAAGACCACTGTCATTTCTGTCTGGTTCATTTATGTGGGATCCAGGGTCCAAACTCAGGTTCTTCAGCTTTTAAGGCAGAGTCTTAATCCTTAGCCATCTCTCCAGCACCCTGGTGAATATTTAACAATTGAGTCTTTGACTGGTAGAGGCACCCTATTTTGTAACATTTGCCAATTTCTGTGGTTTGAATACTCCCATGTGTTCAAACTAGCAAGCATGGGGTCACCTAAAGCAAAGTCGGGATGAGGCACACAAGCTCTCACAAACTAGGTGGGGCTGTCTTTCTACCTCCTCCTTTCCCCTCTTGACTCCTTCCTGCTCAGCCTCTATGCTGAGGCTCTTCCAAGGTGACAGAGATAAAGCTTTGTGGGACGTCAGAATTGTTAAAGGGTAAGAACATCTTTCAGTTTTCTAAGGAGAAATTGAGGCTCATGACAGTCAAGGTGACTGTTCTGGTTATTCAGCAAGGTGATCTCTCATGGGACATTATTCTCTTATCCCTATTTGCGACACTTTTAAAATGGAAGCTAGAGCTTTCTACAATACACTGCCATTTCCAGCAGCTCCCCTTTCTTTATAAGGATCCACGTAGGTTGGCAAACACTGTGTTCCTGGTCTTGCCAACAGGAACTGAGAGTCAAGTAAGGGAGCATCCTACTCTCCAAGGGAAGAGATTAGCATAACATGGAAGTTATCTTTTTCATATATAACATTTGTCCCAATCTACATATTCCTTCAATATTCATTTTTCCATGCATCAACCCACTTCATGAGCAAATGACCAATTCCCAGTGCCAGGAATAGGAAGGTCCTTGGCTAACCAGTCAGTCATTCCTCCTCACCTGTACTTGCTCTAAGAGGGGAAAGTAGTTCATTTTAGGCCAATAAACTGAGCTATTTAGAGAAGGGTAAGAATGGGAGCTTTTTTCTCCTAAGAAAGTCCAGGAAGAGACATACTCTGTTCTGATAGCTGGAACTCAAGTGCTGCAGATCTACCTGGTTGTTGTCGTTGATTGACAGGCAGAAGATGCAGCACACTCATGAAGGATTAGCATCAAGGGAAGTTTGGGCCAGAGTCTTAACCCCATCCCACCTCTGACCCTCTTATTAGAGAGAAAACTGGCTTGCTGTTGCATGTTGCCACAACCATCATGAGAAGCACTTCGGATGAAGAAGGGCTGGAAACACAAGAGTTTTCTGCAACCTTCCCATTCCACACCTTCATGGCCGCTCTCAGCTCTTTTAGCCAAAGTCTCTGTTCAGCCTCTTTCTCCCCCTTCATAGTCATCCCCCCACCACCGTCAGCCCATGAAGATGAGGGAGAACCCTCGGTTTTCATCTTTGTCTTGATGCCCAGTCCAGCTGACCCCAACCAGGTGCTACGGAAAGACTGTTGACTCCATGCAGGAAGAAGGAACTGTGGTCAGAATCCTGGCTTCATTTTTGGCTTTGCACTTTTGGACTTCAGACAAGTCTCTTCCCTTTCTGGACCTTAACATCCAACGTCATAAAGAAGGCACATCTCACTCTAGTAGTATTTTAAAATTGGGGCTTTAAAAGTGACCTCGGACTGGAGAGATGATGGCTCAGGGTTTAAGACTCTGCCTTGAAAGCAGAAGGTCCTGAGTTCAGATCCAAGGTCCTGAGTTTGGATACCAGGTCCCATCTAAAAACACCAAGTGGAAACAGTAGCGGCCTGCACTTCTGGCCCTGGTATGCAGAGCCTGGGGAATCCTAGAGCAAAACAAAAAGGAAGTAGAAGCAATCCAGGATGATTCCTGAAGTCACCCTAGGGTCTCCACAGGGACATCAGTACCCTCTAACACACACACACATAGCAAAATAAATAAATGAACAAATATAAAATAAAATAAAAGCAACCTCCCAGCTAACCCATATGATGGTAGTCATGCTTTTAATATCCATCGATGAATTAAAAATATGGCAAAATAAAAACGACTGCAAAGTTTTTAAATGTGGTTGTATTTATCCATCACAGCAGCGTCTATACCCAATTGAGAACCATTCGTATTGGTGTGTGGGAAACATCCAGCTTACAGACAGCACTGGGTGCCATGTGACCTCCAGATGCTTTTAACTAAGGGGCCCAGAGGTTTGGAATCACTGGCCTACACCATTTGAGAGTCTGTCAGGCATTGGGAGCCTATGTAAAACAAGGGATGTGCTGGCGAGTGACTTACATGGAGTGTCAGTAAGGGTGCATGTGTGTGGTGGGGAAGGGGGTGTTTCAAGCTAATTCTTCAATATGGGCTCTAATCTATCTCCCTCCTGACTCAGCCAGCCTGGCAGGCAGCACCATGTTCTTCACTTCCCCGGAAATGAGAACCAGGGAGGCCTGAGTGCACCGAGGCTGTGAGGTTGCAGAGGCGAGATAGATGTCAGAACGCTGACAGCCTGGAATGACGCAGAGCATACTTCAGATGCTATGTGTGTGGTTTAGGAGCAGCTGGAATTACACCCTAGGGGCTCAGCCAACTTCATCAATGCTTGAGCTGAGTCTGGACCCTGCTGAGATGAGGGCCTTGTGGGGGGTCTCAGGCAGTGCAGAAAGGCAGCAAGCACAGGCTGATTCCTAGTTGGAAATCAGGCATAGGGATCCTTGGCTTTTCCAGGCATAGGTGGTCATCATTGAGCAAGGGGCTCAGTGGCACAGTCACCTAGTATTTCCTGAGGAGCTATGTAGCTCAGCAACTTGACTCAGGGTTGGAAGGTGATTGGCCCAGCCCTGACTCTAAACTCCAGACTGTCTCCTCTCTGCTTGGGGAGGCAGACATGAAGCAAGTGCAGAAGCTTCTTTGAATAATGGCTAGCCAGAGGTGTGGTGGGTTAGTCCCTTCCTGTTGCTGTGACATATTACTCTGACAAAAGGACCTTAAGGGCTGGTGAGATGCTTCAGTGGATAGTGGCACCTGCGTACAAACCTGGCAACTTGAGTTTGATTCCCAAGAGCCCACGTGGCAAAAGGAAAGAACTGACTGTTGACTTCTGAAAGTTGTCCTCTGCTCTGTACACACATACTGTGGAATTTTCTCTCTCCTCTCTCCCTTACCCTCTCTGCCTCTCTCTGAAATATTTTTTAAATGCAATTTAGGAGAAAGAGGTTTATTCTAGCTCAAAATTCAAGGGTACAGTCCATCATTGTAAAGTTAAGAGGTCACATTGCATCCACAGTCAGAAAGCAGAGAACATGCTGAATGCTTATGTTCAGCTCCTTTCCCCTGTGTATGGATCTTGGCAAAAGGAAATGGTGTGGCCCACAGTGGCACGGTCTTCCCACCTCAATTAACTCGATTAAGATAGTATCACATGGGTGTTCCCCAGAGATTTGTGTCCTAGGTGATTGTTAGAGCCTTTCAAGTTGACAGGACCTAGCTACCACAGAGGGCCCGTTGTCTGTTGAAGGAGAAATGAACTTATTATAATTGGGTACAGGTATCAGGGTTTGAACTTGTAAAGAATTAGTACATTTATAAAGATTTAGTGGTTGAGTTCAGCCCGGAGCAAGACTGGAGATTATCTGTCTGATGGAGAGACCCAGCCCTTCTTCTTGTGCAGGAGGATAAGATGGAGGGAATTGAGTAAGGAAACTGACATCCTTTGGTATAGTTGGCCAGACATGCTGGTTTGGCAAGTAGGGATTGCCCCTGTATCAGAAGTCCTATGGATATATGGAAATGGTGTGGCCAGTTCCCTCATTCCTTGTTGTTGATGTGTGCTCTCCTGCCAAGTTGAACAAGGAACTTATAACTTGACTATTGTGATAAAACCCCCATGTTCCTCTATAAACCATCTGGTCATGATTTATTGGCAACATGCGGAGTAACTGCAAGAGGTGAAATTGGGAGATGCTCTCTAGAAGATAAAATAATAATTCTGAGAAGCGCTCTTAAAGGATAAATAGGAAGGTGCCAAGCAGGTCAGGGGAAGAGGGTTCCCCTTAGTAGAGGGTTAGTGGAATGAAGTGATTAGTTTCCTCTCTATCCTTGGATGAGAAAATTCTTGTGTGCATTTGTTTGACCCTTTGGAAGTGGAGTTTTATAGAGGGAAAGATGAGACTTAAAGCAATAAAGAGCTTAGGAAACTGTAGGGCTCTTTGGAAAAATAGATGAAGCTGTGTTTGTGTCTAGGCCTGGCAAATAGGGTTGTTCTGATTTTGATTAGCAAAGGCTCAGAGTGGAAGAGGACCGAGCCCCAGGGCGGAAAGCTGCTCCACTTGGCTCTCTATAGAACACATGTCGAGGGGAAGGGGACCAGGGAGGCTAGCGACAAGTGAAGCAGTCACCACGCAGAGGTCTGAACTGCAGTGCTGCCAGGGGGACACGGAGCTAGTGGGACTGTGAGAGAGCCAGGGGTCCTCTGGGGTGTTAAAGCAGGCCACAGATGAGGCATGGCTGCTCATGCTTGGTGAAGAAAGAAGGCAGGTAGCAGACAGAGGAAATGCTAAAACTGGCCTGAACAAGGACCAAGATGATGATGGGTTTAGGAGAAACTCAGAGAAGTGACAGTTCTCAGTGAGCGGTGGTTAGAGAGGTGGAAAGAGAGGAGAAGGATGGTGACTTATGAACGTCACCAAGTGAGATGATCAGCTCTAGGTTCTTCCTGTGTCCAATGGGGAATGAAGCGTGTGGTGTTCCCCCAGTACCCCCTCATCCTCAGCCTGTACCCCTCACAGGGTGGGCCTCCCATCTAATCTCTCTGCCCCTAGTCTCCTACTTGTCCAACCCATTTAGCAGACTGAGGAGTCTGCATGGGGATCTGATAAGGTCACTATCCTGTGGGGACCTAAGCCAAAAATCCTTATTGCCATCCTATAACAGGCAAAGTCAGGTACTAGTTACTCTCTCTCTTCTTTGTGTCAATCTCATTTGCCCTCAACAAATAGCTGTCAGAGGGAATGATAGTAACAACAGTGACAGCCAGGAGTTACCTAAGGGCAGTGCTCTAAGAACCCAACACATCTGGAGGTTCATGTGGTACTCAGAAAAACAATGAGTCTTGTACCTCTCAGGATGGGCCATCTGTTCTTGCCTCCAGATCTACAGACCCATACTCCCCTGCCTAGTCCAGCCATTCTTCAAGCCAGGCAGTTCACATTCATCAATAGACACCTCCTTCCAGGCACTACACTAACTGCCAGGAGTCTAAGGATGAGATGTGGGATGTGCCTTCAGTGCACACAAAGTCAATGGAAGAGACAGAGAATTGCAGTGACAGAGATGTTAAGGGGCACAAGAACGAGCCCCTAATCCAGCTCCTATCTTTTCCCACTTCTCCATCTGGATCAGCACCACCTCCAGGAAGCCTGACTTGGTCAGGCTGGGTGAGGTTCCTCTTTTGTGTTCCTGATGCCCTTACCCCTGCCCACAACATCCGCTGACCACTGAATACAGGGAACATTTGCCTGGCTGCTTCTACCCCAGCACAGTATAGGCGGATGAGAGTCTGGCTTCTTGCTAGGACCCAGCATCTAAGCAGCCTAGACACACACCCTTGGGGTATGCTGAGTGAAAGCCTAGAGTGAGGAACCACATAGAAAGGTGCCTCCTCCCTGTGCCATTGCTCCAGACAGACCATCACTTCTGCCCACCTGAGCCTGCTCAGCCCTTCGAGCCTGGCTCTGTGGCTACTGCTGGACTATTGCTGAAGGCCCTGTCACAGGAGCAGTGGTTAGAAAGGGCCCCACCACAGCAGGGTCCCAGGTGGCAGCTGCTAAATCACACTCCTGAGAAGGGATCTGCATCCTAGGAAGTGCTGATATGAGTGGGAAGCAGCCCTGGTAGGGACTCTGGGGTTCCTGGCTGGCTAGAGACAGTGTCGGGAGTCTCTAGGATTTCCTGCAATTTCTGTCATTACTGCCATGATATGGGCTATGGGATTCCTCAAGACAGTGATGGAAGGCTTTAGAAATAACTACACCATGGTCTCGTTAGAGGCTTTTGGGGGAACGTTGTGGGAAGCCAAGGGGTCTGGAGACAGCTCAGGCTGGCTTCTTGGGACTTTTTGGTGTGAATAAAGCTCCCTCTCTTTCCAGAGCCCTGGAGGGAGCAAGAATGGAGTGTGACACTTGGGTAAGGCTTTCAGCCTCTGGACCCTGTCCTGGGTGGTGAGCTCTGGTCCCATCCTTGGCTCTTTGCCTCTGAGTCTGTCTGGATTCGTAATACCTCTCAAAGCTGGAGCTGGGCAGGGGGTCTTGGAGGCTAACAGAAACAACTTTGGGCGAGGGTGGGAATTTCCACTCTTATCTGGAGGGTCATCAACGTTGTGTGCCCTGACCTGGGCCTTTGGCCTCCAAAGGGCAGTGGGAAGGCTGGCCCCAGGGCCAATCCCTGGCCATTAATCCCTCCTGCCAGCCTGAATATCCACCCAGTGTGGTCAGACAAAGGGCTGCCCAGCCCAGTGACTGTGTTCCTCCCGCCCCAGGGGCTCCACTCAGACGCTGGGCCGCCTGGAATCCAGGTCCATGAGAAAGGGGCTGCCTTCCTGGCCATCTTATGCCCGGATGCTCAGCCGCATCACGTCCAGCCCAGGGCCTGTGAAAAGAGGGCCCAACCACGCTGAAAACAAGGATTAGCCCTTGGGCTGCCCCCTGACACTGGCTTGCTCTGCTCTGGGAAGCAGGCCCAATGGAGGGGGTCAGGCAACCAGAGAGAACTGGAAAAGTCTGGTTTCTTACCCTCTTGGCCCATCTCTTCATCCCCACCCTTCTTAAGATCAGCATGGCTAACCACACATTCAGAATCATTTATTGAACATATACTACGTCCCAGGCTGCACACATGACTTGAGACACTAAAGTCTAAAATACTGAGGTCAGCTTCCTCCTTGGAGGTAAAACAGAGGCTATGATAGGGGATGTCTTTGGAGAGGCTTCCTCTGCCAGGGAGGGTTGGAAAGGAAAAGGCTGGGCTCCATCAGCACCAGCTACAATATAATGATCTGACTGGAAAGATTTCCAGCATGCCTTTCTCCTGTCCTGGTTAACATTAGGGGAAAAAAAGAGTAAGATGGTGTGGAGAGTTGCTGGCTGTGCTGCTATTCGGCGGATGAAGAAACTGAGGCTGGACTGATACCTGCTCAACTGGCTCTGGTAGCCATTCTCTGCTGCTGCAGTGGCCTCTGGCGAGTCGTTAGTGTGACTGCACTATCCGGTGCTGCCAGCCTTGCTGAGGCAATAGAATGCAAGGTGAAGGCAAAGAAAGGCAAGACCTGTTCTGGTACAAAGTCATGCATTCTTTGTTATTATGAGTGTGGCGTTGTCCCTAGATCTGCAAGTGTCATCTTCTTCCTCTCTGCTTCCACAGCCCTACCCCCCTCTTGGCTCGTGAGTGACCATCTCTTCGCTGGATGTGAGTCTCCTCCCTGTACTGCTCTGAGCAATGGCAACAGGCCCAAAGCACTTGTGAATGAAGTAGGATGAACTAAGGCCAGGACTGAAGGAGGCATGGTGTTGCAGTCCGCCTGCATGGTTGCTGATAAATGACCATCAAGTAGCTTAAGGGAACAAGGGGTTTATTGTCTTTTATGATTATCTGGTTATAGTTCTCAGTCCAGCTTGGCAGGAGGGCTCACGTCAACACCAAGGCCGAGAGCCACACCATCTCTACATAATGGCTGAGAAAGGGACAATCCTTACTTGCCAGACTAGCATGTCTGGCCAAGTGTACGAAGGATGCTAACCTTCTCAACCAGCTGTATTTTATTCCAGGGCCTGATCCCACCCATGGGCTGGGCCTTCCCCATCAACTAGACTATTTCCTGCAGGTCTGCTCTGGGCCTAATTCAACCGCTAATTCTCTGCAAATGTGCCCAGAGCTCAAATCCCTCAAATGTCAAGTTGACACCTGTGCTTAACCATGACAAATGGATTTGGGGATTCATGTGGCATCAACTGGATGTGGCAGTAGCCTGGATGTAGGAATCGTACCGGGACAAGAGGGTATTACTGACTGAGATCTGCAACACTGGTAGAAGAGCAGGCGGGGCTGGAAGCATTTCATTTAGGACATCTGTTCTTGGGATGCCTTGAGACACCCACTGGTGATGTCCGATGAGCACCTGCATTTGATGATCTGGAGGTTGGGAGAGGGGTCAGGAAACAATTTTGGCTGATGAAGTGGGGTGAGCCGGAGGTACTCTATTGCCATTTATTTCTAAAGTTTCCACTTTGTTTAATTTTGTTTTTGAGTTTGGGTATCACTATATAGCCCAGTCTTTCCCTGATGATTCTCCAGTGCTGAGGTTACAGGTGTATACCACCATACCTGACTAATGTTTCCACAGGGGAGGATAGCACTCTAAGAGTCGCAATGCTCTGACCTCTATGTTTCCTTCCAGCTCTGCCACTACTAGTTGTGTGAGGCCTCTTAATCTCTCGGAATGTTGGTTTCTTCATTCAAAAAATGGAGATAGGGAGCTGGAGAGATGGCTCAGGGGTTAAGATTCTGTCTCCCAAGCAGAAGGTCCTGAGTTTAGATCCCAGGTCCCATGTAAAAAATGCCAAGCAGAAATGGGAAATGTTGGTGGACTGCACTTCTGGCCTTGGTGGGCAGAGCCTGGGAAAAGCCAGAACAAAGCAAAAAGAAGGTGGAGCAATCCAAGATGATTCCTGAAGTCAGCCTTGGTCCTTCACAGGGACACATTGTTCTCTCTGTCTCTCTTTCTCTCTCTCTCTCTCTTCACACACACACACACACACACTCTCTCTCTCTCAAATGGAGATAGTGGCATAAGAGGTGTTATTATCATCTAAGTAGATTATTGTAAAGTGTTAGCAAATTCAAAAATACCTGGTACTGGTAGCTATGATATTACCAGTTGAGATTCCAGCCAAAGAGAAGGGTCCCCTGAGCTTCGGGTGCTCTAGGCTACAGGCCAGTTGAGCTAGCTTTGGTCATCTGCAGGGAGATAAGGCAATGGGGCATACTTTATCAGAGCTAGATTCAGCTAGATTCAATAGGGCTGGCTCTCAAGGGAACTTAAGATCCTGAGAGCCAGTGCCCTGGGATTCAGTACAGTAGGCCCTTTCCTTGCCTCTCTCTGTACCCTGCTCCACCGCCTCATGTCTTAATCTCACCTGTCTGCCTGTCTTAAGACCCTTTTGGTTCCCTCTGACAGAGGTCAAGGGTGATATTTTAACAAAAATTTCCCACCTCCACATCCCCAGTGGACTGAAAGTTAGCTCTGTGGAAACACTTGGGGATATGCTCTTGCTTTAAAAACCCATTTTTATTTTCTTTGAAAAATATTTGAGAGAGAAAGAACACATGCACACTATGGAGCGCAGGTGGAGGTCAGAAGATAACTTTTAGAAGTACCATCCTTCCACCGTGTGGCTCCCAGATAGTGAACTATGGTCCCCAGGTTTACAAGCAGGTATCTTACCCGTTGAGCTATCTCACCTGATTATTTTCTTTTTTATTATTTATTCAATTGTGCGTGTGTACGTGTGTGTGTGTGTAGAACCACGGGCGAATTCGAGAACCACCATGGACCGCATCCGCCTCCTCCTTGTTTACCCTGCCCCGGGATTCACAGGTTCTGCCCTACCAGGACCAGAAACGCAGGCCGCCCCCTTTTCTGCCCAGCGTCTATAGGTGGGGGCTAGGATCCGAACTCAGGACCTTCTGCCCGCAAGGCAGAGGCTTAACCCCTGAGTCACCTCTCCAGCCCCTATTTTATTTTTTTTCAAAGGAAGTTCTCAGGGCCAGGAACCAGTGATGGAGAATGATCCAGAGGCAGCAAAGTGGGGGTCTCCAAATATACCTCCCCTGAGGAAAAGCCAATGCTCATTGGCTGTCTGCACTATTCCTGCTCCGGTTCCCTGCTATCCAACTGCAGCCGGAAGCTTCCCATACCATCCACGTAGGGTGCTGAGAGTTGTTCCAACGGAAGATACAAGCACAGGAAGAGGGTGAGGCCTTCTGACCGCTGGGAGGCACAATACAGCACTGCATGAGTGCATTTGTGATTGGGATTGACCCCAAGAGGAAGGGGTAGAGGGAGGGGTGGAAAAAGAAGGGGGCTATCACATAACGTGAGATGGGGCCAGGGCCAGGACTGACCCAGCAGGGATGAAAAGGGGTGAGGCAGGGTCTGGGAAAAGGCTAAGGGAGGGGCAAAACAGAGGGGTGGGCTGCAAGCCCGGGAAGGTGGCTGAGAAAGCAGATTAGAGAGAAGGTCCCGGGAGCCCGCTCCCCAGAGCGGGGGTGTCTGTCCATATAAACTGGACCCGCGCGTCTTGCTCTCTCGGAGAGCGGGCAGGGGCTCGGCATCCCGACCACCCCGCACGGCTACATGGATCCGCCCGCCGCGTTCCTGGGCTTCCCGGCCCTGCCCTCGATCGCGCCGTCGGGGCTGCCGCCGTCGCCACTCGCCGGAGCCGAGCGGGGCCGGGAGCCCGAGGCGGCGGCGGCGGCGGGCGGCGGGGCGGCGGCGGGCGGCGGGGCGGCGGCGGCCACGCCCTCGGCCGGCCCGGGCCGCCGGCGGCGGCGGCCCCTGCAGCGCGGGAAGCCCCCCTACTCCTACATCGCGCTCATCGCCATGGCGCTGGCGCACGCCCCGGGCCGCCGCCTGACGCTGGCCGCCATCTACCGCTTCATCACCGAGCGCTTCGCCTTCTACCGCGACGGCCCGCGCAAGTGGCAGAACAGCATCCGCCACAACCTCACGCTCAACGACTGCTTCGTCAAGGTGCCCCGCGAGCCGGGCAACCCGGGCAAGGGCAACTACTGGACGCTCGACCCCGCGGCCGCCGACATGTTCGACAACGGCAGCTTCCTGCGGCGTCGCAAGCGCTTCAAGCGCGCCCCGCTGCCCGCGCCGCCGCCGCCGCCCTTTCCCTACGCGCCCTCGGTGCCCGCCGCGCCCGCCGCGCGCCTCTACCGCGCCGACGGCCTGGGGACCCCGCAGCCCGAGCCCCCCTGCTGCGCTGCGCCCTGCGCCGCCGCCTTCCCGCCCTGCGCCGCCGCCTCGCCGCCGCTGTACCCGCCCGCGCCCGATCCTCTGGGGCTGCCCGTGCCGCGCCCGGGTCCCGGCCCGCTGCCCCCCGAGTCCCTCCTGGCCTTGGCGGGGCCGGCCGGCGCGCTCGGGCCGCCTGGCCCCGGGGAAGCCTACCTGAGACAGCCGGGCTTCGCGCCGCCGGCGCTGGAGCGCTGCTACCTGTGAGCCTCCTTCCCAGGGCCGGGAGCCCCTGGCCCGGGACGGAGCGCGCTCGTCTCTCCAGCTCCCCGGCCACCTGGGGCTCACTTCTGAGTCTCCTGGCTTTGCCTCCAGAATTGGACTCACCTGCTAAGACGTCGCTGTGCTCCCGTGTCTCCGGGGAGACTCCCTCCATCTGCCACCGCACCGAAGTCTCATTTGTGATCCCTTGCCGTCTCCCACTACTTGCGAGCCCCGTCTTTGCACCCTCACAGGGCTGAGACCTATGTCCCGAAGCTGGATGGTCATCAGCCTCCAGCCCACCAGTGTCCCGGTGAGTTTCAGTTTGTGGAAACTCCCACGGGCAAGTCTCTTTGTCAAAGGACTACTTGGTGTCTCCTGTTTTGCCAATACCTCAGAGGTTAGACTCCTGGATTCCTTAACTCTACTGTCTCCCCCTCCCCCAGAATTGAGCCTGTTCTTGCTTTACTTGGCCGCCCTAGCTTTCTTTCTATGATCGAGCCCCCTCTTCCTACTGGCTGCACTGTTTTAGGTCCTGGGGACGGTTCTTTGAGATTTCTAAGACAAACAGCACCGTGGATTCCTTACTGAAAGGGGAGTTAGTGACCCCGTGTCTCCCTGGCCCCATGGAAAGCACAGAATTTTCTAGGTTATCATTTTTAATCAAAGCTAGTTTAATTAAAATCAAGGAAACTTTTCTTTGGACTTATGCTGGTTGGTAATTTGGGAGAGTGACTAGGGAGGCCTGGGGGGTGAGTTGCCTTCTGAATCACCAGGCAGAAGCTCCTAAAATCGATTTACCATAGGCGTGCACATAGTAGGCCTGATCAGATGTCATCCCCATGAGTTTATAGATGATGGGAGAAATGGCATGGGTGTGCGTGTGCTAGTGTGTGGGGAACAGGTCTATTAAGTCTTCCAACATTATTAATGAACCATGCACTGTAGTAAGCACAGGAAACATCACTGAATGGATGAAATCCCAAGCTCATGGAATTGGTAGATCAGAGGGTGGTGGTGGGACATTAATTCAATCGTTGCTGCTTAGACAAATAAAGCAAATGTTCAATTCTCAAAGTGAAGTCCATAGAACTACATCACCCAGATCCTTGCTAGAAATACAGATCCGTGGAATCGTTCTGCATTTTAACAAAATACTCAGGTGGTGAGACACACTGCATTCTGGAGAAGCACTGCGTCCAGGCTGAGGGCTCCGTGCCACAAATGCTAGCTCCCTGGGAGTGAGAACTGGTCACAGGCTGTGCTCCAAGTTTGAGTTTCTGGTGCTAAAAAATGTGCCATGGGCTGTGCCACATTTTGAAAACCTCTGCTGGACTGAGTTGATTCATGATTGTGCTCAGCACCAAGAACAGGGCAGCAATGAGCCGGCTCTTGATATTGAAGGTGATGCAGGGTACTGGCTGATTTTTGTTCTGCCCTTCCCTGGTACTGACCCAGATACTGAGTTTTTCCAAACTTGATGCTCCTGAGCTCTCAGTGTAGTTGAGCCTGACTTGGGGTAGGGACGAGCAGAAGAGAGGACCAGTGTATCAAGACTGTGTTTAGGGCGATTGGATTGTAATTTTCTTGTTTGACCCACCAGTGCTTGAAACTCCTGGTTGGTGATGGAGGATGAGGATGGACAGTGAGCAAAGCACCTCAAAGAGAAGGGTGCAGGGATAAGAGCTGGCAGAAGACCCTTCTGGGGGTATGATAAAAAACAAAGTACCTTGGATAGATGGCATCCTACAGCTGTTAACTGCTTTGAGCAAGGGTCAGATCCAATTTGCCTGGTGCACGACAGCCCTTTGCATAGTATCTGTGGATTGATTGAACAAGTGAACCTTTAGTGTCTAACACTGTACCTGACTTACTGAATAAGATTAAGTAAGCTATATTTTGGCACTGAAAAGTGAAAAGGAGAGCAAGAGTGAGTGAGTGAACAAGAGGTAATAGATAGAGAATAGAGAAATGGTGGATGAACCAATTTTTCCCTCTGAGGTAAAAGAAACTGGGATCTGCCTGGACCTGGAAGGCAGCAGAAAAAAATCCATCCATGGTTCCCTAAGAAACCGAGCTCCACAGAGATCAAAATGCAGTCTCCTGAGATCTGCTCACCAATAGCCTAATATGTTCCTATTCAGGACATTTCCAAGGAAAGTGTTGCAGTCACTCTGCATTGTTGCCGATAAATTCATGACCCAATGGTTTAAGGGAACAAGAAATTTATTTTGGCTTACAGTTGTCCAGTTACAGTTCCTTGTCCAGCTTGGCAGGAGAGCCTACACGCCACCAGGAGCCAAGAGAACGGGCCACACCATAGCCATATAGCCACAGTACTGCTGAGAGGACTGTCCTTACCAAATCAGCGTGTCTGGCCAAGTACACCAAAGGATGCCAACTGCCTTAACTAGTTCCCTCCATATTCATCTTTGCAGGGCCTGGTCTCACCTACCATGGACTGGGCCCCCCTGTCAATCAGACAATCTCTTGCAGGACTTGCCCAGGATTTAACTCAACTACCAATTCTTTACAACCGTGACCAGAGCGCTGAGTTTTCAACTGTCAAGTTGGCACCTGTATTAACTATGACAGACAGGAAGGACCCTCTCACCAGCTGAAGCCAGAACATGCCTCCTGAGTTCCGAATTCCATTCTTGCCACTGTGCATATGTCAGTCCCCAGGGTCTTGCAGCATTCAGGAAAATCCTAGGAAGGTCATCATTCAGCTGGAAACCCAGGAAGACTTATTTGTACCTTCTTTCTTTGTTTCCCCCCCACACAAACAGGTTCTTTATTCAAGGGTTACTGTGTCCAGCAGAGATTCGGTTAAGCTTTTGTCCCCAGAAAGTTTATAGTCTGGAAAGCCATACATCATGTGGTACCATAAGAATTTGGATATTTCAGTAAATGTTAAAAAAAAACACACAAAAAATAATCTAAATGTACCATTAAAAAGCACCAAAGAAGGGCTGGGCAGTGAGTAAAGTCCTTGCCATGCAAACATGAAGGCCTAAGTCAGGTTCCCTAACACCCATGCACACTGATGAATAAATCTGTAACTCAATGCCGCAGGGGGCTGAGACAGGCGTATCATGCACTGGCTAACTGAAACAGTGAGCTCCAGGTTCCTTGAGAGACTCTATTCCCCCAAGTAAGGTGCACAACACTGACCTCTGCCTGTCCACATAGGCACGAATGGACAAGTAGACCCGCACTCATGTGAACACACTCCCCTAACAAACCAATTCTTAAAAAAGCACCAAAGACAATTTAGTCCTCTTTGGGGAGAAGGAATGGTCTGAATGAAACCTTCAGAAGCATTAGGCAGATTCTTGTCATTTCATTCTTATAGAAACTTAGAAGTCATTTCAATCTGAAGACCCATTTGTAAAGTTTATTTGATTGGTGCTGGAGATCGAACCCCAGGCCTTGAACATACCAGGCAAGGGCCACAGCTACAGCCCTAACCTTTAATTTTAATTGTTACTTAATTGAAATAAATACATAATCAAACATGTCAAATAGCAATTGGAGCCACAAGGACACCTTCCATTACTCTTAAGACCCTGCATCTTTCCCCACAAACATCTACTTCATTTACATTCTTTTTAAAAACATATTTCCATGCTTATGGTCTCTGGAAATTATAATGATTAACTCTTGTGGTGCTGGAGAGCAAACCCAGTGCCTTGAGCATTGTTGCTGAAGGGCTCTATCATTATATATAACATTATATAACACACTCCCAGCCCTGATTAGTGATTTTTTTTTATTCTGAGAGATGATTATTTACACCTGAAGTCTCCATCACTTCCCATTCCTACCTAATTTTGGCTGAATACTTCAATCATTTTACATCATTTTCTCTAATAAGCTACTTGTATATTATACTTACATTTTGTGGGGGTGACTTTTGATTTTTTTGGAATTAATTATTCCTTTTAATTTGCTCGGCTTCCTTTGTAACTACTGTTAAATCTTCCCACACTTTCCAAAAGTACTGTGGTACATTATTTCCATGAGGTGGTAGGTAAATTCGTCACTTTTTTTGTGTGTGTTTGCTCTTCTGGAAGC
The DNA here is from genome assembly GCA_023101885.1 of Typhlomys cinereus. Lineage (NCBI taxonomy): Eukaryota > Metazoa > Chordata > Mammalia > Rodentia > Platacanthomyidae > Typhlomys > Typhlomys cinereus. Next base: position 194,059 of record JALPQD010000100.1, on the reverse strand, counting down.
ATCTCTCCCAGATCGCTCTGTCCTCCAGCTCCAGACTGGACCGATGGCTCTCCACGTCTGCTGCACAGATGTCCACAGACCTGGAATTTCTTTTCACTGTTATCCTGGGAATTCCCTTCATTTCTGTCTTGTGTTGCATCTTCTACTTCCTGGATTCCATATCTTCCTTTTTTGTTGTTTATTCTCTTGCTCCAGTGGAGGTAAATTGTTTTGGAAACTACACATCTGAAATTAAGATGATTATTTTAACACAAGAAGCTAAACATGCACTTTGACAGTGAATGTCAAATGAGTCAGAACTGTAGATTTTTCTGAGGAGGGGTTTCGAGCCTTGGAGAAAGGGAGAAAAGTTTATTAATAGTATGTGTTACTTCTAGAGAAGCTGGAAATGTAGCGCAGGCAAGTGTTTGTGCAGAAAAACAAACCTTTGAGAATTCTTTACAGGAGGAGAGCAGAGAGGAGAGTGCTGAGATGGACTGATTGCTCCCTGATTGAAGGAATTTGGGATGGGGAAGGGTGGATTTGGGCTCAGAATGGTGTGGGGATAATTTGAAGATATTTGAATCTAGTCTAAGAAGAGTCAGCTTTATCTAGGCACATGGAAAACTGAGTACATAGGGAAGTGAGACTTAGACGAGGATGCTGTCAATCACAATAACAGAGAAATTCCTTTGGGAACCTTTAGAACTCTAGTATAACCTAGGAGGGAAAAATGAGCAACATGGAGGGCCCTCCACTACAGAGACTAGACTGAGTTAGTTTAAGCTCCTGTAAAGTACGTTTCTTTATTGGGGGTGTGGGGAGCAGTCCAAGATACAGGAGATTAATGCTTTCTTTTTTATCTTTGAAAGTTTCATACATAAAAGCAATTGTTTTTATTTTTATCTCCTACTATCCTCATTTCCCCTCCCTGTCTTACTGAAACCTTCCTTTTTCCCAAGTCCTCTCCTAGGTTCATACCTTCTTTTTATATGTGACTGAATTTAATTAAAGTTTCCTGAGTGAGTATGTATGAGAAGTCATTTAATAGACCATGGGCAACTTATGAGTGGCTATACCATTGAGGAAAGCCAAACCCTTTCTCCCAATCAGCATTAATTGTCATTTATTGTCCCTCAGTGAGAAGTGGGCCTCATGAGCCTTTCTCTCTTTGGTGAAAATCAGGCAGGTCCAGTTTTGTACAATTCTTGTGCAGGTAACCACAGCTGCAGTAAGGTAATGAATCCAAGGGCTGTATCTGTCTACGAAGAAAGCATTTGATATAAGGAGAATTATGGGATTGAATTCAAATGAATAAAGAGATCACAATACGGGTCTGAAGAGGTGGTTCAGGGGTTAAGCCTCTGCCTTGCAGGCGCGGTCCTGAGTTCGGATCCTAGACCCCATGTGGAAGCGGGGATGGGCTGCGTTTCTGGTCCTGATAGGGCGGAGCCTGTAAATCCCGGGGCAGAGTAAACAAGGAGGAGGTGGAGGCCGTCCATGGTGGTTCCTGAATTCGTCTGTGGTTCTACACACACACACACACATACATACATACACACATGTGCAACACACGCATACACCCACAATTGAATAAATAATAAAAAAAGTAAAAAAGTACCTATTGCATTGGGGAGATAATACTATTTCACAGTGTGATATTGGTTGTCTAATGTATTTTTCTACCTTTTATTTTGAAAAATGAAATAATTCCTTTCTTTTGACCTTTACAAACACCATTCAATTCTTTTCTATGGTGTTTAACTCCTTTATCAATTCTTTCCATGTGACAGGAGCAATCTCCTCACCAACCATTGGCTCTAACATTCTTTCTGTTCCCTCTTCCATAATGCTCCCTGAGCCTTGATGGGGTGGGGATGTGGTAGTGATATAGATATCTTACTTAAGTCTAAGCACTCCACAGTTACTTAGTCTCTGCACTTTGACTATCCATTTACAAAAAAAAAAAAAAAAAGAGCTTCTCTCATAAGGTCTGAGAGCTGCACTAATCAATGGATACAAAGATATATATTTGATACTCTGTCCATGTAGCAAAACAATTGCACTAGGTTCTCTCCTAAAGCCTATGACTTCCCTGGTCACTGGTTCTTGGCAAAATTTACAGTACCAGACATAAATTCCTTTCTGTGGAATAGGACTTTTATACAATCAGAAATTGGTTGGTTAACCCATATCATTCATACCACTGTTGCATCAATAGGTATATCTTACCAGGCTGGTCATTATTATAGCTTTCAATATTCACTGTTGAATAAGACCATTAATGACTGTTCTCACCTAACAGACTGCATAGCACCTTTCTGGCACTATGAAAGTTAGCTAACAGGGAGGCAGATTCCAGGTAAGTTGTTTCAGTCTGATTTCTCTGTGTCTTGTGACCAAAGCATGTAGTGCTTCAGCAATAGGGTCTTAATAGTTTACTTTTAAGTGGAAAAAAATCCATGGGCCTTCAGAGCAGTTGAAAAATTTTAAATGTTTATTTAATAACTGTTAGGCTAGAAGAAAGTTGGCAATATAGGCTATTTACAAATTCATAAATTGAGAATGGCACATTTTAAAATCCACAGGATCTAGCTAAAGTTGTGCCTAGAAGACACTTTGTAGCTGTGAGCTATGGAATGGTATTAGAGACCTGAGGCAGGGCAGGGAAACCAGCTGAAAGCCTACTCGGTGTCCCCACAGCAAAAGATGGTGGCTTGGTGGCAGTGGAGAAAAGAAGACGTACAAAGCAATGGAAAGTACCAACCATCGACTAAGTCCTAATCCATTGAGGCAATGGATTCTCCTGGTCCTTTGGCTGGCAGATACCTTAGACTGGCTTGGCCAATTTAAGATGCAGCTAACTTCAGTAGATGAATGAAACTGTCAGAGGCAGGTCCTCCACAGCTCCCACCAGAAGGCACCTAGGCTGCTTTACCTGAGAATTTTTTTCAAACCAAAGATACTTATTTTCTTTTTGTTATTCCCTTCCCTCTTCTCCCCATTCTTTTTCCTTCCTCTTTCTTTCATCCCACTCCCTTTCCTTCTCCTCCCCTCCCTCCCTCCCTCTTCCCTTTCCTTCCCCCCTGGTGTGGTGGTGGTGATGTGCACATGTTTGTATGTGTATGTGGAAACCTGGGACTCATACTGGATCACTATTCCTCCTTATTCTTTTGAAACAGGGTCTGTCATCAAACCCAGACCTCTCTAGTAAGGCTAGACTGTCTACTCAGCTTGCTCTAAAGGAGTCACAGTCTCTGCTTTGTGAGGCCAGAAATACAGATTGGCCATCACACCCACCCAGCACTATACTGGAATCTGGGTATCCAAACTCTTGTTCTTTTGCTTGTACAACAAACCCTTTAACCACTGAACTATTTCTCCAGCCCCAAGAAGCTCCTTTTTTCTAGTGATAAAAACTGTTCCAAAATGCAGAAAAAGGAAAACATTCTAATGCAATCTACTTAATGATATTATCAAAACCTAATAAAGGAATGAACCCACAGATATGATCTAATCATACAGGTGAAAGAAGATATTTCAACACAATACCAGCAAATCAAATCAGGCATGTAATACCAAAGATATGCCATCAAGTAGTTTATTTGCAGGATGCAAAGGTGGAAATATTGGTATTATTAACTCCCTTTTAAATTAGAGTTCACAGGCTGGAGAGGTGGCTCAGGGGTTAAGCCTCTGCCTTGCAGGCAGAAGGTCCTGAGTTCAGATCCTAGACCCCACTTATAGATGCCAGGAGGAAATGGGGGGGGGGCGGCCTGTGTTTCTGGTCCTTGTAGGGCGGAGCCTGTGAATCCTGGGGCAGAGTAAACAAGGAGGAAGTAGAGGCGTCCATGGTGGTTCCTGAATTCATTCGTGGTTCTACACACACACACACACACACACACACACACACACACACACACACGCATACACACATGCACACATACGCACAATTGAATAAATAATAATTAACAAAAAAATTTAAATTAGAGTTCACAAAAGTCAGGTGATTTGCCCAGATCAAGTTGCAAAATGACCAATGCAGAACTTGATTGAGGACCTGCTTGACTCCAAAACCATTCTCCTCCCTCTGAGGAAGAAGTGAGTGGAGTTGCAAAGTTTTATGGACAGCACTAGGCACCAATAACATTCCTTGGTTCACCCTCAGCCCCCTCCCCATACTCAGGCTTTTAACCCTTTTCTGAAAGTTATCTTTCCACTTCAGAAAGGTATCTTTCCAAGCCAAAGAGTGGGTTTCCTCTTTTCCTGACTCTGTTTTCACTTTCCTCCCTACTCCATGCTCCTCCCTCCCTCTTTTCTCCCTCCATACTCCAATCTCCTTTCCTTTCCCATCAATTTTGTGGTGGCAAAAAAAAAAAAAAAAAAAAAAAAAAGTGGTGGCAAAAGCGCCACCTGTTGGCTATGTCATATGCACCTATTTCAGTTACAAATTATTGGAATGAAGCCAGATTCCTCTTAGACACTGTGTGGGGTTGGTGGGGACAGGTACTCTGGTGGCTGAAAGACACTTACTCTAGTGGAGAGCCTATTTGTTTGAAGTGGAAGAGTAACATGGCTGCAGCTCCCACCTACGGTGAGAATCTCTCCTAGATCTCCATCTTGCTCCCATGTCCTCTGGCAGCTCTTAGTAGCAGTCCTATTATAGAAGGACTTAGAATGAGAATGGGATGTATGGCTTTAGGTGCAGATGATTGACACGCAGTATAAGAGGGAAACTAAGGAAAAGATCCTGGACTGAGAAAGAAATCTTGAGGTCCCAGTTTTAATGCTGTGACAAGTGCTTTCCTTACATTGGCTTCCTTAGCAACCCCTACTTCTTCTAAGCTCCAAGATTGTGCCAGGCTGTTCTACTTCCTATCTGAGAGCTCAGAGACAAATCAGATCCCGTTCCAGCTTAAAGAAGTCAAATGTTGGCAGATAGTAATGCAGAGCTTAGGTTACTTTACAAGAAGAGAAAATTAGTAGGTCTACTGGTCATGCTCGCTTAAGCCTCTGCCCTGACTGAAGTATGAGCTTCTTCTGAGAAGAACCCACCCTATTCTGTCTTCCCAGGTGGAATGGACTTTGTAAATGGTAGGTGAGAAGTTCTGCCCCATTTAACTGGGAGCTTTCAGGATAGGACCCGTGTCTTTTCTGCTCCACTGTGTTCCTCATGGAGCAACCTTAGCCAGAGCTGTGCACTCTAAGGTTTTGACCTGGGCTGCCCGACTCTGCAAGGGTTGAGGAGGACAGAGACCAAGGGCATGGACCTTGCTTGGGGAAAACACAGCCACTACTATGGGCAATAGTTTGTTGCTGAGGTTTTTGGGGGGTGACTCATGAGGACACAGGCTTCCTGAGGAGTTTGGCTTTGGGTTGAAGAAAGAATAGAATTTTCTGCCTTGACTCCTTTTTTTCCCATCCATTGGAATCTCTGGCCTGGAAAACTGGAAGGGAGAGGGAGAGAGGGAGAGAGGGAGAGAGGGAGAGAGGGAGAGAGGGAGAGAGGGAGAGAGAGAGAGAGAGAGAGAGAGAAAGAGAGAGAGAGAGAGAGAGAGAGAGATAGCTTTCAAGGCATTTTAAGCAAGACCAAGAGAGGGAGGAACTAAGGACAGAAGTAAGGGAACAGTGAGTGGCAGGGACAGGAGAGCAGCCTTTTGGGCTCCCTTCTTCTGTAGGATCATGTTCTAAGATCTGATTTCCTACTACAGTAAATCTAGCCCTCCCAAATACGAGTGGCTAGAGCTTTGAGGGGGTGGGGAAGTGGGAAAGGGAGACTTGATTAAAGTCCTCATAATATGTGCATAGGATGAGTGGAGAACCAACATCTGGCTGCAAACAAGGCCATCAACACACTGGGAACCATTGGGCTGGTCCAGGCCTGTAATGTCAGCTCACATAGCAGATGGTGGCATTTGGGGCGAATGTAGGAGGGGCATGAGGTGGAGTCTGTTCTGACAGGCACTGAGGGATGTGGGTAGAGCAAGGTCATGCAATAATATGATTAGTATTACTATGAGTGGTAAATGCCCACATTCACGATTGTAGATAGAATACAGTAGTTAACAGCTCTCATCTAGGATATGCATTTTGTACATCAGATGAGGAAACTGAGATCTGGAAGATGTGGGAACACACCTGAGCTCAGCCAAAAGAGGAGACAAAAGCAGGAGTAGGAAGACAGCTTGCACCTCTGGACTCAGGCGCCACAGTCTCCCTCCAGCTTCAGACCAAACCAGTGGAAAGTGCATTTGTCTAGTAGAATGGAGCTGGCACCCCCAAACAGCCAAGATGGGGAGGATGGCAAGAAACCTCATGAGACCTGCCCTTCAGGGTTGACTCGAGTTAGAATGCTAGGTCTCATAAGTCCCTGAGATGGCAAGCTAGAAATTTCCTTGGCCTCAGTCCTAACCCCAGTGCCTAAACACTTCACAAGCTGGAAACAGGAACTTAGATTTATAGTGAAGGGAACATACTCTGAGCCCAGCTCTAAGACTTGTACTCTTTCTGCTATGTACAAAGACCTCCCGTACTGCTACTCAGTGGTTTCCCCACTTCAGTGATGGGAAGCTCACCCCCACTCAAATAAATTTCTGCATCTCAAGCACACAATTGGAACATTTTTCTTGCACAGAGTCCCAGAATGTAAGTCTCCTCCCAGTTTTCTGACTCCTCTTTTTGATCTTTTGATCTTTCTGTTCTGGATCAGCCCCGAAGGGGTTTGTGGATAGCTATGGCCATTCTTTATTGTGGAGGCTGACAACTTTAGGCATTTCCTTTCTGTCTACAGGGCATTTTGCTCTTCCCTTCTATATTAATTAAGGTTAGGTTTGGCTGCGAGTGACAGACTGCACTCCTTACCGTTCCATCAGTGACTGAAACAGACTTGCTTTTATGTCTTTTATATATAGGTCTATGCAGGCAGTTCAGTGGGCTCAGGGACCCAAGTTCTTTTTTCCCATGACTCTTGTCTTGGTGAAACTCAACTCAACTAATGAAATTCAAGTAATGAAATTCAATATTCTCTGACAGAAAAAATGAGACCCTTACTTAGAAAAGATGAGATCCTCCCCCCCCAGCCAATGTCTCTGGAAAGTTGAAAGGTTCTAGTTTCAGTCAGCACTAGTTTCAGGGAACCAAACTTTGTTATTTTATTAAGCTTCCACTAGTGAGCTGTTTCTCTCTCTCTCTCTCTTTCTCTCTCTGGGATTTGGTGTCAGACCGCGAGTTCACCTGGCAGTCAAGGTGGCTCCTGGCAGTTAGGCCTGCATGCATCTTTTACAATACAAAAGGAGAAGCAAGCTTCCTAGAGGTCTACTGTCTACACATCCCCAAGTCTCAACATTCATATATTAATCATGGAGAGGGAGTGACCAACTCAGTTCAGGATACATATTGTCTGGTCATTCAGTAGACCTTAGAATGGTCAGCTGGGTTATCTGTCTGCTCCTGAAGGTAAGTGGGAAGAGGACAAATATTTAGCACTCCCACTGAACTACGTGGCACACAGGAAGGGAGATTCCCTTCAATAGGTAGTTGGGACACCTCGAACTTAGAATCTTGTTTAGTTCATTATACCAAGGAGAATGACAATGTCTTTTCAGCCACTGATTTTTGGCAGGGCTTAATGTGGCAGATGATTTGATCTGTCACAATCATTTTAAAAGGTAGAAACTAAAAGCTTGGAATGGTGACACAAGCCTGTAAGCTCATCATTACAGAGTCTGAGGCAGGAATACAGTTCTTAGGGCTGCCTGAGCAAAGTAGTGAGATCTTGACTAGCCTCGGCTACATAGGAGACTCCGTGTTGGAAATTAGAGCAAAGCAAAACAAATCGCAATAAGGAGAGAATGAGACAGAGAGCACAACAGAGAAACTTGGGATTGTGGCTAAGAACTCTAGTTTCAGACACAGCTGGATCCAGGAACGCACATTGACTTAGGCTCTGTCTCTACATCATTTCCCTCTGCTGATTTTCAGCTCACTGAGTAGACTCGCAACACAAGCAGAATCAGAGGAGAGAAGACTCCGAGACTCTATGTGCAAGGGACTCAAGGACCAGTCTCGTTTTAGCCAAGATTAGAGATTACAGAGCTCTGGTTTCAGAACTAGAACACTTCCTGCAGAATATGTCCAGAGAAGTGTATATTTTCTTTCACTCAGGGCTGGGGGATGATAGAAAGGTCCACCCCTGCTCTAAAAGCACACATAATTCTACTTATGTTCTAAGTTTGCTCATTGGTGAGTCCAGACAGAGGGGGAGGATACTATTCATTCTATCTTTTATTCATGTATCCACATACCTAACACTAATTAAATGCCTATTCTGCATCGGGATTTGTATCACAAATGGGTAGAGAACTAACAATGACGATATAACATATTTATAGATGCCTTTCAAAGTTTTGGGTATTGGACTAGGTGCAATATATATATCCACATATATTATATTACATATAATATATATCATGAATATATGTATACACACATGATAGCCCAGCCAGGTAAGTACAGTTATTATTCCCATCATTTTGTAGGGGAGGAAAGATGAGGATGAATATAGTATAATCTTTGTTTTCAAGGATTTCTCCACAGGGAAGTATATTCTAACAACATCAGAAGCTATGGCTTTGAGAGTTCAAAGTGAGAGTCCCTTCATGGTTTGGAGAGCAGGGGGTATAGTCAGGGGAAATGGTTCAAAGAACTTGCCTTTTGAAACAGACTTGGAAGGATCAGGAGGAGAAATGCATCAGGCGAAAGGCAAACAGGTAAGAGTAAGTCAGACCGAGTGGAAAGCAGGGGGTGGGAGGCGAGGCTGGACAGGTCAGCAGCACCAGGCTGTGTGTGCACAATCACACCCCTCAGGCAGTGACCTGGTCATGTTGCTGGATAACATCCCTGGGGCCTTAGGCAGGTCACCTGTTCATGAGTGTCCCCTTTCTGCTCCAGAAGGACACTCTCGATGGATCTTGGGTTTTGGCAGTATGTCATCAGTGCTGCACTACATTACATAGTGCACATTAGCAGGAAAGAAAAATCTCATCTTCTCCCTTTTGATGTGCAATGGTTGATGAGAGAGGATGGCATCTGCCTGAGTTCAGGCTAATCCCAGTCTCCAGCCTAGATATTAGGCTTTGGGTTTTTATTTCTACTACCAATCTCCTGTGGAACCCTCAATGGACTTATTCCTATCTGGATTCCAGTTTTCCCATCTGAGAAATAAGCTTCGAAAAGTCAATAGTCCATAAGAAATCACTGAACATTATACATGTGACAGACCACAAGGGCATGGACCATTAAAGATTGAGGAGGATGAGGGACAATAGCACAAAGGACAGACTCATAGGGTTTTTTTTAAAATCAGAGACTCAATATCAGTGAACTGTCTTTAAATGCATAATGGATATAGGTCCCTAGGCACCCAATGAGTTGCTGCTTTTAAAGTCCCATCACAGGATTCCTCGCTACTGAAGTATTATATTATTCTTGGAGTATGGACAATTATATTCTTGTGTTATCTTCTTTGATATGTTAATATATTACCTCATAATAAGCAACATTGGCTATTTAAAAAGAGAAAAAAACCCTACGCTTTTAGACTTTTTATTCACTGGGGCAGGAGAGAGATAGATAGAGAGAAAGAACACTCCTCTAAGGGCAAATGAAGTGGGTGGGTTGGATAAATGGTCTTTTGGAGAAGGGCGAGATGGGAGGCAGTGAGGGAGCTCTGGAATCTAGGGTCCAGACACTGGGTTCAGAACAGGAAAAGGACGGGTTTTACTGAGAGGACTTCTCTCAGAAGGAAGAAGGGTTTCCGAGGGATGTGAAGCCTAAGTTCGGGTTTAAAAAGAAGGCAAAGTGAAGTGAAGCGTGGATCCCGAGGTTCCAAATCTCCGGATGACTGCGAAGGAGCGTATGGGGTGAGGTGGGAAGGGGGTCTTAATTGTGTGAATTTCCCACTTTTTGCGGGGATGTGAGGTTCCTCCAGAGGTCGCTGTTCCCCAGGAATCCATCGCTAGCGTTTGCGCAGCGAGGCTCCGACTGTCCTTGGTCCTTCACTTGGCTTTCACTAGGTTTATGCAAGCGGCTCCGCGTGATCCCCACCAGAGTCAAAGCACTCGGCAATATTTCTCTGTCCACGCGGGACACACAGGAACTCGCGAAGGTTAAAAGCGACGGCCGGCTGGAGATGCACAGGGAAGTTAGGTGCCTAAGACTCCTGACCCATCCAGATGCACGATCCTAGAAGAGCATTCCAGTCCGCTCTCCCCTCCCCAAGTGCCACATTTCTAGCCAGCGCGTCTAATTGGCGGGAAGGAGGTCGCTTCGGCTCCCCCAGCGCTGGTCCGCGGCGCGATCGCTCCCCTCGCGCGCGCAGACACTGACTTCCCCAGACCCGCGCGTTCGCGCCGGGTCCTTCCCGGCCCAGGTCTAGTGAACCGTAACGAGTTTACCTTGCCGGATCAGGTTTCGCCTCCCCACGCTTTGGAGTTAGGTTGTAAGCTTGGAGGACAGGTCATTCTGACTCTGCGGACACAACGCGTGAGGTCCCCAGGACCCGTGCCTGCCGCTCAGGGGCGTACGGGCACAGTCGCCCAAAGAAAAGGCACGCGCGGACAAATAGATCCTGGTTCCCTGGAATCTCAGAACCCACGAGGGTGCACGCAGACCTGGGCCCCCCCTTCCGCACATCTGGAGGCGCCTCCCACCTCCGATTCTCTGGGTCCTTCCGGACCTCGCTCGCCTGCGGGTCTGTGGAGCGCGGGCCTCCACCCAGCGGCTCAAAGTGGCGCTGTTTTTTTCCCTCTATGAGCTCGCAACCCTCTTCCCACGAAGGGAAATCTACCGTTCTGATCCCAACCGCCACAGAGCAGGCCACGAGTACCTGAGCAAGGTGGAGGGGCTAGTAGGGAACCAGGACTGGGAGTAACGCAGACAGAGAAAGAGAGAACGAGGGAAATTCATACCCTCGAGTTTTGCACGCTGAGCGGTGGGCTACATCTGGGGATGGTAGATGGGCTGCCGGGACCATCATCCCACGCTGGATCCCTGTCATCTCTGTGTCTGGGTCTCTCTTCCCTCACCCCACTGGACCCCCACAGCAGCCCGCCTGAAATCCACACTCCAATGCAGGCTTGGATTCTTCATGGAGAACCGCGTCTGGAGTCGAAGTGGCTGCGGTCAAACAAACGTCCCCAACCAAGGCTATGGGGAGGAACAAGAGGTTCCTCTTGCAAGGTTTGCAGCTTTAGGCTTGCCCTAGAGTTAGCGAATAAAATTAGAAAAGTCCTGGGACATGGTATCTATCCCCTCTCAGCCCACGCCTCCTTCAGCAACACGGTGGAGCTAAGAGCACCTCAGGCGGGCTCTCCGCGGAGAGACCCAATCCCCAAAGGCCACATGTCACATTCTGCAGGCGTTTCAGGACAAGCGCCTCCTCCAGCAGCTTGTCTCTTCACTAGTTTAGCCATTAACTTAATTATATCCATGTAATCACCAAGAGAGATCTCCTTTTCCGGGCCCACGGAAAATGGACTTTCCATAGTGGTTGTGAAAGGGGATGGAGAGATGGCTGGACACTACTGGGAGCTCAACACACGCTCGCCCCATAAACAAACGACGACTGCTCTGGTTGAAAACCCATTTAGGAATGGAAGGCCCTGGGTAGGCACACCCTCTCCCCACAATGCTTCCGCTCAATTGTTCCCGGCTGCTTGAGGGTGGTGACTAGGCGGCTGGGCAGAAGGAGGAGGCTGGGAAGAAGGACAAGAGATTTTGTAACTAAAGCCCCTGAGCCTCCAGTGTTTTAGAGGCAGTTCTACACACAGATGCCACCGGGGCTCAGGCTTCAGAGACTATGTGTCCAGGGAGCAACAAACTCATCGCAGGGCAAAGAAAGGGACAGCCAGATGCTATCAGAGATGCTGAGCCTAGAGGCAGGAAGGGCCACGGGAGAAGTGAAACAATCCAACAGGAATCTGAATGCTGAGATCACCCACCCATCTTCTAGCCTCCGGTGCCCCTGGCTCTTGGAGTTATTTAAAATAAATGGACCCAGAGCCTCGAGAGGCATAAACTGCTACCAGAAACATCTTCCTGAATTAAAAGGGAAACTCGGTCTAAGAAGTTCAGTTATTTTGATGAATAGACGATTTCTGGGGCTGTGTCATTACAATATAGGGACCCTCAAAAGGGTGGCAAGTATCATAATATACTACACTGGACCTCCATATCCACTCATGTTAGAATGCGTGGAATCTGGACGATTCTTCAAGGCCTGGTCCCTGCTGAGGTTTTCTACTGCTTATTCTCATTTTCAGTTTCAGTCCCAGTGAATGTGAAGCAGGATGTGGAGACGGGCTCAAGGCTTGCCTGGAGCATTAAACTAGGGGTTCTGGGCAACAAAGGGCTCAGCTGATGCCACCCTGAAGCTGGTTGTGAGGCTGGAGCAGAGGGATCAGGAGAGCACTAGCAATGCAGGAAGTTATTTACAGGTCTGCCATTTTTAAAATTTCAGAAGGTGAAATGGAGAGGATGATCAACGCTATTCTCTTCACTAAGAGGCCAGCAGACATGAGTCGTGTTGTTTTGGAGTCAGAATGTGAATTGGTAGTGTGGTGTAGCTGAGTGGGGATCTAAGGGACAGATAGAATGAGAGATTAAAAGCAAGCTAGAGGTATGTTGTGTGGTTGGCATATCAGACATATCTGATAAATCTAGCAACCATGGGTATGTGAGTTTGTCTGGATTCCTGTAACAAACTCCTTGCCAAGACTTTGGGTGTTTGGAGGACCCTGCCACCCAGAAAATTCCAATTCCAGGGCCACTGATCTCTGCCCAATTTATTGCCCCCTGCTTTGAGGACCGGTCTTCTAATTCACCTCCTGCATCCTATGAAATTTTGTTTATGCAAACTTAGCACACCAGGAACATCCCCTTGGTCAGAGATTTCAGAAGAGGCTTGGAGAATTTGATCTTGCAGGAGATGAGCAACAACATCTGCCTTCCAAAGGTTTCTGCACTTAGCCTGGAAAGGATGAAAACCCAATGGGTTCTCTGACTGCTTGCACCTCTGCTCTGCTTTATCTTATGTAAGACCAGGACAAGTCTTTTACCCATTCTCTGAGCCTCTAAAACTCCATCTGTGGAATAAGAGAGTTGGGTTTACCTAGACTTTTTCTTTGATGGAGATTGCTGTTAGACAAAATAATTCACCTACCCTTACATACATTCTGCTGAATTCAGTCCACAGAGGTTGTAGATCCCATCTCTATAAACTTCCAATAATTATCTACTGTACTGTTACTAGCAAGTAGTGCCCAGAGCTTATCTATGGGGGGGTTGGAGGAGTGGGTGGAAGAGAACAGCAGTAGTATTAGAAAGCAGTTCCCAGGTGGTCTACGTGAGAGAGCACATCGCCCCTTACTCTTTCTCATCAGAAAATAGGGAGGCTAGAATCTGTAAAGGGCCCTGTGCCCTATATTTTACCATATGACTTACGCATCAATCATGAGATTTATTTTATTACTTTCTTATTTTTTCTGAGACAGAGTTCCCTATATAATTCATGCTGGTCTTGAACTCAGAATGATCGCCCTGCCTCGTTACCCTGAATGTTGCGATTACAGGTGCGAGTCTCCATGCCCTACTAAAGGTAAAGGCTCTAAATCTAATTTTAAAGGAAGAGACGGACAAAAAATGTTTAAAAAACATAATGATAGAATTGGTAAGTAGCAAACCCAATATTAGAACACCAGCAGCCTTACTTGGGCTGCTGCTTTTAATAACTATACAGACCAAGAAAATTAATGCTTTGAAAGGAATTTACCTAATGAAGTTCACAGGACTTTTTGACTTCCGCATGCAGCGGGACCTTCAAGTCTCCACCGCCGGAGCTTTGGCCACTATGTGGCGCTGTGCGGGCAGCGGCCTGCCATTTGCCCGCTTCTTGCCCACAGCCAGGGTCCAACCCCTCCGACGTTCCAGAGGTTGAAATGGGCACAGAATGAGCTCGGGTGATGCCCCCCTCCCCCGCGCGCCCGGGTCTTGGAGACAATGTAGAGAAGAGAGTCCTAACAAGAGGAGCAGAAACCCTGCTGGCAGAAAAAGCGCACTGGACTAACTTGCTGTGTACAGGATCCCCAGACAAAGGCAACACTGACCCCGGGCGTAGGTTAAGGTTCACCTGGGGGAGTTCTCATTGGGAATTGCTGCCTGTCTGTAAACCTAGAGATTAAGAGCAGGACTGCAAGATCCACGAATAAACATCCAGATCGATGCAGTTTCCGCAAGATAGGCAAAGATTCCCGGGTATTAAGAGAGTAGTCACAGAGACTTGGGATACTGAGACAGAAAGCAGTTGAAGTCAGGTGAACTCGGAGCGACGGAACTGTGGGGGGTCTCAGTAATGCAGCATACCAGGAGACGCACCGGGAAGGGGAGCAGGAGAAGGCGCGCACACCCCGAGTCTCCGCGGAGAGGCTGAGCCTGAGCCTTGGCGGGAAGGGCAGGGGCAGGGGCGCGGTACACATTTCTCACCTCTAAGGCCAAACTGCTGACGCTGAGCTTGTTCCACGCGACCGTTTTCCCCCTCGGGCCGGATGCCACTTGGGCTCTGGCAGGTCCGTCTCCGCGACGTTGGTCCCGGAGCCTCAGCTCTCACCAGCGATCCTTCGGAGCTTCGGCCTGGGTGGCCCGGGCGCCGCTTTGGGGAGATGAAGGGAGGAGGTTTGCAGCCACCTCCACCGGCTGGGGCTGGCGTCTGCGTAAGTCAGGACTTCCAGGGATGAGCAGATGGAAGGCCGTAGCTCCAGGAAGTTCAAGGGACTGCGGGACCTGCGAGAAAAAGATGACCCGCCTCCAGTCCCGCGGACCTAGCTGCCACCTCGGAGGCGGTGTGTTCCCGCCGGGCCCTGGAGCCCAAGACCTCCGCCCGCCCCCTTCCTCCCCGCCCCACCCCGCCCAGGTTGCTCCGCCCCGGGCCTGCGGTTCTTCCGCCTTAGGCAGTCACGGAGCGGGAAGGACCAATCTCCCGAACCCCCGCTGCCATCCCTAGGGAACTCTGGGCAGAGATCTGACAGGGTAAGGGGCGGCCTCAGTTCCTTCCGCCTGAGCTCGGGGTACAGGTCCCGGGGCAGCCAGTTGGGTGTGCCCGGCAGGGAGAGAGCCGCAGAGTACGACCACGCGGGGGCGCCGCGGAGCTGAGGGACGACACCCCTCCCCGTCCGCCTCCCCGCCCCCTCCCCGCCCGCGCGCAAAACACAGTCGCCCCAGAGGCAGCGCGGCCGAGCCGGAGCCGCGGCCGGAGCCCAGCCCGAGCGCGGCGGCGGCACCATGACCCTGGGCAGCTGCTGCTGCGAGATCATGTCCTCCGAGAGCTCCCCGGCCGCGCTGTCCGAGGCCGACGCAGATATAGACGTGGTGGGCGGCGGCAGCGGTGGGGGGGAGCTCCCAGCCCTCTCTGGGCCCCGCGCCCCCCGGGATGTACTCTCCCACCACCACGAGCCTCTCCCGGAGGAAACCGAGGCGGACGTAGCCGAGGACGAGGAGGAGTCGGGCGGCTGCTCGGACGGCGAGCCCCGCGCTCTAGCGCCCCGGGGGGCGGCGGCCGCCGAGGGAAGCCCGGGGCCGGGTGCGGCGGCGGCGACGGCCCGGGGAGCTGCGGGGCCCGGGCCGGGCCCGCCGTCGGGGGGCGCGGCGACGCGGAGCCCGCTGGTGAAGCCGCCCTATTCGTACATCGCGCTCATCACCATGGCCATCCTACAGAGCCCCAAGAAGCGGCTGACGCTGAGCGAGATCTGCGAGTTCATCAGCGGCCGCTTCCCCTACTACCGGGAGAAGTTCCCCGCCTGGCAGAACAGCATCCGCCACAACCTCTCGCTCAACGACTGCTTCGTCAAGATCCCCCGCGAGCCGGGCAACCCCGGCAAGGGCAACTACTGGACGCTCGACCCGGAGTCGGCCGACATGTTCGACAACGGCAGCTTCCTGCGGCGCCGCAAGCGCTTCAAGCGTCAGCCGCTGCCGCCGCCGCACCCGCACCCGCACCCGCACCCGGAGCTGCTGCTGCGGGGCGGGGCGGCGGCGGCGGGGGACCCAGGCGCCTTCCTCCCGGGCTTCGCCGCTTACGGCGCCTACGGCTACGGCTACGGGCTGGCGCTGCCGGCCTACGGCGCCCCTCCACCGGGACCGGCCCCGCACCCGCACCCGCACCCGCACGCCTTCGCTTTCGCCGCCGCGCCTTGCCAGCTGTCAGTGCCCCCCGGCCGCGCGGCCGCGCCGCCCCCCGGACCTCCGACGGCCTCGGTCTTCGCGGGCGCGGCCTCGGCGCCCGCCCCGGCGCCCGCCCCGGGGTCCGGCCCAGGTACAGCGGGGTTGCCCGCCTTCCTGGGCGCCGAGCTGGGCTGCGCCAAGGCCTTCTACCCGGCGTCCCTGAGTCCTCCCGCAGCGGGCACTGCGGCCAGTCTGTCCACCGCGCTCCTGCGCCAGGGCCTCAAGACGGACGCCGGCGGGGGCGCTGGCGGCGGGGGCGCGGGGCAGAAGCCTTCCTTCTCCATAGACCACATCATGGGCCACGGCGGCGGCGGAGCGGCCCCCCCGGGCGGCGGCGAGGGCTCCCCGGGATCGCCATTCGCGGCAGCCGCGGGTCCTGGGGGTCAAGCCCAAGTCTTGGCCATGCTGACTGCCCCGGCTCTGGCCCCGGTGGCCGGCCACATCCGCCTCTCGCACCCGGGGGACACGCTCCTGTCCTCGGGGCCCTCTTTTGCCAGCAAAGTCGCCGGCCTCAGTGGCTGCCACTTTTGACTGCGGTGGGCTCGGGGCCAGCTGGGCCCTCACTCTTCAGCCTCTCCCGGGACCTGCTCCGGTCCCAGCGGAATTCAGGGAGTCTATTTATGAAGTCTCCAGTCCGGCGCGCGGGAAGCGGTGCTGCAGGCTCCACGCTCAGAATGTCACCCACGGTTGGAACCACGCGGGGCTGCAGCGCTCGGGGCCAGGCCCAGGTCTGCGCAAAGTGGTCGCAAACCAAGATCCTAGGGGCGTGTGAGCAGCAAAAGAGGAAGGAGGAACCCAAGCGTTTTCCTGTCTCTGCCCTTCACAGCCCGGGGAAGAATGCTTTCGCGCAGATTTTTGCGCGGGCCCTGTGGATCCCGCCAGAAACACCCATGGTCGCTGAGAAGTCTCCCTTCCTTTCTCTTCTTAATCGTTCCTCCCCCAACTTTGGGATCCCGCTTGTCCAATATCATAATTTAAAGACATCTATTTTCAGCTTTGTGCTTAAGACAAAAAATTCAGTTTTTGCCCTTTTGTTGTTCCCCGAGGAAGTTGGTTCCCTCCAAGCTTAAAGCGGTGTCTACACAGGCAGAGGAAGCTGAAAGGCGAGGTGAATTGGGGGTCTTCATAGTCCTTGAAGAAACCGCAGAGCCCACCCTCTCGAGGAAATTCTTTTCTCTCTGGCGTTTTTTTGGGTGCTTTTAAAGGAACCCCCTCCCCTTTTCCCCCATGGTCCCAGGGACCAGTTATCCAGAGCTAGCAGTCCTCTTGGCCTTCTGCTCTGGCCTCAGCCCTTTGATATTTATTATAGTTAAAACAAGTGAGTGTGGGTGGGAGAGGAGGGTCTGGATCAGAGACTGGAGAGGTGTCAGTTGGGTGGGCAAGGGCACAGAGCTGTGGCAGGGGGGCCTGTAATTAAATGTAAATATCTGTACAGAGGCTGCCCTCTGTGTTCTCTGTCCACTGGTGTGCATTGATTTAGGCTTCTCCACTTAGGGGAGACCCTGTGAAGTCGCTTGACGGTTTAATGTGGAAGAAAAAAATCTGTCTCTCCCACACCCTTCCTTCCCATCGGTGTCGATTGAATAAATGTACGTGAATTTCAGCAGTCACCAGTGCAGTCTGCTTGCCTCTATCCCTTGTCGGGGTCAGGGCTTTCCCAGAAGGCCCACAGCTCCCAGCAGAGGGGAGGTTGAGGAAGGGCTGGTAGGCAGAGGAGGTTTGGGCTTATCTGATAGTGGAAACACCCTAAGTTGCCAGGGCCTTCTGTGACTGAGACCAGGTCTCTGGAAGTCCATGACCACTTGGGAACTTTCATTTTCACTCTGGTACTAGGCAGGGGTTTTGCCTGGGGTTGGAAAAGGGAATTTGGTTTCGAAGGCACCTGAGGAAATTCACCTTCTAGTTCAGATTTTAGCATGGCCTAGGCGCATCCGTAAGCTAAATGCTCTTGAGCATTGTAGGCACCACGCAAGGGGCACCATGCAAGGTGTATGCTCTGTGTGGTGTTTCCATGTGCAGGGGCCTTTATGGAAACCATCATTGTTCTGTGTTTGTCTTGCTTTTGGGCTTTTTGTGGTGTGGATTATATTTCAGAGATATCTATGCTTTTACTTTTAGGTGTGTCCGCAAGCCTGTGCTCTTTCTCTGTCACTGTCTGTTTTAAATAGGAAAGGGGGGGTTCTTGCTGGCCACTGTTGGGCCTTTAGAATCCCACTCCCACACACTTATAAAAGTAGAAGACTTTATTTAGGGAATCTTTAAACTGAATCAGAAATCTCACTATCCTCTAGCCCAAGAGAGAGGTATACAACCAGCTGAAGGAGAGTGAACGGAGGCCCATTCTGCTAGAGCCAAGCTCTTGTCTCAGCATGGTGGGAAGTTCCTGCCTGGATGTCTTTGGTCTGGCTGGAATCTTACACAGTCCATTGAACTCTCAGCTTTTTGCTTGATGTCTGGGATTCCCAGTATCCAGACTTCCATGCCCACTGGGTGACAGTGATGCTTTGGGTGGAGCAAAGATGGTTGCCCTTTCCTCTGTGCATTCTGCTGAGATCATGGGAGAGGAGAAATATGGGAAGTGCAGTTCAGACTTCACAGAAAGCAGATGCTGTTAAGGGCAAGGGATACTGGTTGGGAGACAAGTGTCAGAGAAGGAAGAAGACAGGATTAGAGTCAGAAGTACAAAGTTTGAAGATGTGGACAGAGCGAAGTTATCCAGCTAGGATCTCATAGCTGGCAGTAATAGGAAGAAGAAAGTGTTGAAAAGAAGCCCTGTGGAAAGATACCTAGTGTTGGATGGAAGTGTAGAGAATACCAGAGTTGGGAGAGAAGTGCTGTGGAGATTTCATTCTTCCTCCTCACTAAAGGAGGAAGAGGTTCAGAGGTGTGTATGGGGGTGGGCTGGGGGGTAGAGAACAGCTCCTCTGCCAAGTCCAGGGATCCTTCTCCATCCTTTTGAAAAACTAAGGGGTAAAGGAAGGAGGGGATTGCCTTTTCACCATTTTGTCAAGTAGTCCAGAAGTAAGGTTAGCTCAGTGGTCAGAAGTGAGAAGTATCTGCTAGGAGTGGGACAATGCTTCCTTGTCTTTCACTGCTTCAAGTTTGATGAGTTTAATTTCATTTCTTTTCATTTGAAGAAGAGAGAATATGTCTGGACGTATGTACATGTGAATGCAAGTGTGCTCTTGCATGGGTGCCTGAAATTGTGATCTCTCTTTTTAAAAAATCTTTTTTTTTCTAGCTACATGATTTCATTCACCATGAATAGATATTAGGTGGGAGCTTTAAGTAAAGACTTACCGCTTGTTTTTTCATCTCTCAAGGAGATTAACTCAGGCAGCATTTACTCTGGATGGTAGATAGGTAGATGAAATATGGCCGTAACCACTAATTTCAGGAATAGTGGCAGATTATTCTGGTTTGATGTGTGTCCTGGTGTGTGTGTATATATATAAATTTATCTGGGTTTCTCACTGATGTCCGTATATGACTGATGGTCTGCATTGGGGATAGTAGGACCATAGAATTGAGAACGAGCAGTGAGATGTGCAAGGATTATTTACGGTTCTGGGGTCCTCAGACCATGACTCAGATACTAGTTTGTCAATGAGACAAGAAGGGGAGGACCAAACCAGATACAATGTTGGCTCCATTGATGTCCAGCTTGCCACCCTGAAGGATATTTCAGATGCTGAAGACAGGAAAAAAGGGAAAGTATTTGGAATTCTGGGCTTTCTTAGTTTTTGTTCCTGCTAACCTGTCAGGACCTGGGAATAGGAGAAAGACGGATGGTGTTTCAGGATTTGGTGGGATCCTGGCTTCCTTTTTCAGATAGGAAAGGTTCAGATTCCCCCTCATCTATGGGTGCACAGGGTGGGCGTTGGCTCATTTAGGGGCTCCACCTTCTGGGACGTAAAACAGACCTTCTGATCTTGCGGTTTCCTTCTTACCTGGGTAGAGGCTACTCAGGTCTGTCGCCCTGAGCCCCAACAATCGGTGTCAATAATAAGAAAATATCCAGGGCACACCTTCATCTCTCCGAGGTGAGAAAAAAAATGGTCAGAAATCAGTCTGGAGTTCAGAGAGTGCTGCTGAGAGCGGGCAGTTTAAAGGAGAAGAAAATTGGCGAATTTCACTGGTCAATTTCACTTCATTTCGTTCAATTTCGTTCAATTTCATTCCTTTTCATCCGGCGCCGGGAGGCCCGAGGCCACATGGAGGGGGAGGAGGTCTTTCCGGGCAGAATTTCCCGTCTTGCAGATTTACTTTCTACAGCTGTGAAGTACAACCTTGATTTTCCAACTTTGACATACGTTGTTCAGCCGTGGCTTGAGGGCAGACATTTTATTTTATCGAAGAGTATTTGGATTGGGTGCAGAGGCCCATAGGGGAGCCTGCTGGCACTTCTCTGTTGCAGCCCAATTAAAGCGGTTAATTCTTTTCACCGCCTATTCCTTCCCATCTTTCTTTCATTCTATCTAGGGGCTCCTCAGACCACCCAGGAGCGGGAGGGGGGGGCGGACACTTCCCCCTCCATATCCAATTTGTTCTCGCCACAGTACGCGCGTCTTCGTGGTTACAAAGGGCTTCTCCCTCCCCGATGACTTTTTTCCCCTTTTCAAAAAATATTCTACCTCCACCCCCCTTCCCTTCAACTAGCAAACCTCCCCGAATCGCTCCTCCTCTCTCTCCACTGCGGTTTATTTAAACTTCGCCTCTTCTAGCGCCGCCGTAGCGCACTCAATGATGTAGAAGGCTCGGTGAGCCGAGGTGAAGAGGGTTTGGAATCTGTTGAAAGGGGTGTTTTGTGACACTGATTGGGGCGGGGGCGGGGGCAGTCCCTGATGGACAATGACGGACCAGGCGGGTTTCCCTGCGCCCAGGGTCAGGCGAATAAAGGCGCCGACGCAGTTTAAACGAGGGTCCCCAGCAAAAGAAAAGGAGAAAAGATTTCGAGTGTGGAGCGTGCCCCTCTTGCTTGCTGCCTGGGGAGTGGTGGGGGGAGGCGGAGCGCCTGGGTCTCCACCGACAGCATTTGGGTTTACCTCGAACCCCGCGCATTTCACGGAAGAGATGCGAGGCGAGTTTGGGTTGGCGCTTAAATTATTTCCATACAGAGGTCAAAAGGTTGAATAGGCTGGGGCCTGGCGAGGCAACCAGGGCGACAACACCCAGCCCGTGCTTGTCCCTGAGCTGGAGGTCCCTGCAGAGAAGACAGAAAGCCGAGATGGACTAGGATGGGTAGGCTAATCCGCATCCTTTCGGATTTCGTCGGCCACGGTGTTTGAGAGCAAACCAAAGATTGGATTTTTTGGGAAGCGGGGCGATTCTGCTTTGCAAAGGCCGGTGTGGACACGTATCCGCCCGGCGCTGTGCAGGAGGACGGAGGTTCCCGGCTCGGGTTCGGGAAGTTTTCCCGCGGGCTGGAGGGCGCGGCGCGCCACGGGGCGGAGCGGGCACCGCCTCCTTCCGCAGCGGGCCGTGCGCGGCGGGGCCCGGCAGCATCAGACGCTGGGAGGCGTCGGTCCGCTGGGGAAGGAAGGGGTGGGCCCGGCGCCCCCCGGCTGAGCACCTCGCTCGGCTCCGGGCTCTGGGTCGCGGGCCCCTAGCGGAGCACTAGCTTTTCGCTCCACGCGGACTCGCAGCAGAAATCACTCGCGGTGGCTACTTGGCGTTGCTCTGGCGGTGGGGCTCTCCCAGGGGGCTTCGCCCCTCCAGTCTCACCCGCCTTCTCGAGGAAATGGAGTCGACCCGGAGGGTATCCCTTTCGTCGCCACCCCTCTACCCGCTCTGGGTCTTTAGACGATGCTCGGATCCGGAGACGGCTGCGGCTGACCCTGGCGCACTCGGGCGGCTGGGAAGGATGCGCCCAGCCGCGGCGGCTAGGATCCCGCCGCCTCCACCACTCGGAGCCGGCATCTCGGAGGTCTGCCTCAGTTTCTCCAGAACTAGGAAGTTACCTCGGGTGGATTTCATTCCGCTAGGTCATTTCGTCCCACGCAGGCAGAAATGTCTTTGGAATTAGGGTTCCACGAACTTTAGGACTGGACGGAGCGAATTCGGGCGGGGGACACATAAATGTTAAGTTCTTCCCTTGGATTCCCCCAAATCATCGCGAACCTGAATAGCGTGTTTGCATCTGTCTGTGTAGACACTGTCAGGGTGTGGGGAGCACGAAGAGCACCTGGAAAGATTTTGCTGTTCAAATGAATTAGCGGGTTGCCTGAGGACCCTCCTCCCCCAGCGGGTGTCCACAGTGGTGCGGATTTCTGGGTTTAGTTGACCTTTCCCACTCAGACGCAGAAGCGCTGGACGCGGAGTCACCCTTCTGCACCCCGCTAGGCTGCGCTTCCTTTCCTGCTGCCTGCTCCTCAAAATGCAGGTTGCCTGCAGTGCCAATTTTTCCCGAAAGGATTTTGCTTCCCCGTGAGTTGTCCTTAAGGGAGTACCTTAAATTTATCGCTTAAATTAGCCTCGGACCCAGACCGCTGGAGCCACAAGGTTCGGTTCGGAGCACAGGGCCACCCCTCCTTCAGCTTCCGGAACCTTAAGTCCCAGACACAGAGCGCAGAGCGAATGCTTTTGAGTCGGGGAAGAGGAGCCTGGGACTGGGACGTCCAGAACTGAACACCAGAACCTGGGCGCTGATGGGCCGTCTTTGCGCCGGATTCACGATCTCTATCTGGCCTTTTCTGGCCAGCCCGGCTTCACAGAAGCCCAGACGCGTGGAGGCTCCAGGATCATTCAAGAGAGATGTTTGCACGCCCGTGTGTCTTCAGCCAGCGCTGCAATAGACAGCAGTTGAGTTGCGGCAGCGGCTTCGTTGTGTTCTAAAGTTCCTAGCAGTCTCTCTCGCTCTCCCATTAACGCTCAGACACTTACCTCTCTTTGCAGATCATTTGAAGTGTGAAGCCAGAATCGTCAATAGCTTTCCAGTGTGAAAAGGATTAAACACAAGGAACACAATTCTTCCCCCGCCTGGAGAGCTCTGTCCTCCGTGGCTTGCTTTACCCACCCTTCCTTCCTTCCTTCCTTCCTTCCTTCCTTCCTTCCTTCCTTCCTTCCTTCCTTCCTTCCTTCCTTCCTCCCTCCCTCCCTCCCTCCCTCCCTCCCTCCCTCCCTCCCTCCCTCCCTCCTTCCTTCCCTCCCTCTCGTCCTCTTTTCCTCCTTTCCTCTTATATTTATTAGGGACTTGCTATGTGTTGGCTATGGTTGTCCTGGAGTGGCAGCCCTGAAAAGTCTACCTTACGTCCCTTGTAGCAAGATAACTTAGTAGTTAAGAACTGGAGAAGCAGAAAAAGTGACTCCCACATTGAGTGTGGGATTTTTGTTTTGTTTTGTTTTAGGGAGTAAAAATGTAAGTATTCATTTTATGATGAGGTCTCCAGATACCAAAGCCTGTAGGTGTGCTTGTGCTTTTTGGTCTTTGGAGTCTGTGACCATTTCTATTTAAGTATGTAAGAAAAGGGTATGTATGCATCATGCGCCTGTGACTGTATTAGGTATTTGTATAAATTTACGCATGCAAATATGCATGTGCTGACCAAGGTTTTTGTGACTTAAAGGTGTGATTCTGAGTGTCTTTGGTTGGCTTTGGCACAGATTGGGAACCTAAGAGTGGAGAGGAAGGATTAGGGTAAAAGAGTGATAAAAGAGCGACTCTTAAAACTTTTCCTTAATTCCCTAGCCGTGACTGGGACCGGTCCATCTTCTCCCACTTTTCTCCCTGCTGCAGACAAGGCGGGAGATCTGGAGCATGAAGCAAAACTGCCGAGAGGCTCGATGATTTGGTCTGCAGAGGAACAGGCTGGCCACCTTCTCAAGTTTGCCCAACATATCCAGTCCTGCAGTGTGTTTGGGCTGTGGGTCTAATTTGTTCCCGATTAGATAAGAAGTAGGATTGCCCTTGGCAGAGTGCTGCTAGCCTCCTCCACTCCAGCTTGCACAGAGGGACTGGCTAGCAGTCCTAGTTGGCTCTGGAACCTCCTCTCTCATTTCCAGGAAACTCAGATTCCATCATCTGCTCTTAAATGGCAGGGAAATCCCAAGACACTGGGCTGTTTTAGAACACCTCTTTCTTCCCAGGGGCAGGATGGAAGGAAAATCAAGGTGCAAGAGTGATCTTTGCACATCAGGACAAAATATTAATAGATAGAATCTAGGTGGACCAGCGCCGGTGGCAGGGGAGGCTAGCAAGAGCAGCTGATACTCCTCCCTTCTGCTGACTTTTGGGTGGGTGGGGGAGGCAGCCCTTCTAGAGGGGAGACAGGGGTGGGGGATATGGTCAGGATTTTCCAGCAGAGTGCCTTCTTCCTGTTGGAGGTACTAGCTTCCCTTTCTCTCCATTTCTTTCAGACAAGTCCCACTGAGTCTAACCTTCAGCTGACTCACCTGGTTGTTCCAAGCATTGTTTCTCATGTCCAACCCAATGTTCATCTTTCACAAAGTGGGGAATAAAGCGGGGAAATCAGGTCCAGACCTCAGGTAGTCTTCTCCAGAGCCTTTGCTTCTTGGGTTGTATGCTGGTAGAGCTTCCTGGCTTTGGCGTGTGTGTGTGTGTGTGTGTGTGTGTGTGTGTGCACGCGTGTGCGCAAGCACCTGTGTATACACTCAGGTGTATTTATGTACACATGCAGTAATAGGATTCTGATCTATATGTAGCCCAGGAAGGTGTGGGCAGACTTTAGTTTTCTCCATTTCCTTTTGGACCTCTGTGAAGATAATATGTAATAGTAGAAGTAGAGGAGGAGAAAGGATTCCCAATTCTAGCTAGACAGCAGACTCTCTGTGATCTTGGGCTAAGTCTTGTGGTCTTGATTCTGCTTCTTTTCTGAGAAGTGGAGTTGGAATACGCTAGTGTGGACCTGAAGTCCGCAGCTACCTCCTAACTAACTGCCCTCACCATGTGCTGGACACGGAGGGTGGTGGGCTTCACTGGGCAGAACTGTGCTGACAGCCCAGGACCACCTCCAGGCTCCCACTGATGGCACCGCTGCACTCAGTAGGCCATCTGGGAGTGACTTACTTTTTTCTTTTCTGGACCCAGGGCTTCTGGGTCCTCCCCTGACAAGAACCTAGAGGACTGACCAGGGCCAGGTGGACTCTGGGATCCCCAGGGTAGTCTTAGTCTAGGGAAGGAGCGGCCACCCCAGGTTTTGAAATCACCTCCAGTGGGGTCTCTATAGTGGAAGATAGAGGCACCAAAAAGTGAATGACATCTTCTATTTGCAGTCCCTTTTCTCTCCAGCCTCTGACCAACCCCCTCCTCTTTCCCTTGGCCCCTCCAGCCAGGATGAGAGTGAGAGGGGGCTGTGCAGAGGCGGGCATCTCCTAGCAGCAGCTGGGGGTGCGCAAGGAGCACGGAGGAAGGGCTTCTCCAAAGTCTGGTGGGAAGGAGCTGTGGCTCCACCTCCCTCCTCCCAAGTCCCGGCTGAAAACAACTTAGGAACTTTAGATTCCCCCATTTGGGTGAGGGGCCATGCTGTGGAGTTGGCAGAGGAGACGTCAGTGCTCAGTCCCAAGAGAACCGGAGAAAGCTGGGCTCTGCCATGGGTTCCCTGGAACCCGGGCTAGTACTTCCTCCGTGCCTCTCTCCAATCTCTTCTTCGCATTCCACGCAGATTCTAGTCTCAGATGCGCCCAAATTACATTCCATGAGCAAGAGTCCCAGAGATGCGTGCAAGAATAATCTCAAGCATATGTGCTTTCTGACGTGGGAGGCCCGGGGCTTAGTAGGCTAGCAACCCCTGCCCTCAAGTGTGTGAGGCAGGAGGGTGGAAGCTCACGGGGAAGTTCCTGAAACCCTCTGGACACCGGATCCCAGCAGGCAGAGCCCAGCCACCTGGGGGCGCCGCTGATCCCAGAGTTCCCCGCGCTTATCCTGCAGGGACAAGGATTTGCTCTGTGCTAACAGAGATGACCTATGTAACCCAGGTGACCCTGCCCCACCTCGGGATGACCCTTCTTAGAGGCTGATTCTGCAAGCCGGGGACTTTGCCCCAAAGCTGATGACCTAATGCTAAAAAGCGATGACCTTATGCCTGGAAGGGTGATCCTTCTCTGAATGGGCCTGACCCTGGGATAACAGGGATGACCCTAAAGTGACCCTGTGCTAAGGAGGGATGTGGATCGGAAATCCTGGTGGCTCTGTGCTCTTCAAGGTGTGGCCTGCTGTCTTGCTCCCTATCAGGGAGCTCCAAGCCTCTAGCTGCTCTCCTCTTTCAGTCCTGGGTTGGAGAGAAGGCTGCACCTTACAGTTCTAGTTTACCACCTCAAGAAGGTGGCAGGGAAGGAGGAAGGGGTCCTCCGAGGGACTGATCTCTCCAGGAGGAGCACTTCCCATCTAGACTGTGAGTGCCTTTCTCTGTCGACCAAACTTGTCACTCACCTCTGTGGGAAGACATCCTTTTTGTTCCCTCCCTCCCTTCCTCCCTCCTTCCTTCCTTCCTTCCTTCCTTCCTTCCTTCCTTCCTTCCTTCCTTCCTTCCTTCCTTCCTTCCTTCCTTCCTTCCTTCCTTCCTTCCTTCCTTCCTTCCTTCCTTCCTTCCTTCTTTTTCTCCTTCCCTTTCCCCCTGCCTTTATCTTGACTTCCTAAGGCTCATGCAAACTAGGCAATTTAGCCTCGCCCCCCCTCATGTTCTGTCTTTCTTGGATCCCCTATCTCCCTTTCTAAAAAATGAAATGAGCTCACAGCCAGGCTGCCCTCGGCTAGCTGACCATGCCTACCCCTTGGCCCTGAGCCTTTCATTTCTGCAGTCTTTCAGGTTCTGTTTTGTGCCTGAACCTCTGTTCTACATGGAGGATACATTGGTGAACAAATCACAAATGGTTCCTGTCCTCAGAGTGGGGGCGCCTTGGTAGAGAAAATACTGAAAATGCAGATATAATTAAAGCCATGATATGTGTTCTGAGGACAATACTTTGGATAGAGAAAGAGAGGGGGGGAGAGAGGGAGAGAGAGAGAGAGAGAGAGAGAGAGAGAGAGAGAGAGAGAGAGAGAGAGAGAGAAGCTAAAGGATGTCATTGAGGGTGGGATTCACTCCTAATGCTGGTGGGTTGGAGATGTGAGGGAAAGAACACCTCTGAAGCCCCCTCTTTTACCACAGCTTCCTCAGCAGAGCCTGGTCCTTGGACTTGCAGCTACAACAGCTCAGAAGCCAGGATCCCTCCCAGAGTTCCACTGTCTCTGTCAGAGAGCTCCCAACTGAACGACCCCCCTGAAACAAAGCAAGGAGGGATTCAGACGGCACCTTGACACCCAGAGCTTCTTCAGACCCCCTTTCTCCTCTCTGGGCCTTCAGAGTTGGAAGGGCCAGTCCGGCCCTCATGAGTAAGGGATAGAGAAGCCAGTACATTCTTGGGATATGAGAACCTTCAGTTATGAGACTTGTTTATTGTTTGGGATAAATAAACAGTTATTGATTAAAAAACGACTCTGGAAGTTTAGGCGTCTACCATTCAACGAGCTCCACAAGCAATGACTTAATAGTTTGGGGGTACAATTGTTCCTTCTTCCCTTTTTTACTTGATTCACCCTGATTAGATGTCACCCTCTTGCCTCCAACTGTCCCCCCTCATCTTCTGAAGTTAGAGGTTGTCTCTAGGACTGTTCATGACTTTGAGTACAATGTTTTTGTTCTGACACTGGGGGTCTGACCCTGAATCTTGCATGTGCTTGGTAAGTACTCTACCATGGAGCTACATCCCTAGCTTCTTTAGTGCTTTTAATGAACTAGCTCTAATGTATTACTTACTGCTCATGGCTCCACCTCCCTCACCACATTGGGAACTCCCAAGTGTAAGAGCTAAGTCTGACGCATCACTGTATTCCCTGGGCACGGTATGACGCTTCCTCAAATTTGTGGTGTTATCCAAGGTCATGTGATTTGTGCTATTCAGAAACATGACTCTGCATACAGAAATAGTGACCTCTGGAGCTCAGGGTAATGGGGGAAGCGGGAGCAGCAATATGAAGTCTCAGGGTTGCAAGTTCACCTTTACTCAGGCTCAGTGCATCTCCATCCACCAGGCAAAGAGACTAGACCTACTAGTTGGTTACATTCTGAATGAGGAACTGCCTCCCTCTTCCTCCCCCCCCCACCTCCACACCCCACGGAACAGCAGCTGTTGGGGCGGTAGACTTGGCTGTACGTAGCAGTGTACATACAGAGAATGAATGTGTCTGCTCGAGAGATGGGGCTCCAAGGTGTAACTGGGGGTGGGAGAAAGAGGGAGAAAAATGAGATAGTCTAAGTAGAAGGTGTGGCTTTTAAGTAGGGTGTGGGACAAAGAGACTAATTCAACTGCAGACCCTGTAGGATATGTATCACTCACAAAGGTAGGAGAGTAGGAGAGGACCCATCTTGGTTTTATTTTTTAAATTTTTTATATGTGTGTGTATATGTGTGTATAGATGAGCCATAGTGCATGTGTGGATGTCAGAGTACAACTTTCTGGAGTCTGTCCCACCCTTCCTATCTTGTTGAGGTAGTCTGTGGCTGTCTGGCAGATTCTGTCTCTTCCTCCCATCCTGCCACAGAGTACTGGGATTACAGATGTGAGCTTTGCATCTGGCTGGCTCAGCAAGCAATTTTACCACTCATCCATCTCCTTGGCTCCTATCTTATTTTTAACCATTCCTGACTTCTAGTCTTGTTTGGCTATCAAAACTATAGTAGTTCCCCTTACCCATGTAGGGACCCCCCCCCCCAGTGGATGACTGAAACCTTAGACAGTACTGGACCCTGGGCATAAATTATGCACAGCAGGAGTCTAACAATAACTAACAATAAAATACTTGCAGCAATAAACTATAATAAAAGTTATTTAAAACTTACAAATTATTTATTTCTAGAATTTTCCATCTAATATTTTTGGATTGTGGGCAGTCATGTGTAACTGAAACCATGGAAAGGGAAACCAAGGATAAGAGAGATACTGTACAGGGACCTAGAGGACAAAGCATATTGGTGGAATCCAGACTGGGCAAAATAGGTTTAGAGGAGAGAAATCAAAGTTCCAGTGTGGGAAACACTAATATATGTTATAATATATATCTCCAACTTGATCATACATTTTACTCAATCACATGTGCTATGCTCGGAGCTGGGCTAGGCTGTCACGGGCTAGTTAGACAGCTCCCTGGCTGCCCGCTGCTTCCCATACAGCAAGGGCTTACCTGGCTTGGGCAGCCCTGACCTCGGCCTGCTGCAGGGATATGAGCTAGAGGACAGGAAATAAATTTTTATCCAAGAGGCTGTCTGATGTTGACAGTACCTGGTGGTTCAGGTTGGGGAGACAATAACTTCTGTGAGAGGGGAGGAGGCACAGGAGACTTCCTGGAGGAAGTAGCATTTGAAATGGGTCTTGAGGGTAAGGCTAGAATTTGGACAGCACAAAGCGGGCCTGAGGGGAAGACATTTAAGACACTTTGTCCTGATGAGCCAGGGCACTCAGAAGAGGCCTCTGGCCTCACTCGTCTCAGAGTCTTTGATAATCTCTCCTTGTCAGTCAACGGAGATCCTCTGTGGAATGAGGCTGGACACACAAGTATACATAAGGTGTAACAGCAAACCCCAAGCAAAGCTGAGAGGTTCTCCTTCTTGCTGCAGTGGTCACGTGGGTTCCCTCTGCTTTGTAAGTGGGCAGCAAGGTTTCAGTCTTTGAATAAGTAAAGTTTACTGCTCAACATCACACAGAGCAATACTGATCACTGATGATGGCGAGAGGCACACAGTCATTCAGGGACCCCAGGACCTTCCACCAGGGCACATATTCTGGAGGGAAGGAGCTTTATGATGTTTGGAATTCTCTCTCTTTCTCTCTCTCTCTCCTATAGATCATCCCTAAACAGACTAGTGAAACCCATAGAACTCTAAGAATAAAGACATTATTTATTTACTTATTTAGTAGATTGAAGATTTTTAAATACAGGAAATTAGATTTACGTGACTGCAAAAAGAACCAATGAGATTTGAATATCAAAATTAAAATGACATAAAATATTAAAAATCATTATGTAAAAGTACTATGCTAATAGAATTAAGTAATTTGCGATACAAGAATAAACCAAGTGGGGTGTGCTGGTGGTGTGTGCCCCTAGTTCCTGCTACTTGGGAGGCTGAGGCAGGAGCATCGCTGGAGTCCTCTGGTTTCTGATCAGCCTGAGTAGCATAGAGACCTGTCTCAAAGAAAGAGAGAGAGAGAGAGAGAGAGAGAGAGAGAGAGAGAGAGGAAAAAAGAAAGACATGTAGCGAGTTAAATACAGCAGTGGTATTAAAGTACAGTTTTAAAATGGTCAAAATTTTTGTATTTCTACAACAGCTTCATATAATTTCTATGGGTGGCACAGACAGACACAGGAAATAGTGACAGGGCCTATTCTGCATAGAATGACATGCTGATTTCAATTTAGAAGTTTGTGAAAATAAAAATAGATATATTTTCCACCCAAAAAAGTTGTGACCCAACAATTCTATCTTTGGGTTCCTTGAGGACTGTAACTCCCAACCTCAGGCCCTTGACATCTTTCACTGGGTCTTCTAAACTCAGTGATAAGGAAGAGAATAAAGGAGGCATATTTATTAAAGGCCATGTCTGTAGGTGGCAAATAACACTTGTGACAGCATTCCTCGGCCAGAACCCAGCCCCATTGCTCCACCTGCCTTCATGGGTCTGGAGAATAGACAGTGGATATTATTATATCTCAAGTGCAGAAATCCGCCTGGAGGCACAGAGGTATCTGGGTGGTGCAATGCTGAGTGGCTCCCTCTCTCCATCCTCACTGCTCCACCTAATCCACACCCTGACTGATACAAAGAGGTCACTCAGGATAATCTTGACTCCCAGTCAGGGGACCCTCCTTATCACCAAATGGAGACCTGTTCTGTGGATCAACCTGTTGTCTTCCATCTACTCCTCTTTCCCTTCATCAGATTCTAGTGGGGATGCTGTTCTTTGGAATGGGAGCACATGGATGTAGAAAGGAGTTGCCACGAGCACGTCAGAAGATGGAGGAATAAACTCATGGTAGATGAACTCTATCCCTGGTAAAGTCACTTGCATTCACTGGTTAAAACCATGACTTAAATCCTGTATTGTGCATAGTAGATTCGCAAGGAATAAATATTCCATTGAATGTTGGAATGAATGACCTTCAGCCTGGGTTCTCCTGCCCTCTTATTGCTTCTGGCCTCACTCGTCTCAGAGTCTTTGATAATCTCTCCTTGTCAGCCAACGGAGATCCTCTGTGGAATGAGGCTGGATACACAAGTATACATAAGGTGTAACAGCAATAAAACTCCCTGGTTGGCAGTAACTGTCATTCCATCACTGAACCGGTGACTTTGACTCTCCCTTGTGCCCCTCCCCCTTCAGGCAGACTCAGTCCTGGGCTCACAGACATTGCTAGAAAACACTTGCACCCCCGTAGCACTCACAGCACTCGGAGAGGGGCACTCGCAGACGTTATTTTTCCAGATGAGACTTGCTGAACTCTGGTTGCTGCAGAGTGGCAACCTTAATAGCAGCATTGTCCTTGAACTTTGACCTGAATACTGAGTCTGGTGCCTTCTCTACTCTCTGGTTTGTTTGTTCCCCCCTTCCAACAGCCTTCTGCTGCCCCAGGACCTCCTTTGACAGGGTCTGCTGGGGAACTATGCCCAGCCTTCCCTTTCCAGGGTCTGTGGGGATTTCTGGTTTATTCACAGCCATTTAAAGGACAGACTCCTGCTCCAGAGTCTTTGGGAGCTCAAAGAAGCTTCTTTGGAAGCTTTTCTTCTTCCCTTCTTCCCTCCCCTCCCCTCCCTTCCCCTCTCTTCCCCTCCCCTTCCTAACTTTCCTTCTTTTCCCTTCCCTTCTCTTCCCTTCCCTTTCCCCTCCTTACTCCTTTCTCTCTCTCTCTCTCTCTCTCTCTCTCTCTCTCTCTCTCTCTCTCTCTCTCTCCTTCCTTCCTTCTTTCTTTGGGAGGGTTTCACTGTATATTTCAGTTTGGTTTTTACAAATCTCCTATCTCAAGTCTCCTAAGTTTTAGCATCACAGGTATGGGTCACCAGGCTTGGCTAGTTCCTACCTTCATCTCTGCTGCAGCCCTGGGCCTCCTGGGATCTTGGTCTTCTGTTCATCTTGTGCAGACCTTCCCTCTCCTCCCTCTTGTTATCCCCAATCTCATCCTTTGTCCCGTTATCTTTCTGGCCTAGCTCCAGACCAAGCTGGAACTTTTTGTGTGTGGCAGGCTGCCCAAACCTCCGCGGGAAGGCAGCTACATGTGGCACTCCTTCCCAACTCCACGTTACACGGCTGACACCTTCATGGAGCCTGCCGAGCACACCCCAGCGCCCCCAGAAGGGGCTAAGGCTGGTTCCCATCCTCACAGGCCAGGGGGAACTGCATCCCCCACGGACGCTCCGTGGCTCGGCCTCTGGTGTTCTGGGACACTTCCATGATGGCGACTGTTCATAAATCTATTTTCTTTTGGGCTCATTTCTTTTGGGGAGTTTCTTCCTTCACCCCCATGGTCCTTTCTGGCCTTATTCCCTTCCTTTGTCCTCTGCTTCCTCTCCTCTTGCATCTTCCCATTGCTCCACTAAGAGGGGGGCATGGGAATTGGGTTTGTGGGATACGGGAGTGTGTTTGCTCTGGGGTAATTGTGTGGAAGGAGGCTCTATTCTGCGAAGACCCACTTGGGAGACAGCAGGCAATGGGGCTAAGTACTGGGTTTCACATGATCAGACACAGAGGCCAGTGAGCTAGTGCATGAGTGTGCACACGTTCAACTCCTGCTCTCCTCATGACTCATGCTCTCTGCCACAAAAGGGTTTTGGGCAGACACACACATGTGCATGCAGGATGAGTGACAGTTGCCTTTAAAAACATGCTGAAATACCATGTTCATCACCTGCTTTCCCTAAAGTGGAGTTGAGTGTGTAGACAATTTTCCAATAAATCTTTTCCTGGACAAGAGCATATGTCCTGGGAATATATTGGGCGGTATTACTAGCCATCGACTACTGGTGAACGCTGCTTCTCAGACTGGTCCCAGCTGCTCCTTCTATGGAGTTGTGTATGGACGACACAGAGGGAAGAGTGGGAGTCTGTGATATACATGATCTATGTTGGTAGGTGAGTCTTAAGGAAACAGCTGGGGTGGTCTTGAGAAGTGGACTATGGGATGTGTGTGTGTGTGTGTGTGTGTGTGTGTGTGTGTGTGTGTCCTTGGGTGATGGTGCATTTGGTGAGTGCACACATGCACACACGCCTGGGGCCAGCATAAGAGGTGTGCAGGCATCGGGAGCAGCGGCGAGACAGGCAGCCTGGCTCTTGGGAGAGACACTCATGTATGAAGAGCTTGTGCTGGAAAGCGGCTGTTTAACAACTTGAACATCAAATTATAGCCCACGTGGGCAGAGGTGTCCGCGGTCGCTGGTTGCTGTAAATACTTCAGCGCAATTGACAGCAGCTCGCGCAGGGCTAAGTGAGATGGGGAGGAGGCAGAGGGAGAGCTAGTGCCTCCCACAGGTACCTCCACCCCGCGGTCCTGGCTCTGTTGGATCTGGTGCGGGTGGGGAAGCATGGATGGAGAGCCGTGGTCTCTAACGGGGCAGTCTTCAGAATCGGCTGGACCATCGGGGGCAAGTGGCGTACCTACCTAGTACCTCAGTTTCTCTATCTGAAAACTAATGTCCCGTGGGATTTTCGTGAGGTAGTCTTTCATCTACAAGCACTTGTGGTCCTCTAGACATTAGCTTCTGTGGCCTTTTGTGGGATAATGCATGGGAATTAACACAGCGCCTCTCATATAGGAAGCCCTCAACAAATGTTAGCTAATGTTGTTCCTCTATTGCTGCTGCTATTGTCCTCGTAATCTGGACCCATAGTTGCTGACACCATAGCCTTTCCTGATATGCATGGAAAAAAGACTTCCCAGAGGGCAGTCAGTTGGGTCTTTGTGGCTTTTCAGAGGAGATGTGTTTAGTCTTCTGTCTTTCAGAGAATCCTGCTGGACAGAATCTGAGGCTGAGAGAGTGTGTGTGCCCAGGGAGCTCATGCTGGAGACCTGCCTGCCTTCATCAGAGCCTTGGTTATTTTTTTTTAAAGTCATGTGTAAATGGATTTCTGAGAACAATTCCATTTAAAATGTACCCGAGAGTCTGAGGGCTTAAAGGGACCCCGTGGTGAATTCTTTTGTAAAGCAAAGAATCTTCTGAGCATTATCTAGTTTTGAAAAGTGCAGATGTTTAGGAAGCACAGTCAGGATTTCAGGATTCCTACTATGTGCTAAGTACTCATCTATCAATGCTATTCTCATAGAAAGCCTGTGGGGAAGAAGAAACAGACCCGCGGAACAGCACATGATTCCCACATCCAGGCCCAAGTGTGACAGGCGACCTGGTCCAACTCACATGCAAGTCCATGCTCATTCTGCTGGGCCCACCCTGCTTCTCTCCACCCCACCCACTGCCTTTCATAGCCACACAGGAATCTTTATTTTGCATATACTACAAAGGAGAGTTCTAAATCTAGCTTCACCGTAATCCACAGTCACCTAAATTTAGCAGTGATCTAAAAGTAGGAGTACTGTCTCTGAACTTGTTAAGATTATTACTATTATTATTACTACTACTATATTTTAATTGTTTTGCACTTCTGAGATCACACGGAGGACTCTGTATATGCAAGACAAGTGCTTTGTCCCCTGAGCTATATCTCCAGCCCTTGGGCTTTAGCCCAGACTGCCTTGAACTCACATTCCTCCAGACTACTTCCTGAGTGCTGGGATGGTAGCTATATGCCACCCAATATGCCTGGCAATAGTTATTTTACATGAACACATTTTCAAACATATGTAGAAGTGGAACAGCACAATGAATCGGCGGTAGTTAGATACAGGTGTCAACCTGACAATCGAATGCTGAGCTTTGAACACATCTGCAAAGAGTTGATAGTTAAAGCAAGTCTTAAGCAAACTTGCAGGAGATTGTCTAATTGACGGGGGATGCCCCAGTCCATGATGTTACTCTTTCTGTTGCTCTCAGACAATACTCAGGTTCAAGCAACTCAAGGGGAGAAAAGGAGATTTATTTTGGTTTCTGGTTCCGGAGGGGAGACATAGTCATTTATAGTGGGAAAGGCATGCCAGGCAGCAAAGTTAGAGGCAGTTTAGATCACGTCAATCTTCACGGAGGCCAAGAGAGCAACAGAGTGTAGAGCAGACTGCAGGAGGAAGTGGGGCGGGGCTCACCAGCCTCAAGTCTGCCCCCTGTGACATGCCTTCCTCCAGCAAGGCATCACATCCTACGTGTGCCCTGCACTTCTTGAATGTTAACATTAACTAAGGACACAAGCACACGAACCTGTGCGGAATGACCCGCATTGAAACCATGACAACAGGCAGATAAGATGGAGGGAGTTGGCTCAGTAGTTTGGCCACCTTTGATATGCTTGGGCAGACATGTCTGGCTGGCAACCGAGGACTGAGGTTCCTTTCTCAGCGGTCCTGTGGATATGGTGTGGCCAGTTTCCCCAGCCCCTCATGCTGGTGTAGATTCTCCTGCCAAGCTGGACTAACAACTGTAACCAGGGAATAGGAAGCCTGAATAAAATTCCCTAGTCTCATAAGCCATTTGTCCTGACTTTATCAGCAATGCCTAGGCAGACTGAGACAGAATCATTTAGCTACTGCTTAGATTTAGCAATTATTGAGATTCTGTTCATCTATCCTTCAGTTTTTGAGAATTGCTTAATTTTATGAGGAAGGGTTAGATGTATCATTGAACTGGGATTTAAAAAATATCATTTGTGTGTGTGTGTGTGTGTGTGTGTGTGTGTATGTGTAGTAGTAGTAGTAGTAGTAATAATAGTAGTAATAGTAATAGTAGTAGTCATAGTAGGCACTTGAGTATATGTGCCTTTGAAAACTCAAAGGTGACTTTTCTTTTTGAATCATCATGGATTATTGCTCTACTTCCTTTTTGCTTGTACTCTGGGGTTTTCTAGGCTTTGCCTTCCAGTGTCAGAGGTGCAGGCTGCTCCATTTCTGCCCAGTGCATTTGGTGCTTTTATGTGGGATCTGGGATCCAAACTCAGGTCCTTCTGCTTGTGAAGCAGAGGTTTAACTACCCTGAGCCATCAATCTCTCCAGACCTGAACTGGGATTTTGATGAACTATGCCAGTGAAGGTGCTGGCTGTTTTTATGGGAAGAGTTGGACTAGGATCACCTAGGACCTTTCTTACATTTGCATGAAGAATGATTGCAAGATCCTTGTAGGCCTTTCGATTACATCATGCTGTGGTTTATATCTTACATGCTCTCCAAACAACCATGTGTTAACAGCATAGCTTGGCACTATTGGAAGGAGATGGATCCTTTAAGAGGTGGAGTCTAATGGAAGGTCTTTGGGTCTCTGTGGGTATTGAGACTCCCGCCCCTTCTCTTTTTTTCATTTGCCTAAAAGGTGAGCAGCTTTCCTTTACTACACTCTTCATGTTATGATGTGCTGCCTGCACACAGTCCAAACCAACCAACAGGACCAAAGAGTATGGGCCAGGAACTTCTGAAACCATGAGCCCAAATAAACCTTTTTCTTTTTGTAAGCTAACCATTTCAGGTTCTAGTGAAGGAAAGCTAATTAGCACCCTGTCTTCATTACTGGCTTCATCCTGCATCATGGGTAGCATTTCATGCTCGGACTCACTTGAAGAAGAAGATCATTCAAGTTTCTCAGCAGGTCTGTTTCCCAGGTTTGAGTGCACTGATGATGACTGAGTCAATGCTTCCTTCTGTAAGGCCACGGTGACCCCCTTGTTTCTTCTCCTCAAGTTGATCCTCGTGATGCTAGTGAGTAACGATTCTTTTCAGCTTTCCATGTTCCACAGGGACTTCTTACTTACTCGTAGAAATCCTGCGTTTTTTCCAATTACTAACCTTCGGGCATTGGGTTCACCCATGTAAGGTTCTACCTGGAGAGATGGGGTCCTGGGCAGGTGCTTGGTTGGGACAACAGGAGAGAAATCTTGATCCCTGGTCAAGCCTCGATGTGTTCTGATCCTTTGTGATATCTGCACCACTGGTCTCAGCTTTGTTGGGTGAGTCTTGAGCATGTGTGAAGGTGGGTTGTTCTAAGCATGTCTACAGGGGTGGTGGATCTAGGCGAAGCTCAGCACTCAGCAAAGAGGCTTTGAAGGCAATTGATGGTGTGAATAAGCAAACCACCCACAGCTGTCTATGTTACCTGGTGGGAACCTCAGAGGAGAGTGTAGGGAAGCTAAAGCAAGGTCATGGTCTATTTTGTCAATGATGCCGAGACCCCACTTAGTGTCAAAAGCGCTTCCCGCTTCCCACCTGTGTAGATATGATTACATCTCAGTCTCCTCTGTCATTATCTTCCTGTGATGACATTTCTTCTCTGTGCTGGTTGGATTTACAGGACTTCATTTGGCTTCTGCCTCCTTTCTGAATGTCCTCTAAGAAGGCACACTGTCTTTCTCTGATTTGTCTCCCCACCACCCCTGCCGCACACTGAGTTTTCTTATCTTTTCACATTTTTTAGATTATTTATTATTATTGCATATGTATAAGGTGTGTGTGTGTGTGTGTGTGTGTGTGTGTGTGATGACACATGTGTGGAGGTCAAAGGAAAAATTTGTGGAGTTGATTCTCTCCTTCTACTTTTACACGGGTTCAGGGGATAGAACTCAAGTTATCAGATTTGTAAGGCAAGTGCTTTTTTCTGCTGATTCATCTCGAAGAACCTTTGCATTTTTGAGAGGGGGGAAAGAGAAAAGAGACAGAGAGAGAAAGAGAGAGAATTATGAAACACATGTGGCAGTCAGAAGACACTTTTGCAAAGTTTTCTTCTTCCACCATGTGGGCTTCAGGAATCACACTCTGGTTGCCAGGTTTCCATGCAAACACCTTCGCCCAGTGCACCATCTCTTCAACCCTCAAATTACATTTGACCAACAGTCTTTAATGGAAAATATTAATCGTCCCAATTTCTAAATAGTTTTGGGCGCTCTAAATGGAGAAGTGATTTAATTAATTATTTTTTTTGTGTGGTGTAGGGAATGGTACCCAGGGTCCGGGTCCTTCCCACTGTAGGCAAGCACGCTGGCACTGGACTCGGGAGAGGAATTTTGCTGGTTGAAGCTATCTGTCTGCTGCACTATTTTGTCTGTCAAACAGCCCATGTACACGCTGTTGAAACGATATCAGTAAACCACCCAAGATAATAAATTTGAGCCAAGGAGAAAAGCAAAAAAACCCCGATCTGCCCCTAACCAAAGGAATGATGCTGCTCAGCACAAATGTATAGAGAAAGCAAGTACCAGGCCAATACTCGATGCTCCTGCTGCTTGTGGTGATGTGGCACCATGGACAGTGATGGCTTTTGCCTGGCACTCAGCAGCATGGAGGAAGGGGCACTGCAGGTCAGAGGACCCCCTCCCCCGCAGGCTGCAGGGATCAGTGTGGTAAGTTAGTGAGATTTAGCCCAGAATTGCCGCAAGAAAGGGCCGCTAGCAAATCAAAGGTTCAGAAGCTGGAGGCAGTGAAAATTTCCCTGGACGAGGTAGTATTATGTCTCAAGGCCCTGAAACTTTAAGACGGTTTTCTTCTCTGAGTAAGGACGCAGCTGAAGGAAACCCCGGGGGCTGCTGAGGGCCTCTCTGTGTAAGCACCATGGTGGTGGTGGTAGCCATTCCCAAGGCAGCAGGATGTGAGCAAAAGGGTGTGGGGGGCTGTTAGCAACGTGTAGTCACTTTCATCACTTTTCCGTGATTGTTTTAGAGCAGGACCTTTCCTGGCTTGCAGGTCACGGAGTCCCAGCACCTAGCACTACAATGCTCTTGTAGGATGGTAGGTTTGGATGCAGGGAGAGGAGGGGTGAGCACTTCTGGAAGAGAAGCCGGGTGGGCCGAGGCACAGAGGTAGGAAAGCATGAACCACTTGCTGAGATCAACGCAGAGCCTGGATTGTCTGGAAAAAAGAGTCGATGCCAGGGAGCTGTGGGCGATGAGGCTGGAAGGTGGGCAGGAATGCTGCATTTTCCAGGTTGGCATCGAGGCCACAGCAGTAATTCCCTGCAGAAGGGAAAAGGAAAGGATTGGGCCGCAGAGCATTTAGCTGTGTGGCCCATGGTGGGATGAGGTGAAGGGGAGAAGGAGACTGTGGCCACCTCCTTGCGTTTCGTCCGGCTCTTTGACTCTTCCCAGTGTTATGCAACTGGGAGTTGGGGGAAGCGCCAAGCATATCACTTTATTTCTATGGGCAGGGAAACACACACACACACACACACACACACACACACACACACACACACACACACACACAGAGACGTCCTGAGAATGATAGTTTTTCCACTTGTCAAAAGCAAAAGCAAAAAAAAAAATTCCAGCTAAAGGTATAAAGTTCAGAACTGGCAGGGATGGAGGGCTGGGATCTTTAAGTTCTGTGAGTGGTGGCAGCCACTGGAAACTGGGGAACAAAGACAGCAGAGTGTCTGAGAGGCCCTGGCAGCAGCCCGAGGGGGGCCCTGGGGAGTTCCCAGGGAGAGTCTGTCTCCTCTCTCTGGAGCCAGAGAGGCTGAGGTATCTGGATCCCTTAGGCTCCTTGAAACCAGGGCGGAGTGTGGGAGCAGCTGGAAGCATCTGGTGCCGCTGCCAGAGCCAGGCCGCCTGGGTTCAAACTCTCCCTCCATGGCTTGCACCCTCTGCACCTTGCAGTGGGCCACTCAGCTTCCGGGTGGGTGTCTTCCTCTCTGTCTAGCGAACAGGAATGACAATGTGCACCTGCCGGGGGTTGGCAGCAGCTCCTATTTGTTAGGAAGGATGCACGAAGAAATGTGCAGTACATGCTCGTTATTATCATTACTATTACTGAAGAAGGGGAGGTAGGTGGCAGAAAGAAGGGATATGGTGAGCTAGGTCTGCTCAGGCTGGGATGGAAGGAGAATGCTGCCCTGAGCATGAAATGCTTCCACTATTTTCTCTATGTGCTGAATGAGAAACAGGGGGTATTATTCATTTATTAATTAAATTAATTGTTTATATTTGTGTGTATGAATGGGGTACATGCATATGCATGTGTATGTTTGCATGTGAGTGCACAGGTGAATGCGGGCGCATGTGTTCTTGAGTGTGCATGCATGTGGAGGTCCAAGGGTTACATCAGGAATCATTCTTGATCGTTCTTCCACGTCTTGATGATCGTTCATCTTTAATTAAACCCAGAGCTTGTCATTAGGGCTAACCTGGCTAGCCTTCTTGCTCTAAGGATTTTCAGGTTCTGCCTTTTAGGGCTGGAATTACAGGTGGGATGCCATGCTGACCTATCATTTTATCTGGGTTTTGGGGTTCTGAACTTGGGTCATTTTTCATGAGCAGCAAACACTTTAACCACTAAGCCATCTCCCCAGTTCCCCGGGTTTTATTTATTTTATTTTTTTTCCCGGGTTTTATTTTTTAAAGAATGATTTTTGTGTGAAACTTTGTTTTCTTGAGGAGCTGAGGATTAAATCCACGGCTTGGGCATGCTAGGCAAGAGCTCAACCACTGAGCTATCTCCCTAGACTTGCAGGGATATTTTGTAAGAATGACTAATCTTAATGGTTAAGTTCACAGCTATCCCAAAGCTCATGTTTTTGGAATAATGTATTAATCAAAGGTTCCAGGTTAGTCACAGTTTCACTATGTTTATATTTTGATATGTTCAAAGTTGAACACATACAATAATTAAAAACTAATTAGAGCTCAGCGGTAGAGAGCTCAGTACTAGAAATCATCAACAGAACATAAGTCAGGTCAATGCCTAGAAAATTTCATACAAAAGTGTGTTCATTCCATAATAAGAGTCGTTAGACTGGCAGAAGCAAGAGTTAAATGCTGGCTCCACTAGTTACTGGCTCAGAGTCATTGGACAAGTTAGTATTTCTGAGCTTCAGTTTCTGCACTTGTAAGATGGGGATAATACCCGCAATTGATGAGGACAATAATACCTGTAAAAGAGAATCTCAGCCAGGTATGGTAGTTTGAGCCTGTAATCCCAGCACTTGAGAGGCTAAGGTAAGTTATGAGTTTGAGGTCATACTGGACTGTATTTTGCCTTAAACAACAAGAAAGAGAAAGTCATAAGGGTAGATGGGGATGATTCAGTGGGTAAGAGTGTTTGCTGAGCAATCATGGGGGCCTGAATTCAATTCATAGCACTTACATTGAGGGAGAGAGAGAGAGAGGGAGAGAGAGAGAGGGAGAGAGAGAGAGGGAGAGGGAGAGAGGAAGAGGGAGAGAGAGAGGAAGAGGGAGAAAGAGGGAAGGAGAGAGAGAGGGAGGGAGAGAGCACTAGGCGTTGCCATACATGTTTGCAACCTTAGTGCTGTAAGGGGCAGAGGCAGAGACAAGGGAATAAGATGGAAAGTAATAGAGCAGGACATCATCTGACCTCCATATGTACACCCCACAGGTACTCATACACCACACATATTTATACCATAACACACACACACACAACACAACATACTATATTTATACCATAACACACACACAACACAACATACTATATTTATACCATAACACACACACACAACACAACATACTATATTTATACCATAACACACACACACAACACACTATATTGATACCATAACATACACACAACACATACACATGTGCACATATACACACAGGTGCTCATATACCACATACACACAACATACATATATTTATACCATAACACACATACCCTCACACCACATGCATGTGCACATGCACACACAGGTGCTCATATACTACACACACTAATACACTATACAAACATACACACACATCACATGCACACATACAACACATGCATACATACACACAGCACATACATGCACACACATGTGTGCACATACAAACACATACACCACACATATATACCACTCACAAAAGAAATACCAATATAAGAAATGCCTCCTTAGAATTTAAAATGATAACTTATCTCAACCATAAGCATAATGGGTCAGTTTCACTGTTTTGCTTTCTTACCTGATTAAATAATCCTTCTTTAATTGTAAAAGCATTAATTAAAAAATTCAATGTTGAGAGTGGAATCCAGGGCTTTTTTACACATTTTAAGCAAACAACACACCACTGCATTATAATACAAGTTCCTGAATTCTTTTAAACAATGTGATATTTAAAACAATTTTTAAAATCAGGATCTTGTTCTATTGCCTAGCTGGTCTTGAATCCCTGGGTTCAGGCATTTTGTGGCTTCTACCTCCTGTGTAGTTCAGACCATAGGCATAGATTTTCACTTCTGGAGAAAAACAATTGTTTTGCCATGATCAAAAAGGAGAAAATTAAGATTTGGCTTAATATGAATGTATTCACCTCTGATAGATATAGAACCAGGTAATACTTTGCCTTTCACTTCATAGCATATACACCCTGGGATACAAAGAAATCACGAGAGGGTACTAACTTGACGAAGGTCACAGGCTCAACCCATGTTTTCTGCACAGAAAAGATAGGAATCCTTTCCAGTTAGGCTGGGAGAGCTGGGAATAGAAAGAGGGGAGGCAGGAAGGTGGTCCAGCTGGCTCAACATAGCAGAGATACTGAGCTCTGCAGATAATGCGTGGCTCGAGCCGTGGCTTTGTCTTTTCAGCACCTAGACCCTGGCTGCCCTTAGCGAGTTCAGTCACCTCTCGGCTGTCATCTGTTCAACAGTTCAGTTCATATAATTGTTGTAAAAATTTCAAGTGAATACACTTTTCCATTCACCCACCTACTTCATCCATTCATCCATCTACTCACAATCTACCCAGCCACCCATCCATCCATCTACCCACCTTCCATTCATATATCTAGCCACTTACCCATCCATTATCCACTTATCCACCATCTGTCAATCCATCCATCCATCCATCCATCCATCCATCCATCCATCCATCCATTCTTCCATCCATCCACCCACCCATCCATCCATCTATCCTTTGTCATTTTCTTTCTGGGAAATTTTTTCATCAATTGACTGGTGTCCTCTGTCTCCTAGTTTCTAATCTGGCAATGTCTCTTCTCTCTCTCTATCTCCGTCCCTCCCTCTTTCCCTTCTTTTCTTTTTCTCCTCCTCTTTCCCTCCTTCCTTTCCCTCCTTCCTTTCCTTTCTCTCCTCCCTCCCTCCCTCCCTCCTTCCCTCCCTCTCTCCCTCCCTCCTTCTCTTTCTTTCTCTCTTCTCTCTCTCTCTCTTTCTTTCTTTCTTTCTTTCTTTCTTTCTTTCTTTCTTTCTTTCTTTCTTTCTTTCTTCCTTCCTTCCTTCCTTCCTTCCTTTCTTTCTTTCTCTTTCTTTCTCTCTCTCTTTTTCTCTCTTTCTCTTTTTCTCTCTCTCTTTCTCTCTTTCTCCTCTTGATTTTCCTGTCTCTATGTCTCAAATACTAGAATTAGAGCATGAACCTCTACCCTGGGCTGACAAAGAGATACTTTCTGCAAATCATTGGTCACTCTTTCCTAGTCCAAAAGGAATTTTTAGTCCCTGGATCTGCCCATTTGCTAGAACCCTCCCTGGCCCATTGCTTTTGTCTATTCTCTTACTGATCTTTTTATATTTCACCCATGCCTTCCTGCCTTATCTCACACCCTTGCCTCTGCCTGGAAGGTTCTTCCATACTCGGTCATGTTGATGACTTTTTTTTCATTCTTCAGGGTGCTCAGTTCAAATGTCATTTTGGTGATACTGTCTCTTCCACGTGTCTGTCTATTTCCATTCCCAGCTGAATTAACGGTCTGTATCTCTGTGCTCCAACAACAATTTGCACATTTCTCTAGTGCAGCTCTCTTCACGTTGAATTTTAATTAGTCACTTGCTTGTCTGTCTCTCCGACTGGAAGGAGCACACTTAACCCATCGCTGCATCTCTGGCATGTGGCACAAAGTCAGATGTTCACTCGTCTATGTGTGCTCTGTCTACCATCTTTCAACTTTCATCCAGCTATGTAATTGATTACGTGTGATGTAGCTATTGTTTATCATCTCCTATGTATTTGTCATTCATCTAGCTATTGATCCCCTTTTATCTGTCAACCAGTTGTCACCTATCAATGGAATCTACATGCCTCTTGTCTGTTAATCACTTGCTGGCTATTTTCTGTCTAAGTTTTAGAATGAATAATCGGATCATGCTGTGGGGTGCACAGCTTCTGTCCCTCACCACCTTGCTCCCACTTACCTAGTCACATCCCATCCCTCTTCAAAAGCCTTGCTCACGACCATGTTTCCTAAAAATCTTTCTGGGATTTTTCCATCTCTGTTGAAAAAAAGCCTACTTCCTCTTGTAATTATTCCAAGGATTTTTGAAAGGGAGGTGGTGAGAGGGGTGAGGACCGGTAACATGGAGAC
Organism: Typhlomys cinereus; assembly: GCA_023101885.1. Classification (NCBI taxonomy): domain Eukaryota; kingdom Metazoa; phylum Chordata; class Mammalia; order Rodentia; family Platacanthomyidae; genus Typhlomys; species Typhlomys cinereus. The sequence goes on along the minus strand of JALPQD010000100.1, from coordinate 149,436 downwards.
ACTGACAGGCACCTCCCCTCTGTGCCCACCCCTTCCTGAGCTCTGACATATCCCTGTGTCCCTTTGCAGAACCCTGTCCAATCTGGCATGCTTGAGTTTTGGAAATTTAGCTCTGGCCTATGCCCTAGGTGACCTACACAGCTTAAGGAGAGGAGCCTTCAGAGACTCTGAGACAGTTTGCCACATGCTTGGATAGAAGAGACACATGTTCATCCAGAGAATTGCTCAAGAGGATGGGTCCAGGCTAGGACTTATGCAAATCAGAAGCAAATATCATGCAAATGTTATGCGAATACACTTGTGGTTCTTCTGATTGCTTCATTCTGTGGGAAGGGGGGTTGGCAAGCCTCTTGTTGGGGTCATTGGGAACACCGAGAGTGGGGCTCTCTTCCACCCATCTCTTGCCCCCCTCCCCAGTCTGTCATCCTGACTATAGCTCCAGCTGCTGTCTCTGCAAGTGAGTGTGTGGTCCAGGGTGTCCTACCACCCTCTTCAGCAGTGGGACTGTGTCCCTGTGTGTGCAAGGTCAGGGAAGCCCAGGAAGGCATGTCGGATCCTGTGGGTATGCGTGTAGGGAGAAACGCAGCCATCCTTCTCTGTCATCTAACAGGGACCAGTCCAGGACAGGGTGGGCTCTAGGTCTTTCCAGCATGGCAAAGAAGACCAGTTGTGTGGAGTACGCAGGGATTGTGTGGAGAGGGATGGCCCTGTCCTTAGAAAGATGGTGCATTAGTATCTGAGGGAAAGAGGGACTCTGATAGCACAGAAAGATTGCCTTTATCACTGGGAAACAAGTCACAGTCAAACAGAACAGAAGGAAGCATAGTTATTACTCTTTAATGAAGACAAAAAAATGGGTCATTCCAGTTGGTTAGTGGCTCACTGGTCTGTACACCCATCTTTTCATCCATCCATCTATCCATCCATCATCCATCCATCCATCCATCCATCCATCCATCCATCCATCCATCATGGCACAAAGCCTAGCACATAGAGCTCAAGAGACACTTCTGGATCCAACATTTAAATTCACTAACGACTTGATCTTTTCTTTATTTTGCCTTGAAAGCGTTCAGCTTTGATTAACTAACCTTTTCTTCCCCTCCCTTCTTCTTCCCTTTCAAGACAGGTTCTTACTGTATGGCACAGGTTGACATTGAACTCCTGGCGTGTGTCCCCAAACTGGGCTTAAACAACCTTTTCTGAGTAGCCATTATGCTGTTGAGCTGTTTGCCAAGCACACTGAGACGATGAGACCACGTGTGCTGTTGGTGTCACCCTAGGCTCCACTGCAGTGGGTAGGGTTCTGGTCCTGTCAGGGCATTGAAACCGTCCCTAAGAGGCAAAGCCAATTCTAGAAAGATGTTATCCAAGATAGAACAATCATGGCCCAGGGAAGAGCACGTGGAAGCATCATGGAAGGGGAGAGCTAAAGACCAGATCTGCTAACTAGGGAATTGGGTATATGAAACATTATCTACCAACAGATGTGCGCTTTCACAGCACCTGTCTAACTGAAGGACCTCTAGACTAGTAGGGAGGCATGAGCAAGTTAAGAAAGGGGAAATTTGAGCTTAAAATTTATTATTATTGTTATGTGTGCATGTGTGTGTATGCATGTTATGATGCATGTGTGGAGGGTCTTTGTAGAGTTGGGTCTCTCCTTCCACTTTTATAAGGGTTCTGGGATTGAACTCAGGTCATTGGACTTGGTGGCAAGCATCTGTACCTGCTGAACTATCTTGTAAGCCAGAAATGGTTTGTAGACCAGACCCTTTCACTGCTTTGTGAAGGGGGAGTGTAATGTTCCAGGTGAGAAGCAAGGGGTTCCTGCCCCTACTACCTCCAGGGCTGTACTGTAGGAGAAGAGGTCATAAATAGATTTAGAGTTCACTGGAGTTTGAGTGGATGGGACTTAGGGCTGTATGGGAAAGGAGAAGCAGGTTTTCTGGTTGGAGTGACTATGGACTAGAGATAAAACCTTTAGAGGTACACCATGGAGCCAACATCATGTTCTGAGGGTACCTGGAGGCTGGGGTTTGTGGCCTCAGTCAGGAGATGGAGATTAGGTGTCATAGTTAGATATAGGTGGCAACTTCATGGTTGAGGGTCTGAGCTCTGAGCACTTTTTTTTAAACAGTTTTTATTATTATTTCCGCTCATACAAACTTTATAGGTACACTGGTTCCCTCCCTCCCTCCTCTTCCCCCCCCGACTCCCCTGCTCCCCCTCCCCTCCCCTCTCCCTCCCCATCCCCCAGTGCCTCCCCCCAACCCCGAAGAATCCTTTAATGTGCATGCCTGACTCTCCTCTGGGGCCCCCTCTCCGATGACGTACAAGGACCCAGTGGTATTTCCCTGAACTCTTTCCTGTGTTCCCCTTAAGCATAGGAACACTACTGTGGCTGTCAATTCCTTGCCTCCAAGGATCTTGGTGCCTTTAGCAAATGCTAGACTTTGTGGGATCAATAGTGTATTGGACATTGCACGTGGCATGCAAAGTCCAATTATGATTGCTTCGGCCCTAACTTGTGTGGAGTATCTTGCATATCATTGCTCCTCCCATCCTTGTGCTCTTACAATCTTACCACCCTCTCTTCCGCAAATTTCCCTGAGCTTCAGGATGGGGAGAGATTAGTCTGGCCTAGTTCTAGGTGGTTGATATAGAGTCTCTGAAGTTCTGGATTATGGTTTGTTGATTTTCTTTTGCAGTTTTGCTGCTCCTGCAATGCCCTTCACTCCATCCTGATGGGCACTGTATGTCACCCTCTGGCCAGAGACAAAAAGCTGTTAAACTGGAGTCTTGTTATAAAAGCACATTCAAAGGTAGATGTAATAAAAGTAGGAAACCACAGTGAGGGAGGGGTCAATCACCCATTTGCAAAATGGTTACTTTTTATCTGTCAGACTATATGCCCTCCCCTTCTGGTGAGATCATACCCCCTCAGTTGTAAATGATCAGGAATGAAAGTCTGTGAACTTAACCAGATGTCTCATTACTTACTTGCAGTCCTTGATGGAGGCCTATTTTCTCTGCTGTAACATGGTCCCCTCTCTTCTTGTTTCTGGTGTGGCCCTCCTACCCCATCCCTCCTGTTCATAATCCTTGCAATTACTGTAGGTATTACAGAGATTTACCTTTGAGTGTCTCTAGATGGGCTGGGTGGGTTTGGTAGTAGGAGCCACCTATTAGGGAGTACATACGGTGCTTAATTTTCTGGGTCTGGGATACTTCACTTAATATAATTGTTTCTAATGACATCCATTTCCCGGCAAATTCCAGTAATTCATCATTTTTGATGGCTGAGTAGTACTGCATTGTATAGATGTACTACCTTTTCCTTATCCACTCGTCAACTGTTGGACATTTGGGTTGATTCCATGACTTTGCTATTGTAAACAGTGCTGCTATGAACATGGTCGTGCTTGTGCTATCAAGGTGAATTTTTGCTGTATGTGGGGTTATTCCCAGAAGTGGAATAGCAGGGTCATATGGCATTTCAATCTTTAATTTCTTTAAGAATCTCCAGACAGCTCGCCAGAGTGGTTGTATGAGCCTGCATTCCCACCAGCAATGTAGGAGAGTTCCCCTCTCTCCACATCCTCTCCAGCATTTGTTGTTGTTTGTATTGTGGATTTTTGCCATCCTGACCGGGGTGAGATGATATCTCAGGGAAGTTTTGATTTGCATTTCTCTGGGCACTTTTGTAGACAATTAGTAGTTGGGTTAAGCTCTGAGCAAGCTTGTAGGAGATTGTCTAGTTGATGCGAAAGACCTGACCCATGGTGGGTGGGAGTATTCCCTAAGCAAGGGGATAAGATAGAGGGAGCTGGTTGAGAAGGTTGGTATCCTTTGATGTACTTGGCCAGATGTGCTGGTCTGGCAAGTAAGGAAGGATTGTCCCTCTCTCAACCATTCCCTTGGCCCTTGGTATTGGTGTGTGCTGTCTTGCCAAGCAGACAAGGAACTGTAACAGGACTATCCTAAGAGAGAATAGACCCCTTATTCCTTTAAACAATTTGGTTGTGGATTTATCAGCAACAACACAACTAACTGCAGCAGTAGGACGGTGGAGTTGAAACAAAGGTACTGAGGCAGGTGGGCTACAAGAAGGGGATGTCCCTGTCCATCTTGATCTACCATTTCCTGAACTATCTCAGGGCTCCTGGTCATGTGACTGCAGCCTTATTGAGGAGTTCAGTTCTTTTAGACCCACCTCCCCTTAGCTCGCTCCGGCAGAGGAGGGAAACCCAGGGAGGGCTGACAGAATGAAGCTTTTCCTTCTTGGTTTGGCGTCTGCAGCAGAATCCTAAACTTGGCTGAGCTGTTGTGTTTACTTAAAAGAATTAAAAAGAATTTTTGTTTTAAAGATTGTTTTTCCTGAGGAGGGAAAAGCTCAAGTCATTTTCATAAAAAGGTCCATTTCCTCCTTTGAGCCGGAGAGCAGCCCCTTAGCCCAGCCTGGCTCGGGATCCAAATATAAGTGAGTCAGACCCCAACTGGCTCTCTCCACAGTTCAGGGTATGTCTTTGATTAAGGAGACCAATTGTTTGGCTTGAGGGGCGGGGCTTTGAGCCAACAGGTCTGCCTCCCCCAACTTCCCTCCCCATCTCTGAAAACCCAGGATGCCCTGGGACTCTTCTCTAAGCCTGTTCCAGAGATGGGCCTTTGATTTTTCTTACCTAAATCAAAGATGGGGTGGGGCAAGGTCTGGAAACACCTTCGATGATGACATCTACTCCCCAGCGAGACGGAGTGCTTCTCTAAGAGTTCAGGACCGATAGGATCACAGTCACACCGGACCAGAGCCCCCGAACTCTGTATGGCGAGTTCTAGGTGGGTGCAGGGCCAAGCCCTCACTTTAGAGGGGCCCAGGGAGAGAAGTCTCTGTCCCAAGTCACGTAGAAAGCCAAGTATGGAGCTTGAACACTGAGTCCTGACTGCGTGTGGAGTTCACTTCCTTGGCTTCTTTGTCCAGTGGGGCCATGATTCGATGAACAAATGGAGAGTGGAAAGAGGCAGGGCCTCTGGTCAGCTCTTGGGAGCTTATTTTCATGGCAGGTTGTCGTGCTGCATTCACGCTGAGAATCATTCCTTTCCCTCCTTCTTCGCCTTACTGCAGCTTTGTATAGTTAGTGCCTTTGTCTACCCAGTCCACTGTCTATTCTGTGGGTGGGTGGGATGCTGAACTCGGGTGGGAGTGGACTGTGCTGGGCAGCTCTGGAGCCTGCTGGGGTCCCAGGAGGGTGAAGAACACCTCTCCCAGGCTGTCCCAGGAAGTGTGGCGCCACGCAGAGATAGCTAGGATCCCAGGGAATGGACCCAAGCAGACCCTAGAGCTTTTCTAGGCTGTCAGCTGAGGGTGTGTGGGGCTGAGTTCTTGCATCTTCCTGTCTTCTACCCATCAACTCAACCAAGACCACCGAGGCCCATCTAAAAAGTAACAGATGGACTATGGTGAAGGCTCCGGAAAATGGCAGCAAATCCTCATATCAGAAGACAATCTGAGGCCCACTATATTTACAGAGCAGCACGCTCTGATAGAAAGATCGCCCTGGGCTGCCTCTCCCCACCGCCATGGTGCTGAGCTGGTGACCTCTTTCCACAGTCTTGGGTGCCTGACTCCTTGGAAGCTCAGCTGTACCTCACCTCCAGGAATCCTTACCCAGAGATATCCTAGGTGTAATGAGAGGACCAGGCTGGTCCAGACGGATATAGTGGCCTGGGACTACTGAGAGCACTGGCGTGGGGTGTGTGTGTGTGTGTGTGTGTGTGTGTGTGTGTGCGCTGTGCCTCACCTCTCAGCATCTGCAGTACGGAGCATATAGCTGAAAGGTGTAAAGTCTGGTTTAAGTCCTGGTTCTTGTTTACTAGGCAAAGCCCCCCACCTCTTGGGGACTCAGCTTCCTCATGCATATAATGGTGATAACTAATTTACAGGTTGCCAAAAATGCTGACTCTTGCTTGTGTTTCTTGGTCACAAGTGCGCTTCCTACGGGCTTGTCTCATGTAATCTGATGTAGCTCCTTAAGACTGTTGTCTTCTCTGTGTTTCTGAGGTGGACCTGGGTCTGAGGTATGGGGGCAATAGGTCCAGAATGACCAATCTGGGCTGGTGCAGTCTGGGAAACCTAGATCTGAAGGTGTATGTGGCTATGTATAACATAATCGGGAGCCAGCAATTCTTGAGGTCTGATGTTGAGGAATTTAGGTTTTGATCTTGGCATTGGGTGGATCTGGCAATACCAAAGTAGAATGATATCAGTACCTAGAAAAATTTCTACATGCCCATGTTCTTTGCAGCATTTCACAGCAGCCAAGATGTAAATCACTACACCTAGATATAGAAAGTATCTGTCTGTAGATGAATATATCAGAATCCCTCCACATGCATGTGTGTACACACACACACACACACACACACACACTTGCACACTACAGTATTAGTCTTCCTAGAAAAAGAAGGACATTCTGCCACTTGTGACAACCTGGATGAGCCTGGAGGACATTATGCCAAAAGAAATGAGCCAGAAACAGAAGACAAATGTTGCATGTCTTATTTATGCATGGAACCCAGGAAAGTTCAGCGGAGAAGCAGAGACTATAGCAGTGGTGACCAGAGGCAGGAGGAAGCACTGGGTAGAGGGGTCTCAATTTCAGGGGTTCAGGACATGTAGTAAGTTCTAGATGGCTGAATCTAGCATGGTGACTATGGCTAATGATGTCATAGCATACACTTCAAGTTTTTGCTAAGGGAGATTTTACTTGTTGTCATGAATGGTAACCACGGATATGCTCATAACTCCATTATAAATATTTTGCAAGATATATTTTTAAACATCACCTGTATACTGTACATGTATACAATTTTACTTTTCAACAAATTCTAGTCTTTAGAATGAAGAACCTGGGCACAGGAGGCTGGGGCTGGGCTGGAGGACAGTAGCACCTCTTCATTGATTCAGTATTTTGCCCGCGCTCGTATTCATGTGTGTGTGTGTGTGTGTGTGTGTGTGTGTTGCTGCTTGCAAGCCTCATGGCATCATGGGGAACATATTCTGTCACCATTCCCACCTTGAAGATGACCTTGAAGATGAAGAAATGGAGCAAACCCAACAAAGTGGCAAGACCATGTGTTACTCTCGGTAGATACAGAAAAAGCTTTTGACAAGAGTCAACTGGAATGGAAGGAACTTATATCAACATAATAAAAGTTGTATACAACAAGCCAACAGCAAGAATTATTCTAAGGGGGGGGAGGGTGCGACCTTGAAGCATTCCAGCTTCGATCAGGAAGTAGACAAGGCTGTCCACTCTTACTGCTTCTATTCATTATTACACTTGAAGTCTTAGCTAGAGCCATAAGACAAGAGAGGGAGGTAAAAGGGATTCAAGTCAGAAAAGAAGTCAAGATATCTCTATTTGCAGCAACATGATCATATACCTGAGAGATCCTAAAAGCTCCACTAGGAAACTCCTGGAACTAATACGTAAGTTCAGCAGAGTGGCAGGTTACAAAATAAATGTGCAAAAATCAGTGGCCGTCCTATGCACCGAGTTTCCTAGAAGGCATTGCAGGCATGTTTTTCAGCCTCTCCCCAGCCAAGCAGAGGCCAGGAATGTGGGGGGCCTCTGCGCTTATGCAAATGGATGAGTGCTAATCGCTTTGCTAATGGGAAACACACGGGCGAGATAGGATCAGCAGCGAAGCGGAAAGGCCTTCCAGAAAATCCGAGTTGGGAGAAACCCCAGAGAAATCTGGGAAGCTGATAAGGCTGTGCCCCAGAGCTCGGCATTGTGGGCGGGTAGGACTAGGTAGCGGGGGTGGCTGAAGCTTCAGAGACTGGGGGCCCAAGTCCAAGGGAGTTGAGGCTTTGTGTACTTGACCTTGTGCCCAGGAAAGCTTGGAGAACAGGATTTCTCTCCCTGAATCAGGCCGGCTTGATGGTTGGCCCAACCCAGAATTCCTGAACACCTCCGCTTTGCTTGGCCCCACGCTGGGTTCTGGTGTTACCCAGCCATGTTCAAACCCTGACTTCCAGGAGAAGAGTTCAGTCACGGTGACAGTTTAGACTCTGGAGCCAGATTGTCTGGCTTATTTCTGCCACTTACTAGCTGTGTGACCTTGGGCATAGTATTCAGTGCCTCTGTGCTATAGCTTCCTCATTTGCAAAATGGGATGTTAGACACCAGTATGGCTGGTGTGTGAGGATTAAGTGAATTCGTCCTCTAGTGTGGGTGAGCCAATCATGAGGACTAGACACAGGACAGGTATTATTTGCGACTCTGTCTCTGGGATTCCACTGTACTCAACTGTGTGTGTGATTAAGGCCATGCTGTGTGTAAACACCATCACTCACTCACTCAGCATTTATCCAGTACTCGCTGAATGGCTGGAATGTGCAATACCAAGATGAATTAATATTCTGCTTGGTGCTTGTTCTGCTGAGGGATGGGCAGACATGGAACAGGCAATGGAGGACCATGGGAATCATGAAGGGATGGGGCTGTGGTGGCATCAATGGGGATACCCAGCAGCTCCCTGAGCCCATTCTTTGTCTCAGGTGTGAGGCTAAGCATTCTTCATGCGACTTACCACTGAGCTCTTAGGAGATCCTTGGGGTGGTAAAGGTGGTACTGAGTTGAATTAGCTTCCTGCTGTGTCTCTGATGAATGAGCACCAGATTCCTGGCGGAAAGCAGGCTTCAGAAACTTTTCCCACTCATCTCCCCTTTTCATATGAGCAATTTAAACACAACCCCATGCTGTATATAAATCAAATGTCTTTTGGCAGTAAATCATAAAGACACATTAAGATAATTATTGGTATACATGTATTATGCTCACTAAAAATCGCTTCTCGGCCTTTTGGCTAAGATCAAGTATAGTACATATATTATGATCACTAATTAAAGATGAAAGAAAATTTGGGCACTAATAAGGTAGATGTGGTTTTTTTTGGGGGGGGGAGCGAGGGCTGGAGAGACGTCTCAGTTGGTAAAGTGCTTGTTTGCACAAGCATGAGTATCTGAGTTCAGTTCCCAGCACTGATTGTGGCGGTGCTTGTAATCTCAGTGCTGAGGAGCCAGAGACAGGCACATCCCTGGGCCTTGCTGGTGAACAAGCCCACCTTAATTGACAAACCCCGGGTCTCAGTGAGAGATTCTATCTGAACAAAGAAACAAAGGAAGAAGGACTCCTGAGGTTGTCTTCTGACTTCTACATACACACATGCAACATGCATTGCATACACCCACTCTTCTCTCTCTCTCTCTCTCTCTCTCTCACACACACACACACACACACACACATGTGCACACACATACCTACACCCACACGCACATACTCACAAACAAAAGAAAAAAAGGAATAAAATCTTGACTGAAGATCACAGTTGATTGATATTCTGATTATATGATCATCAATGCTGAGAACACTGCTTCCCATAAATATGTACAAAAGTATGTATAGGGACATTTCAGAAATTCTGTCAAGATCCCAAGTCAAAACTCATTCAGTGATTTGAAACAATTATTTAATTTCCATGAGTGAGCGAGTGTGCATGTGTGTGTGCCGTGGCACATGTGTGACAGGCCAGATGGCAACCTTTGGGAGTCAGTTCTCACTGCAGTCTTGTTGAGGCAGGGCCTTTTTTGTGTTCTGCTGCAGTGTACCCCAGGCTAGCTGGTGGGCGGCTTCTGTCTCTGCCTCCCACCTTGTGTAGGAATGCTGGCATCACTTGAGCCTACAACTATAGCTTTTTACTAAAAGTGAAACTCCATTCAACAACTCAAACAGCAGTTTCTAAAATTCAGTATTTGTAATAGAGTACATTAATATTATGATAGTGTATTGTATTAATATTATATTATATATTATGCATTGTATTACATAATTACAGTATATATTGTATATATGAATGTGACTCTTACATGGTGAGAAATGGTGGGAGGAAAATACATCTGTTCTCCATCATCAAACCTTTGTGCTTCTGTACAAGCAGGAAGATTCATAACATAAAACGGTCTGAGCTGCGGTGTTTCAGGCAGCATCATTGGTGTTGTGTGATGTGAGTGTGTATCATGTGATCAGAATCGTGACTGTAGGGGGGTCCTGAGATGCAACACAGGCAAATGCTGCTGGAACACCCTAGATCTTTGCACATATGATTGTGGCTTTATTTCTGGTTGTTGTGGTCAGAAACCTTTTCCTGTTGTCATATTGTCCGCAAACCCCCTCATTCATTCAGTTATATGGTGTTGTGACCTACAGTTTCAGAAGCTAAGGTGTAGAACAACACAAGTTCATCACCTTTCAATTCTGGGGTTCAGAGTCTAGGACAGTTCTTGTCAGATTGGGTCATGTCTACTGGGCTGTTGCCTTCCGGAGGTTGGGAGGGGAGAATCCTGCCTCTTGTCTATTTTAGCTTCTAAGGTGCATCCTGTGGCTCTCAGTTCACAGTCTGGCATCCCCCAGTCTCTGCTTCTGCTGAATAGCTCCCATTTTACTGTGACCCTCCTGTTTTCCCTCTCCTGAGATCCTTGCATCTTTCCATTGTTAAGACCCTTCCCAAGTTCCCTTTTGGCCACACACTGTAGGAGGCCTATGGGAGGCTGTAGGAAGGAGTCTGGACACCTTGGGTGTTTGGAGCAATGCATACAGAGGCGAATGTTAAGGTTCAGGAAGATGGAGGAATGTGCCTTCAGTCAACAGTTAGGAATCTGCCAACCCCATCCTTCATCCCCAAGCTCTTGGGAGGTAGTTTCTGGTGAACCTTGAGTCAGAGTTTGAAGAATAAGAGAACATCATCAAAGTTGTGTCACCAGAGCACTAGTGGAATGATGGCAAACAAGTGGCTCGGTACCTGCTGGAGGAAGAAACTGATGAGACTGGCTGTCATGTGAAGCCAAGTGCGAAGAGACAGGGTCTAGGTGGTGGATGCACACAGAGGTCACATGGTGGGCAGAGGCACGTGGTGGGCAGTTCAATCTCAAACGACCACTTCAGAACTCAACCTATGAAGTCCTGCTTCAGACGCCTTTCCTTCTTCCAGCCATGCAAAGTGGTGGATCAACTCTCCTGCTGACCCTTCCTTGGCCCTTGGTCACCTGGCCCAGGCCCATCCATCCAGGAGCTGGGAACAGGACTGGATGGCCAGCCCTTCCCCCAACCTCAAGACAGAGACGGTCTCCAAATAACTGTCGGTTGAAATAATGTTCTCTGGGCGCTGCCTCCCCCTCCTGCGCATTCCTGGGCGAGCCCTCCTGTTTGGCTTGCTCAGACAAATATTGACTTTTTCTGTCCTTCTCACTCTGGGTCTGTTTAAAAGGCATCAATCTTTGATGGGGTGTGCACTCCCTCTCTGTAACTTGTGGCCTCTGTGGTCCCATCCTGGCAGGGAGTGGTGGGGAGGGGCTCTCGGGATCCGGGGAGACCTGGGACCCAGTAGATTTCATGGAAGACAGCAGCTTCTTAAACCATCTTTGCAAGATCCCAGAGTTCCGTTATTGAACACACCTCCTGATATCACCAGGCTGGGGTCTGTAGCACACACATTATATTTCAAGTAGATTTCTCTAGGTTTCCCCAAACCCAGGCAGGACAGTCAGCTGGCCCTCTTCAGGAAATCCTGCCCATTCTGATTCCACCTTCGGAAGTGGATTCATCACCAAGCCAGGCATGGTGGCACTGACAGACTCTCAGTTAAGGGGGAGGCTGAGACTGGGGGATTGCTTGAGCCCTAGTTTGAGATCAGCCTAGACAACATACTGAGGCTCTGTGTCAAAAAAAAAAACTAGAAAAAAATAAAGTGCCCACCATTCAATTACTTTCTGAGCCTTCGCTGTGCCTCTGCGACCCGGCTTCATCTCACACCTGGATCATTTTTTAGTGAACTTCCCTCGTTCTGCCCTCGTTCCTGTTCATTCAACTTTGGAGTAGAGTGGTCCTGAAAAGGTGGGTCACCCACTGGCCTGTCCTCCTCTTCAGCTGGCTTCACACTGCTCTATTCAGCCACTCTGACCTGGCAGCTGATCATGTTGGTCCCTTTCTACCTGGGACATTTCCCCAGGAAGGAAGATCTGTCCATTGTATTGTTGTCTAACAGTTTCCATTGCAGTTCCTGGCTGCTCCCAGCTTTTACACTCTGTTTCTGTCTTTCTTTCTCCCTGGTACCCTTCTGCCTATATTGTTGCTTTTGTAGCATCTCCTTTGCCCTCTCTTTTTGCTCATGTGGGGGTGAGTCCCACTGACCAGCCCTATCACCTTTCTATCTCTCATTCTAGTCAAATCTCCTCCCTCTATGTCTATGTGCATGTATATGTATATGTATGTGTGTGTGAGAGAGAGAAAGAGACAGACAGAAGGAGAAAGAAAAAAGACTGTGTGTGTGTGAAAGAGAGAAAAAGAGAAAGAGAGAGAGAGAGAGAGAGAGAGAGAGAGAGAGAGAGAATACATGTATATGCCAAGGATCAAACCAAGGGCTTTCTCAAACCTAGTAAGCTAGTCATCACTCTACCATACTTTGAAGCCTTTTATTTAGAAAAAAAATTGAAGAACAGAAAAGTTTTAGGAATCATACAGCAAATACTCCTCTGGCCTTTGTCTAGATTTAGCAACCCTCCATTCTTTTTCCCTCTTTTTCTGTCCCCACCCCCCCACCTCCATGCCTGTCTGTCACTCACCATTGCTCCTAAAGGTCTTTACCCTCTTGAAAAAGGGTCCATTCTTCCCTAACCATATCAACAATTCCCCCAACATTTTAACTTTTCATGCTATGCTGTTACCTAATACACAGTCGACATTTGAATTTCCTTAGTTTTCTAAATAATATCTTTGAGAACATTTTATTCTAGCTGACATGTTTCTTTAACTGCTTTTATAATTCAGTGGTTTCCCAACCGTTCGTTGGTATCCTTTCTGACATTGTTATTTTAAGGAGCTTCGCCTGGTTATTTAGCAAAATGCCTCTGGTTTTAGGTTTGTGTGCTTCTTGCAGAGTAGGTTCAGGCAGACCATGGGGAAGGTACACACCCCCATATCTCTATCTCTGGTTCATGCTCCCAGGGCTCCCACAAGCTTCCCTGGGGTTTCACCAGAGCTGGCCTGTGTTTCTGCTCCCTGCCTAGTTCTACCTTCTAAGTGGCTGGGAAGTCCTGCTGAGGCAACGAGGGACTGGATTGGAGGCACAGGGACACTGGCCTGACGACTAGGAGTTTGTGGTGAACTGGGGACCTTCACTCATGGAGGCGCTGGAGGCTGTGACTCCTCAGATGGCTGTAGCAGCAGGACCGTTGGTCAGACCCATTTTACATAGAGTAACTCTCCACTCTTAGTGAGGTGTGTGTGTGTGTGTGCGTGTGTGTGTGTGTGTGTGTGTGTGTGTGTGTGTGTGAGAGAGAGAGAGAGAGAGAGAGAGAGAGAGAGAGAGAGAGAGAGAGAGAGAGAGAGAGAGAGTTCACATGCATGTTTTTTCCTGGGTTTCAATTATGAAGCTTGACTGGTCAGATTGCTTCTCTACCCAGTTTCCCTTCGACGCTTTCTCTTTTCCTCCTTCCTTCTCTTCCTTTCTCCCTTCTTTCTTCTTTCTTTCCTTTCTTCCTCTCTGTCTCCCCAATCTCTCTTTCTTTCTCTCTCTCTGGTTTTCTCTTCCTCCTCCTCTTTCTTTCTCTTGTTGTGTGTGTGCGCTTTTCTTTTGCATGTAGGTAGACATGGGTATGTGTGTGTGGGGGGTATATGCACATGAGTGGATATAGGTGGGCATACAGCTACCCAAGGGTGGCAATTGCTGTTTCATTTTACTGTTTTTTTTTGTTGTTGTTGCTTTTTTGTTTTTCGAGCCTGGGTCGTTAACTAAATCAAGAGATTGCATTAAGGCCAGTCTGACTAGCCAGCTTGCTCTTTGGATTCCTGGGCTCCAGCTTCCGGGAATGGGGTTACAGGAAGACTGCTGTGCCAGGTTGGCATTTACATGGGATCCAGGGATCCAAATCCTGGTCCCTTTGCTTGCCTAGCAAGTGCTTTAACCACTGAGCCATCTCCTAGCTTCCCCTTGGATACTTTCATAGGGTCCTGGAAGCCTGCTGATTCAAGGAGTCCCCCCTACACACACCCAGACATCTATGAGATGGGCTATGAAGAGAGGTCCTTGGGGAAGAGGCATGGAAAGTGGGGTCACAGCAGCACAGCACATGGCTTTGCAGGCAGGTAGATTGTAGCCTGCTGTTGTTGTCTGCTGTGCGATTCTGACCTTTCTGAGCTTTAGTTTCCTCACCTGCTCAGCAGGACAACAGTATCTACTTCATGTTCTTGTGAAGGGGAGATGCTCAGAAAGGCCTGGCACTTACTGGATGGGCGCCTCCAGGTATGCAGGAAGAGGAGGAAGTTCTAGGACTGAATTGCACACTGCTGCACACTGCTGCATGAGGCTCAGCGGCAACGGCCAGACGGCTGCTTCTGATCCACAGAAGGCTTCTTACTTTCCTGCCCAAGTCCATGCTTCTGCCGTGGGTAATCAAGATGGGCTTTGATGGCGGATACAGTGGATTAAGTCTAGGAAGAGTTTCCAAGCCTGGCCCTTGGCAGTGACTTTGGAGAGGAGTGATGTTCAGAGCCATGTGGGGGAGCAGGGAGGTCGGGAGTCCTAATTCACACCAGCCTCCGAGTTGGTGCCCACCCACTCCCTGCTGGAAGATCACAGAGGTTTGTCCAGATGTGGCAGAGAAACTTGTTCATAGTCCAGCCGCTGGTGGGGCGGGGGCTGAATTCTGGTCTTGGACTAAGTGCTGGGTCTGTGTGTGAAGAAAGTGGCTTTTCCACCCCAGCTGTTTTACTCATCTGTAACGTCTGTGTGTGTGTGTGTGTGTGTGTGTGTGTGTGTGTGTGTATAGTGTATGTACTGATATATCAGATTCACTTACACATTCATTGCTGTTAGTAAGCACTTTCTATTTAATATGTATTCAAGGTGCTGGGACAAGAGAAAAGCAAAAGAGGCCAGACGACTGCAGCTCCGCCAGGGCCCTGCTCCAATGGAAGCTTTCATTGTGTGATGAGAGCTGTGAGGTCTGCTGCAGTGGAGGGTGCCAGGTGCTTCAGAGCTCCTGTGATGGGTGGGAGAGTTGGGGAACGCACTCTTGAGAAAGTGATGCCTCAAGGCGCCCTGGAGGATGTGTGGGGATTAGTTACGCAAAGGGAGGAAGGTATGCCTATATAAGGTCAATGAGGAACTCTAGGCAGAAAGTTGTATGTACAAAGGTCCTGGGGCAGGAAGAGCATAAATGATTGACAAGGTTCTGAGGGTCCAGGCAAGCCTTCCCCATCTCATGGGGCTCATAGACAAGCCTCTCCACTTTCCCCTGTTTGTTCCCTGTGGCCTCAAACAGTGAGGCAATAGGCAAGAAGTTGAAGAGGGAAGATCTCTTTTCATCTTGAAGAACCACCAAGAGTCTCCTTGCACCTTGGATTCTACTCTTACATCCCTTTCTCCGTAGGGCACACTCACCATAGTCAGGATTTTCTCATTTCTATTTGTAAAATTTTCTATTTACTTGCTTATTTATTATTATCATTGTGTGTGTATGTGTGTGTAGATCAGAGGACAATGTTGTGGGTTGATTCTCTTCTTCCTTCTTTATGTGGATTCCAGGGATTGAACTCAGATTGCTGGGCTGGTGTGGTAAGTGCTTCTATCCACTGTGTCATCTGACTGGCCACAGGACTTTCTTATTTCTTGATTGTTTTTTCTCGCTTTTTGGTTTTGGCTCCTTCCTTCCTATGTTGAGAGGAGAAAAAGTTATTTTTATTTTTTTTCTATGAGACTTCATGTATGTATTTATGCATATGTGTATGTGTATCTATATGTATGTGTGTACATGTGTATATGTATATGTCTGCTTATTTGTGTGTATTTACATGTGTAGATGTGTATATATATATGCATACATGTGTCTCTGTGTGTGTCTGTGTGCGTGTGTGCGTGCGTGCGTGCGTGTGTGCGTGCGTGTGTGTGTGTGTGTGTGTGTGTGTGTGTGTGTGTGTATTTTCCATGACATCACAGTCTCTGCAGGGAAAGACTCCCCGGTTGTGAATGTTGATGTGGGTGCCCAGCAAGGTGAGGGGCAGTGATAGGAGGTGTTGCTGATCACGGTTTCCCAGCTTTCAGCTCTGTTCTGGCTTTGGTGGGGGCATGTGGACGGCAGAAGAAGAGGCTCTGGAAAGGCCCTCTACTCCTTAAGGCCCCCCAGGGCCAAAGTGGCTGTTTTCACGAGCATTCACTCCACCGGCCTCAGCATTGCTGACTCCAGCCTCACTTGAAGGTCCTCACTGCCATTTCTCTGAACCCTCCATAGCACTGCTTGAAACAGGAAGTCACGAAGGCATGCAGGCTGTACTAGTCACCTACATATCCTAAACGTGTACCCAGTGCCCGGACCAGTGCATGCTTTTCATATCATGCGTTGAAGCCTTCCAGGCCAGATTTAACCCAGCTCTAACTCTTACCTGTCTTACTTTGATTGAGTGTTCTAGTCTATTACACACCACGCAATCTGCAAACATTTCATGAACATGTTCAATTCTCCCAGGGATGCTGCTGGTGGGAATGTTGTGGTAAAAGTCTTGTGATGTCTACCTTGCTTGAACTTATACCACATGGATACCTAATGTCAGGCAGTGATAAGTCACTGAAGTCAAATCCATTAGGGAAAAGAGGGAAGTCAGAGGAGTGGGGCTGGTGGCCGTTAAGAAACACAGTGGACATGGAAAGGCTCCTTGAGATGATGCTTGGGCAGAGACCTGAGCAAAGAGAGATTTTCTGGGGCAAGGGTTTTCCCAGAATGCCAGACATTAAGAATCAAGGCCCTAAGGCAGCAGCGAAGCAGGTGTGTTCAAGAAGCAGGATGGCCAGTGTGGCTACAACAGTGTGAGATCCAAGAGGCTTGTTTAGATTAGCTTGTTTCTCCTTGCTAATGTGTTAGCCTTAGGAATGTTGGGACTGTCTTGCACACAGCTGTATTCCTCACATCTGGCACATGCTGACATGCAGTAGGCACTAAAAAAAACCCTGTTTTTTTCAATGAATGAATGGATTTGACTGAGTATAGTGCAAATTGATTTAAACCTAGTTAGCATAATTACACTTGACATATTTGAATTTGGCACAGCATTGACAAGATGTTTTTGGGTCTTGCGGCCTCTGGAAAGACAGCTGCAGTGCTTTCAGAATATGTGATTCCTTCATTTCCCAAGCCTCAGCAAGTGCCTCTCTTCAGTGAGATCCCCAGCCTCATCTCTTCAGCAGGTGTCGTGGTGCTCCAGTGAGGTTCTGGGTGTGAAAGAACATTGCACGTGATAAGGTCTAAGGTAGCCTTTCTGTCCTCCGAGTTATATAATCATCATCACATCTGTAATTCTAAGAGATGCTGAGGACCTAAATCTGAGCATGTCCTCTCCAGTTAAAAGTTCTGCCAGGATGTTGAAGAGATGGCTCAGGGGTTAGGCCTCTGCCTCACAAGCAGAAGGTTCTGAGTTCAGATCCCACAGAAAAACGCCAGATGGAAATGGTGGCTGTCTTGGTGAGCAGAGCCTGGAAAATCCCAGAGCAAAGTAAAATGGAGATAGAAGCAATCCCAGAATGATTCCTAAAGTCCTTCCTTGGTCTTCCACATGGATACACAATACCCTCTTATATACAACTACATACTCATACATGCACACATGCTAAATAGATAACTATGAAATAAAAGATATTAAAGAAAGAAAAGTTCTGCCAGAGTTGTTCTGTGGATATAAAGCAAAGTTCAAAGTTCTCACAAATGGCACATGTGTCACCCCTGCAGCCTCCTTCTCGTCTGTCGCCCTGTTTTCTGAGCTCTCCTCTCGACAGAAAATACTTCTGTTGAAGTTTGCCTGCGTGTTGTGATAAATTCACAGCAATGGCTTATGGGAACAATGGGGCTTTACTTTGGCTTACAATTATTTTAGTCCAACTCATACCAACACCAGGAGCTGAGAGAATTGGCCACACCATATCCACAGGATTGTCGAGAGACGAATCTGCCAAGCCTGTCCAAGTATGCTCAAGTACACAGCGTACTGAGCCAGCTCCATTTTATTCATCAGTCAAGGGATGTTCCCACCCACCCTGGCTGGGTCTTCCCTATCAATTAGACAACCTCCTGCAGGTTTGCTTTGAAGTTGCCTTAACTATCGATTCTTTGCAGATGTGCTCAAAGCTCAGCCTGCAATTGCCAAGCTGATGCCTGTATCGAACTGTCACAGCTTCTATCCCGAGTCCTTTTTGCAGGGCTCTTTACTGCCTCAGAGTCTCCCTGTGCCTCTCTGCATTCACTCCAGGTCGCCTAGTGCCCCTCCCTATAAATCTCAGGTAGACACAGCAAACTTATTTTATTCCTTCCTCTGTATACCACCTCATCGTCCTCACCTTTCCTGCCAGGCCTTGCTCTGATTTCACTGTGTTCTTTGCTTTTCTTCCTTCTTCCTTCTCCACCCCTTCTCCTACTTTCCCTCTTTCCCATCTCTTCCTTCTCGCCCAGTCTACTGTGTTGGTGTAGGTCCTTGGAGATACATGTCCTTTTGAAAAATATAAATGTTTTCTTTACATATGTTTTTAATTTATGTGACTGCTATTTGTCTTTAATGCAACCTCTGTTTCTGATTTTTTTCTCATTTGACACATTTTTAAGACCTATTCATAGCATGCATATTCCTCTCTGATTTAGTCCATCTCCCCTCGCTGATACGTGCTGTAGCCACGCAGTGTCTCTTTCTTGCCCAAACAGTGCCTCAGTGAGTGTTCTCACACCTTTCTCCATGGGAATCAGGGCAGGAGTCTTTGTCTTGCATACCCGAGGGGAGGGAAGATTGCTCAGAAGGACTTAGAGGCGGTTGATTTTTCAGTGCCCTGCTCTCTGATTAACTGGGCCCCAACAGTATATGAGGGTTCACGTGCTCCGTTATCCCATGTGCAATCTATGGCTGCAGAGAGATATGGAGTTCACCATGTACGTACCTTTCTATCTCGGGATACATGTGAGGTTGTGTCTCCAGCAGGCTCTTGTGCCTGTGACTTTTATCACTGAAGCTGCTGGCCCTTCGGGCTCAGAGCAGATGCGCCTCTCCAGAGCCTTTCCCGCCTGCTTGTCCCAGCTGCGTCCTCTGCTGCCCTGCTCGCTCCCAGCAACAGAACAAACCCATTGGTGCCTCCTCTCCAGTCTGCCTGCTCCTTCAGGTCTAATGACTCTTCCCGTCATCGCTGGAGCTCACGCAGGCCCCGCCCAGTCAATGTTTGTTGACTGACTGACTGACTTGGAGAATGAGTGTTGGGTAAGTGAGGGCATCCCCTGATCAGCCTTGAGGTGGCAGTTTTGGGGTTGGGGGTCATGCTGGCAATCTCAGTGTGAGCCCTGCAGTGAGGTTTGTACCCAGAAGGGACAAAACAGAAGAGGAGATAGATAGATAGACAGATAGATAGATAGATAGATAGATAGATAGATAGATAGATAGATAGATAGATACAGCGAGAGAGAGGACAGAAAGATAGGAAGCTGGGTTTGGGAGCTAATGTCTGAACTACAGGCTCCAAACCCATGGGGCATCCCTGCTGGAGAAGCCAGCCCTGGATTCCCAGCCTGGCTGAACCTACCGATTGAACTGGGGGGCCAAGAAAGGCCTGGTCACTTGGGATCCTGGATATTTCTTGCTTGGCTTGTGATCCCAACTGGTTATCAGTTGCTACCTTATTCAACCATGGCTTTTCCTTGGCTTGTCCCTTATCCTAAATTTGAATCCAAAATGGCTTCTGCTAACTCCCTCTTTGCCTTTGTCCTCGGGATGAGAGCCGAGGGGGCCCTGATGTGGCATCAAAAGCCCCCGCAGCTGCGCATGTGGTTCTCCCCTGAAGGACCGTTGGCGGCCCAGCCTGCGGCTGAGGTAATCCCCACCAGCGTCTGATGCCTTCCCTTCTGCTCCCTTCTTTTCCTTCCACATGGTTTGGCAGAGGCTGAAAGGCAGAAGATTACAGGCATGCAGTGCAACCCCGCAAACCAGCGTAAAACCCCATGCTTGTCTTTTTCCACCCTCTGCCTCTACTTAGTTTTTCCCTTCGCCGAGGAAGCTGCTTCCCGGCATCTTCTTCTTCCCCAGGATCAATCAGTTGGCAAGGCGCTGTGGGGAAGAAAATTGCATCCAATCAGGCCCATGGTGACCATCATAAGCAAGACCCGTGTTCCCGTCCTCGCAGCCCTGGCTACAAGCTGTTCAAAAGGCTTGGGGTTTACAAAACTCAGCGGACTAGAACGTAACTTTTAAGGCATATTTGAACAGAGTTTAATGAGGTTTTAGAAAATGGGACTCTGAAGCGGTTTTTCGGTGAGGACTATTATTAATCATCAGAATAGCTGCAGCAACGGATCTCATCCGCCCAGCATTTTCCAGGAGTCAAACTGCCGTCACATGTGTCATCCTCACCTTCACTCTCCCTGGGGGGTGAGAAGTCGGACATTATCTTCTTCAGAGCTGGACACTGGTGTCTCAGATGTTCAAGTGCCTCACCGGCACCTGGGGAATCTTGAGGATCTGCAGATCAGATTCAATTGGTCTGGGGTTGACTGGGGCTTCTGCATTTGTAATATGATCCCAGGTGGAGCTGAAGCTAAAGATCCAGGCACCACGCTGAAGTGCTGTGAGCGACTTGAAGCCCGCAGGCTTGGAAAGGAGAATGACCAGTCCAACTGGGCAGAGAGAAATGGTCTCAAGACCACGATATCTTCTTGTTCCTTCCTTCCCTCTTTTTTTTTCTTTGACAAACACCCATCAAGTGCTCACTATAGACTAAATGACATTCTAGGTGCAGGAATGAATGCCATTAAGCACAGACCACGTGACACCAGCTCTGAGTGTGGCGGGAGAGACAGACCTGGACCAGAGAGGACTATGGAGTTTGTAAACTCCAGGAAGGCATGCCATTGCACTCATGGGACAGACCCCTTCCATGCTGTATTGCCAGGTGATGGGTTGCACCTGCCTGTAGTGTAGCATTCATCCCCCAGAAAACAGGTGACTGGGCAGGGTACAGGATGCTTGAATGAGGAAGTTCTCTGATCTCCTGGGGTGTAGTGAGGTTGGGCGGAGTCATCAAGAAAACTTCTCAGGAGAGGCAATGCTGGAGGTGGATTTAGAGGTCAAGGCATTTGCCATGGTGAGGGTGAGAGGGTGGTCGGGTCCCAGAGGACTCCTACTTTCTTCCTCGTCACTCTCTATGTTCCAAGCACAGGGCTCCTCACTCAAAGCTTTCTTCTCTGAGGTGCCTGGGGGGCATTTGGACGTGGCTTTGAGGTTCTCCTGACTCCCTAGGAAACATTGCCTCAGGAGAAGAGGAAGCCCCTTTTGGAGGCTAACCCTGGGGGCGCATGGACTCGGAGCAGGCTTGAGCCCAGGAAAGTAGATCTCTTAGTAGATGCCAGGGGCTCAGCATAAACCAGAGGAGCCTTCCAGGAGCCCACGGTCATTTTCTTCCAGGCTTAGTTTCACAGGCCAGTGACTTCACCCAGAAATCCCCAGCTCTGCACTTCGGCTCTGCAGCTCTGACCCTAACTTCTGTCTGTCTTGTCTCTTGAGATCGTCTTGTCTCTCTGCCTTTCCTTGCCTCCTTTACGATGGCTTTCAAAGCCTGGGCAGTTAATCATGATCTCTATCCCTAGGAGGTTTGGAGAGGGGAAGTGTCGGCAAGGGAGAATTGGAATGTCAGCTCTGGACTCTGGATCTGGGTTCAGCGACTCCTTCTTCCTTGATCACTTAGTCAATCAGTGAACCAGTGTTTTCTGGGCTGACTTTGGGGAGTCATCGAAGTGAATTTCTCTGTATTCAGTGATAGGAGATATGAGCAAGTGAAAAAGAAAGCAAAGTACAGTATGGCAGACAGTGACCATATGACATAGGAAAATAAATCTGGGAAGGAGCCAGCGAGCACCCAGGGTGAGTTTGCAATGGCTTGGATTAAAAACTAAGGGAGGTGATGAGAATGCTGTGCTGGTGGAAGAAACCTATATACCCAAGGAAGCAGCAGTTCAATTCCCGCCCCTCCCGCAGAAGCCACTGCACTTCTAAAGTGCTGTGATGCAATTCTGGTTCATTAAGCCTTGCAGAGACCGGATTCTTTCTCTCCCCAGGGTGCTCTGGCAAGTGGCTTTGCTAAGCCAGGGCACCGAGAGCTCCCGCAGCTGCTGGAGTGGGTGGCAACAGGCTGGAGAGGCCTGAGAGCGCTCCGGTGTGAGGGCGCGAGCTCTTCACGGTCTCTCTGGTCCTGGGCCCAGTCTGCAGTCCACTGCCCTGGGATGTCTGGAGAGCACCGGCGGCAGTATCGAAAGGTTGATCTCCCCATTAGAAGGGATTTGTCAGCACGAGCTGGGGCTTAGTGGCCTAAGCCTGGGTCTGAAGGCTCAGGCAGGTTCAGGACCTGGAGGAGCTGACTCAGGCCTGGGTCCCCAGGGAATCGAGGAGAGGCTGGAGGGTGAGGTCACTGGGGTCAGGCAGGTTGGACGGCTCTGAATCTCCAGAGGGCACTGACAAAGCTACTGTAATCGCTAATAGTCTTCCCTGGATCTGGGAACAGGCCCCAGAACCTTGGCTTGGTACACACAGCCAAGCAAGGCTGCACGCTCACTGGGGCATGCGTGTATTTCATGTTTCCTCTAGGTTGCTCTCTTCAGAGCCAGTAATCCGGGGACATCTTTATTTGGGTGACCCATAGACCTTCACCGATGATGTCTGCAGGGCCTCCTGTCTTCCCTGGATCTGCCCAACTAACAGTCATAGTTCATTTCCACCATGCAACCCATTTTACTTTGAGTCTGCCCTGCTCACTTGGGACTTTTAGCAGCCTTCTGGGGGGAGGTCCTCTTACAGCCCTGTCTCACAAATGAGGAAACTGAGGAAGAGGGAACCTACGTGGCATAAAAACTACACCGAGTCGGAGTGCTTGGAGCACTCGCCATCCGTCCTCCTTCCTGCTGTGACCAAAGCCATCTCTGGTAATTACCCCAGGAGTCTCCTCAGGAGTTTGTCCACACTGTTCCCTCAGATTCCTCACCCCCAAAACAACCCGAGCAAGCTTTTAAGAAGACATAGAACTGATAATATCCCTTCTTATAGCTCTTAGACTACAACCCAAGTGCCCCAACTCCTACCAAGAATTACGATGATTCCCAGAACTTTTTGTCGACCAAACAAAGCTGTACGACAGTTTGGAAGTTGTTGAGGCTTTGGCTTCTGTGATGAATACACAGCCCGGAGGGTCGGGATGAGGTTGAGCGGCTCAGTTCTGACACACATAGTGGGTGCCAGGAGATGCTAAGGAGGATGTGCTGGGTCTTTCTTCTTACTTAATCGTCACTGTTCTCCTTTGCACATGAGAGCATCATCCTGTATTGGTTCATTGGGTACTGTAAGAAATATGTGACTCAAACCAGTTAGGGGAGCAAAGGGATTTTGTTTATGCTCATGGCTCCAGGTTACATTTGAGAGTTCTGTCAGCATCAATAGCTGAAGGAACTGGTCATACCATATCCTAGCAAGAGTAGAGGAGCAAAGACCAGTGCATGTCAGCTTGCTGCCAACGTTGCCAAACGCTGAACCCCCTCTCTCCATCTCACCCATCTGCCCAGGGGAACAATCCTAGCTACCATGGGCTGGGTCTTCCCACATCAATTATACAGTTAAGACAATCTGCTTCAGACTAGCTCAGAAATCTGTCTTAACTAAATCATTCCCCATTGGTGTGCCCACAGGCCCACAATTTCAAACTGGCAGTTGAAACCAATTGGCACACATAGGCCACGATCACTCTAACTTTCCAACTTTCACAGCTGCTAGTCCCACCGCTCAAGACCCTGCCACTTCTCTCCACTCATGACCATCTCTGTGCTGAAACTCCACTCCCACAGGGGCCTTCCTTTTGCACAAGGGTGGGCAAGGGACTCTTGTTCTCTCCATCCTGAGCTAGCTCTTGCAGCGTTAGTTAGCTCTTGCATATGTGGGGAGTCAGTCCTGGGCTAAGCACCTTTGCAGTCTGGAACTGAGTCTTGGTCTGAGATTCTGTTGTTTAGAATTCCTCTTACAGTCCAGAGTACCTAGTCAGATGGGACCAATGGTGTCCTAGAACCAACTTGAATAGCCAATTGTTTTGGGGAAATCTCATGAGCTGGTTAATGTCATCTTGGCAGTTTGAAATTTTCAACTGTGGGAGAATTCGTACCAAGAGGCTTGGCCAGTGCTCCAAATAGGGTTCTGTTCTCCAGAAACAGCAGCTCTGGGTGCTTAAGCCTCATGGGTAGGTTATGGCCAATGTAGCACTTGAGCCAGCATTTTTTTTTTTAATGCGGGCTCTGGGGATTTGAGCTCAGGTCCTCGGACTGACACCGCAAGTGCTTTATCAACTGAACTCCCTGTCTAATCCCGGTTACCTTGTTGATGACTTCTTACTGGATAGAGAGTCCTTGGAAGCCAAGCTCCAGCTCTTGCTCACAGTAATTAACGTAGTAAGCATGTGTGTGGTGGCTGTGTGGACCAGCACTCTGGAACTGGAATTCTTTTCCTTCCCCACACTGGCTGGCAACACTTGCCCTCCTTTCCTGTGCCTCCTAGGAGGGCATCAGCCTCCTACTTTCCTTCCTCATGCCCTCTGCCATATGGATCACATAAGGAGCCGGGCGGAGGCTGGGGAGTGGGAGGAACTTCTCAAATGTTGGTGCGCCTCATCAGGGGGTGGGGAGGGGGCTGTCTCCTACTTTGGAAACATTCCTCTGAGTGCTCGGTATAGCTCAGCAGGCTGCCCTGGCTTAGGAGGAAAAGGAGGGAGAGGCAAACACCCTTCATTTTAATTAAAGCCAACTTTACATTGTTGTTCCATTTGCCTGTGTTATTGCATGAGCTTACAATAAAGTTATATGGCGCCCCCAGGGCGACTTGAGATGCGTGATAGAATGTGTCCAAGTTCAGCACTCCAGGACTGTGCTTCGCTTCTCTGCAGAGTGAGTCAGAGTGAGCCGTGGGTCCTCTCTGGGGCTTCAAGCAATTGCTTGGGCTGAGACCTGTTAGCAGGGTCTTTATTTATATTTCATTTGTTTGAAAAACATTTACTGAGTATTTTCTATGTGCCCAGCAGTGGGCTGGGTGCCCAGTCTGTCCCTGGCACATTGCTGTGGGCCCCAAGGAGTACACATTCCCCAGTCTCCAGGGACCTGGCCCTCAACCAGTCTCTCCAGCAAGGAGCGCTGTGTGATTGGTTCCAGCTCCCTCCCCACACGCTTATGCCGGTCTTTTTTTTTCTTATTACTTCGAGGAGACACCAAGTCAGCATTCCCCAAGTTCCTTCACATCTGACATCTTGGATGATCACTCCCCTTCTGGACCCCAAAGGCTCAATGCAAATGCAGCTCATTTATCTTGGCCTTCCCAGCCACACCTTTCCATGGACCCCCGTTGTTTCCTGTATCCCCTTTCCATGGATTGCATATGGGTTCTAAAGCTTTTTCAAAACTAAGATATATTCTACTATATTCTGTAAAATGCGTGAATCTTAAAAGTGGTTTGATGAGTTTTGGCAAAAGGGCACACTGATGTAACCACCACCCTGGGTTAGTTATCTTTCTTGTCACTATAATGAAATACTTGATAGAATCAAATTAAGGGAGTTAATTTGATGATAAACTGGCTCACAGTTTCCAGGTTACAGTCCGTCATGGCAAGGAAGGCATGGCTGTTGGGATGGGTGGTTCACGTCTTAGCAGATCAAGAAGCAGAGAAAATGGACTAGAAGTGGGGTGGGGCTATAACTGTCAAAGGTGCATCCCCAGCGACCAACCTCCAGCGATACCTCTGTCTCAAAGGCTGCACAGCCCCCCAAAACCATGTGGAAACCAAGTACTCATAGGAACCAGAGGGGGGGGCATTTCACAGTTTGAGCCATCGCATACTCCAACCCAGCTACAACATTTCCGTCCCCTTCGAAAATTCCTTCGTGGCCCTTCTTAATCATTTCCACCCTCTGCACCAATGTTGTGACTACTAACAGAAGAAATTTGTGCTTATTCTTGAAACTGCATACATAGGGAGTCAGAGTCCTTTTCTTAGAATGGCTTTGAGTTTCATCTATGTTGTTGGTGGATTGGTGGTTTGTTCTTTGTGAAGGCTGGGTTGCAAGCTGTGAATGGATCTGTCCAATTTTGTTCATTCATTTATTTGAGCTGTTTTTTTCTTTGGGGCTACTATGAATAAAGCTGTTACAAATATCTCTCGTATTAGGGAAATGGACAATGCATGTTTTTGTTTCTCTTGGGTAAATGCCTAAGAGTAGAATTACTGAGGCATAGAGTAGATGTATTTTTAAAAATTCTAAACTGCCAAAGAGTTTTCAGGGTGGTCATACCATTTTACCCTCTCATCAGAGACTTTGAGCATTTTTCTTGCTTTGTAGCTTTGGCACAGTTATCAGTCTTTTTAAGTTTAGCTCTTCTAGCCAGTGTGTAATTATAGCACTTTAATAGTTTTGAGCCGAAATTTAGAATTAATTCTATAGAGTACTTTTTGCTTTTGAGACAGGATTGTTGCTCTAGATTGATTTTGAACTCTCAATTCTTTTGCCTCAGCCTCCAGCAGCATCACACTGACATGCTGAGTAATTTTTTGCACACTTACATTGGTAAGTTTTGTATAACATTTTTATATAACACATGGAGTGGGTGCTTAGAATTTGCCCATTTTTGCTGGATTATCATTTTATTAAAATTCTATATAAGTGCAAATGTATATATACAACATTTTACCATGCTGAGGATGCTGGAATATAGACTGACCAATGACCTTCTCTTTGAGCTACATCCCCAGCCTAGCACTGTTTACATTTTGAACATAAGTAATAGGCAAACTATATGATTTTCTATCTATTGATGAATGAAAGTTTTGAAATTTGACCAAGTGCCACTTAATCAATATTTTATTTTGTGCTTAGTGCTTTCAGTATGCTAAGAATTTTTTTGTGCGCATGTGCGTGTGCGTGTGCGTGTGTGTGTGTGTGTGTGTGTGTGTGTGTGTGTGTGTGTAGAAGAGGGCACTGTTATCTACCTGTGGAACCCCAAGGGTAACTTCAGGAATCATCCTGGATTGCTCTACCTCCTTCTTGCTTTTACTCTGTGTTGCAGTTGGCCTGCATGGTTGCTGATAAATCACCATCAAATGGCTTAAGGGAACAAGGGATTTATTTTCTTACAATAGTCTGGTTACGGTTCATAGTCCAGCTTGATGGGAGAGCATGCGCCAACACCAGGGCTGAGGGAACTGGCCACACCATCTCTACAAAATGGCTGAGAGAAAGATGATTCTTACTTGCCAGGGCAGCATGTCTGGCCAAATGTATACAAGGATGCCGACTCTCTCAACCAGCTCTCTGTATTTTATTCCAGAGCCTAATCCCACCCACTATGGGCTGGCCCTTCCCCATCAGCTAGACAATCTCCTTCAGATTTATTCTGGGCTTAACTCAACAACTAATTCTCTACAAATGTACCCAAACCTCAAATCCTCAACTATCAAGTTGACACTCTGGGTTTTCCCAGGCTTCATCTTCTAGGCCAGAAGTACAGACTGCTGCCATTTCTGCCTGATGTTTTTACATGGGATCTGATCTGGGACCTGAACTCAGGTCTTTTCATTTGTGAGGCAAAGGCTTTAACCCCTGTACCGTTTCTCTAGCCCAAGAATTTTTTAGCTTGGTTTAAAAGTCATAAATGCAATCTCTCAGGATTTCTCCTAGAAGCTTTGTTTATATCAATAGCTTTTGGTTGATCAATTTTGAATAATTTGGGGGGAAACATGGGGTGAGCAGTGGTTGGTACTTGTATTGATCTTATTAAGATGCTTTATTTTCTCTCTTATATGACATGGTGTGTGTGTGATTCCGCTCTGGGCTGTATTTGTTCTGGCCACGTGTCCATCTGTGTGCGGCTTCAACTGAGTTGTGTGATAGATACAATGTGCCCAGAGTTGTATTCTGCTATTTGGCAACTCTTGAAATCCAGTAGTCACAAGTCCTTTAATCTATTCTCTTATAGGGTAATGTGGCTATTGTAGTCATTTACAAGTTGACATACACCCACGAAAAAGAAGCTGTCATCTTGACTTGAATTGTATTGAATATATGAATTCATCTGAGAATTAACATCTAAACCTATCAATCCATGAAAATAGTATATCCCTTGAACTCTTTAGAACCTCTTTCATGTTTTAAACAGTGTTTTTAGGTACTTTGTTTTAGTACTTAGGTATCACATCTATTTTGTGTTCCTGAATTCTTAGTTTTTAATGACATTAACATTTTCTAATTATTCAGTCATGCATAGAAATACATATATAAGTGATGTATACATCACATTGTTACTAAGTTCATTTATTAATTCTGATGTTTTTTGATAGGTTTCTTAGGATTTTCTAAATTTAGAATCATATTATCTATAAATAAAAACAATTGCACTTTTGCCTTTTATAACTTTCTTTTCTTTGTCTTTCCATATTCCACTGCTTAGGATAACCAAAACAATGTGTTCAAAAATGGCTGGTGTGGCATCCTTTGCCTTGTTCCTTAATAGCTTTAATATTTCATTATTGAGTATGATGTTAGTTGTATGATTTCATTTATTTTTTTCTTCTCTGTATCTAGGCATGTGTATGTTTGAATTGTACACGCATGTTCATGTGGCTGAGTGTGAATGTGGGGGTCACATTCCCCCCACTAATACCTTGGATATTAGTTCTCACCTTCTACTTGCTTGAGACAGGGTTTCTTGCTGCTTTGCTAACATATACAGCGGGCTAACTGGCTTGCAAGTTTCCATAGTCTCCTGTCTTCGCTCATCTTGCTTTAGGATCACTGGGATTACAAAGGCACGTGCTAGCGCCTGGCTTCAGGTGGGTTCTGGGAATCCAACTCAGGTCCCTATGCTTGTGTAGCAAGTACTCTACCACTGAACCATCTCCCCAGCCTAATTTTATATTTTCTATAGATATAGTTCTTTCAGGCTTTGCAAGTTCTCTCCTATTCCTAGATTTATGAGTTTTATTATTAATTGACATTGAATTTCATCAAATTTTAAGCACATATTGAAATTTATTTGCTTTTCTCCTTTCTTGTGTTAATTTGGAGAACTGAATAAGCTAAATTTGCATTCCTGAGGTGAATCCCATTTTTCATTGTCTGTCTAGTCATCTAGCCATTTACAGTCTGTAATGTATATTTCATATATATGAAACAATTTATGTATATATGTGAGAGAGAGTGAGAGTGAGAGTGAGAGTGAGAGCGAGAGCAAGAGAGAGAGAGAGAGAGAGACAGAGCAAGAGAGAAGGAATGTGTATGTGGAGGTCAGAAGACAACTTCTAGAAGTTGGTTTTCTCTTTTTCACTGTGAGATCTGGGGGATTGAAATTCAGATCACCAAACTTGTACTTACTTGCCTATGAGTGGCTTTACCTGCTAAGTCATCTCACTAGTCCTTTATGATACAATTTTATTACTAATTTTTATTGTTGCCGTGACAGAACAACTGACATAGACAGAATAGGAGGAGGAAAGGCTTATTTTAGTTCATGGTTTCAGAATTTTTGCCCACCCTGGCTGGGAGGACGTGGCTTGTGCTGTGGCGGTCAGGAAGCAGAATGGAGCACTGACAGAAAGGGGCCAGGGCAAGCTGTAGCTCCCAGGGACTCCAGTAAAATACATCCACCTACCAAGCCCCACCTTCCACATTTCTACCACCTCCCAATAGTCTACTCAAAATTTGAATCTGTCAGTGTATTATACCATTCATTAAGTCAGCGCCTTCATCAGCTACTCATGTTTAGAAACTTCCTCACAAGGGCTGGAGAGATGGCTCAGGGGAAAACCTCGGCCTTGCAAGCAGATGGTGCTGAGTTTGGATCCCTGATCCCACAAAAACAAAACAAAACAAAACAAAACAAATAAAACCAACAACATCAGGCAGAAATGGCAGTGACCTGTGCTTCCAGCCCTGGAAGGCAGAGCCTAGGAAACTCCTGAGCAAAGGAAAGAGAGGGTAGCACAATCCGGGGTTATCCCCGAAGTTACCCTTGGACCTGTACAGGTACATACAGTACTCTCTGATACACAAAGATACATAGAGACAGATGCATATGCAAAAGAGAGACACACAGAGAGAAAAAGAGAGAGAGAAGAAGAACTTCCTTACAGACCCACTTAGATATTTGCTTTACTAGTGTCCTAGGCAGTTCTCAATCTGATAAAGGTGAAAATCAAAATAATCCATTACAATAATATAGAATGTTGAATTTGATTTGACAATAGTTTGATAAGGATTTTTAGTCTATGTATATGAAGATTATTGGTTTTGTGCTTTTGTTTTCTTATGTTGCTCTTGTTTGGTTTGGGAATTAGAATTATACTAATCTCATGAGTTGGGAAGCATTTCTGTCTCTTATATTTTATGGAAGAGTTTGTGCATATTTTATATTATTTACCAAACATTTTGAAACATAAATTCATTATTAAAAACATCTGATCCTAGAATTTTATTTGTTACAGTCTGAAAAATTACAAATGCCATTTCATTGACAATCCAAGGCTTTTCTGTTTCTATTTCTTCTTGTGAGAGTTTTGGCAGTTTGTAGTCTTCAAGGAAATTGTTTATTTCACTTGAGTTGATCAATTAATAAGAGTAAAGTTGTTCATATTATTATATCATTTCAGTGTCTATAGTGTCCATTGTGCTGTCTTTTATTTTTCTGACATTGTCAGTTTGAATCTTTTCTCTCTTATTCTTGGTTAGTTGAAATACTCTCATTGTATTTATTGCTGCTTTCTCTTTCTTGCTTTTTTTCTAATTTGCTTAATTCTAATCTGGTTAATTTTTTTTGTTGGGGGGGGACCTCACATTATAGCTTTTGCTGGCTTGGAACTTGTTATATATTCCAGGCTGGCCTCAGATTGGCAGTGATCCTGCTGCCTTAGTCTGCTGTTGGAATTACAGATGTGAGATACTCCAACCAGTCTGTCACTCTTATATTTATTTGTTACAGAGAGAGAAAGAGAGGAGAGAGAATAGACACACATGTCACAACATTAGGGCTTTGGAAATTGGTTTTCTCCTTCCACCAAGTGAGTTCCTGGGATCAAACTCAAGTTACTAGGTTTGTGCAGGGGCAATTTTACTTGCTAAGCTGTTTTGTTAGTCCTATTTTTCAAATTCTTAAAATGACAACTTAGACTACAGATTTAAAATTACTTTCTAAGTAATTAATTAATCGATCGATTGATTGTGTGTGTGTGTGTGTGTGTGTGTGTGTTTGCGTGTGAGTTCAGGAATCATCCTGGATTGCTTACACCTCCTTTTTGCTTCACCAGGTATAGGCCACTGCCATTTCAGCCTGGAGTTTTTACATGGGATCTGGGATCTGAACTCAGGACCTTCTCTCGGAAGGTAGAGTCTTAACTCCTGAGCCATCTCTTGAGCCCCTGATCTTTTCATTATTAGTCCCCCATCCCCTAAGATCCTTGACAGCAGGGATTATTTATTTTATTTGCTGATACATCCTACCACTTTAGAAGACTTGCATAGGTGTTTGCTAAATAAGGGACTTAAAAATTGTCTAAGCCCAGGATCAACTTGGGGAAAAGTTATACGGACAGCTTTCTTCAATTTTAGAATTCAATCTACTTTATCACATCGCACTGCTGCTGTGGTCCTCCACCTACGCTGGCTCTGTGAGCACAATCTTACAAGATTGGGGGAGATGGGGAGGGGAGGGGTGAAATCAACTGGTACAAAGCCACAGCATGCGCCAAAACACTTGGCAGTTAGAACAACCCAACAGTCATCTGCAGATTGCTACTTATGCTTTATTCCATGCTGTATTGGATACTTTTGCTTTGTCATGATATGATACCTGCCACAAAGAATTTAAAGGGGAGGAAGGATTTATTTTGGCTTATGGTTCCAAAGATTTCAGCGCAGAGTCCTTGGTTCTGTTGATTTTAAGCCTGTGGTGAGTCAGAATATCATGGCAGTAGGGATGTGTGGAGGGGGAGGAGGTCGTTCACCTCATGATGGACAGGAGGCAGAGTGAGAAAGGACTGGAGATGCCAGTGACCTACTTCTTCTGATTAGAACATACATGTTTAAGCCATAGCACATACATGTGACAGCTCTGCGTCCAAACTGTTTGGCTGGACCTCTAAGTTCTTCCCCTTTGGACATCTGGAATCTGCTGCCTATACCCCAGTCCCCGTCTGTGATTCTACTTCATCTCAGGCCCTTCTGGGAGCCCCCTCATCATTAGCCATGTAGACTGGATATGCTGCAATCTGACTCCAATCATTCTGTCCATGTACATCTCTTGCTGGTTTCCGCCTTCATCCCACACATCAGTCCTCTCTAGCCTTTCCTGAATTATGCCTAGATATCTCTGCCTATACTGTTCTCTTTGTTTGGAACTGGTCTTCCAGAAAGTTTCTTATGGTGCTTGGTAAGAAATCTCTGCACAGCCCAATGTCTAGTCTAAGAGCATTTACATTGCCAATTGTGACCTATATACTTAGAAAAAAAAAGACCAAATAAATATCCAATTAAATTTGAATTAAGGCATAGTTTTTACTATGTCTATGTAATGCTTGGGATATGCTTACACCGAAACTATTATTTATCTAAAACTTACATTTAATCGGATGCCTATATTTCGTGTGATTACTCTGGCTGCTGGTATTGTAAGCATGTGGCAGCTCAGCATCCTTTTGGGAAAGGTGATGGGTTTGTTGTGACTTAGACTTGGAGGAAGGTCTGGGAGCATGGATATGAGCCAGCCTAAAGGCTGCTTATGTAGAGGCCCTGTTTCGCAGACCAGAGCATGAGAGGACATGCCCCAGCTCACACAGCGGGTGGGTGATAGGGGCAGGCCTGAAGTCAGGGCCCCACTCCCATTTCCAGCTCAGCTCCCTCGGAGCAGCAGCCCTGTGCTTCAGACTGACAGGGAGCTCAGGTTCCCACTCCCCTGCCCCTGACCTGCCCTTGGCTGGCTTCAGAGGGGGGTCTGATGACGAAATGTGATCCTGCCATAAAATCTATACCAAACCAGCTCTTCTCACAGCCCACCCGCCCGCCTCAAAGGGGGGCACCTAATCCCCATTTATGGAGCCTAGCAGCTGGGTCGGGTCTGAGGCTTTGAACGTGAGCTTGGGGTACCCCGGGCCAGCCAGTCTTGGCCAGAGGAACTTGAGAGTGGCCACATTTAGCCAAGCAAGCTGAGGGGCCAGCTGGTCATGGGTCACTCAGTCCAAGGGGCACCTAGCCAGGGCACAAATACGGTTGGAGGTTCTGGACACAGAGCCTGTAAGGACACATCTTTGTGTATGTACAAGTTGAACCTTCTTCCAGCAGCTGAGGAGGAATACTGAAGGGCTTGCAGTAGAGAGCACGTAGTTCACTTTAAGGTGATGATCCCAGAGCCTTTAGAAGGCTCTAGAAATAATTCAGAATGGGTGATTTCAATTTGCTTCAGGGTTGTGCAGGGCAGAAGAAGTGAAGGCCCAGAGAGCATGTCAGGAGTTGGCACCTGAATGCTGGGGCTGGCAGGGTCAGGAATGAGCCAGTGTTCCGATCTGGGTAGTGGGCTAGATGGAGATACCCATACTGAGACAGAGAGACATAGGGTGAGGTACAAGGAGAATCTGGGCTCCTTTTGGGCATGCCAACTAGAAGGACCTGTGGAAAGGCCTGCAGATACTAGGTGGTAGATGTGACTGGGTGTATTAGTCAGGGTTCTCCATAGGAACAGAACTGATAGAATGTATGCCATATATACTATATATATATGCTATATATATAGCACATATAAAGTTACATATATATGTATATATGTGACTTTATTAAATCAACTCACGAATAAAAGCAGTGTCTTTCAAAGATGCTACCTATAGCTGCTTTGTTCTTGAGCTGAATGGCTCATAAGACTGAAGGATTCTGGGAAAGTCTCAAGCCTCAATTACACTGGAGGGTTGAAGAAGCTGGGCTCAGATGTCAGGGATCCGCAGCAGCCAGACTGAAGACACTGGGCTCTGACATCAGCAGTGAACAGCGGCAAGGACTGTAAGACCAGCCTCTGAAGACAGTGAGAACAGGGGTGAGACTGAGCTCTGATGTCAGCCAAGGACAGAGGCAGCAGTGGCAGCAGCAATGAAGAAGGCACCGACGCACCGACAATGGAATCACAGCAGTGGACACAGGATAAGGGAAGAGCAAGTCCTTCCTCTTTGCACTTCTTTTTCTCTAGTCCAACATTGGAAACACCACCCGCTATGGAATGGGTCTTCCATATCAAGTAAACAATCACCTGCAGGCTTGCTCAGGGCCTGCGTCAGCCAGCCATTCTTCACAGCTGTGCCCCAAACAGCTTGTTGACACCTAAATCTAACCATCCTACTGGGTATGAGATGTGAAAACTGGATGGAGTGTCTGAGATGGGCATCTTCGCTCTCTGGACATGAGCCTGCCAGTTACTAGCACTACAAAAGAGGCTCTAGGGCTAGCCCTGAGGGATATGCATACTCTGAGCAGGGCAGGAGCAGAAGAGCCTCTAGGGGAAGGAGAAGGTGTCCACTAAGGCAGGAAACCAGCAGAAAGTCTGAGTTGAGAATCAAGGAAGCAGTTAGACACTGTGGCTGAGCCTCCAGGGAAGTTTGCCTGGGTTTATAAGTCAGTGGGTACTTGACTTAGGGGGTGTGGGGGAAGAAGCATGCTGAGCTATAGGCATCCCTTTAAAGAAGACTGCTTTTGAAGAGATTGGTGGTGGAGATTTCGCAGCAGCTGGAAGAGAAGGTGGGCGTTCACGTCTGTGAGATGCTGTCAAAATCCAATGCTTATGGACAGGAGGTAAGAAGTAAGGGGGGAGGGAAGATGGAAGAGCAGCTTCTATATATTCTCTTTATCATGACCCAGTCACACCTACCTGCCATTCCAGCCCTGGGTCACCTGTATGCCCTGACATACCCAAAACACGCCACCATGCACACTCACCTTCACACATGACACATCGTCTGATCTTCTATTTTGTCTTTTAAAAGTACAGATTCACAAGGGGTGGCTTGGGAGACCCGAGGTGAGGAATTTGAGCAGAGGGAGGCATGGGATGCTGTCCAGGGGACAGTCAGGTGGAAGGACTGGTTTTCTATGGGAGGGAGTCCCACTGACCACTAGAAGTAAGGCATGGAAGGTGAGATTTGGAGTTCTGGACACAGATGCTGATGGGAATTTTTCAGAGTAGATGAAAGTTTGGGACTCAGCCAGCTGTCCCCATCACACATCACCTGCACTAGAGGATGTGGGACTAGACTGCTCTGTTTGCTAAAGTGTATGAGCACACAAGTGAATACACATAGACACACATCAACAGTACAGATGCTTGTGCAAAGACAGATGCCAAGTCCTGGTGTACAGGTGCAAACGCAGCAAACAATCACATTCGTAGGTATTATATGCGCAATATCTCCAAATAAGTACACATTCTAAACATACACGTGGGAATCCACCTCTGGCACATTCACATGCACATAAAGTACATTTATACTCACATATATGCAAGCAATCACATAGACATACACTTAACTTTAGAAGCACTCATTGAGAGTTATACAACATGTGAATGCTTCAGTTCTGCCTGTCCCCAACAGCCTTGTTTTTGGTTTTTTTTTTGGTCTCAGTGGCTTTGTGGCGGGTCAGAGCTCTCTACAGCTTCAGGCCTATTGCACACTCTTTTCTGTCCTGAAATGCCTTTCCCTGCTGCCCCCTCATCGTTCAGCCTGTCTCCCTTCCTGTGGTCCCGAGCACCTAACTTAGCACCCTCCACTTCCCTTTCATGACAGCCTTGTTTCCTTTGCTTGTTGAGTCCTCCTATGCCGCCAGCTGTTTCCCTCATGACTCTATGCAGGAGGGCCTTAATAAATAAATACAAGTCGATGAAAGAATAGCTACTGTGCAGTACTTTTGAGTGCTGGGATCTGAAGTAGGTGGGCACAGCTATTATCTTTCCATTATTCTCAGCATTTTCTAGAGGAGGAACCCATGCATTCTAAATGTCAGAACTGGAGCTGAACCGTCTGTACTGCCAAACATTGCTTTCCCCTCTGGCTTGGAGTCTGTCTGCGTAGACCTACAATCCCTCTGCAGAACAGCCTCGCTTGGTGCCCTGCCCTCCTATCCCTTCATGCGCCTGAAGGCCTTGAAGTCTGCCAAGGCGCTCCTGGGAATAAGTTGGCCAGGTGGGCCCCAGGGCACAGATGTCACGTGGTCTCTGCAAATAATTGCGGCACAGGAGAGAGCATGCAGCTCGGAGCTGGATGGCAGACACCAGTCGCGGCCGTGTGGGACGTGCACAGCATCTGGGTCTCCCTGGCCCCAGTCAGGCAATGCAAGCGTGCTTGGGGACCCCTGCGGGGGATCCTCCCGGGATCTGCTCAGAGGAGGCGGCCTGGCGGGGCGGGGCGGCGAAATGGCTTTTCCAGTTCAGGGGCCGCACTGTTGACACAGTCGTAAGTTTTAATGAGAATCTCGAGCGTGTGTGGAGGAGACAAGGCGCGGGGCGAGCAGAGGCGGCGCGGGGGGCCGCACGCTCGGGGGACAGCCGCGGGCGGAGGGGAAGCCCCGGAGCGTGCTCACCTTTCAACTGCCGGGGACACTGTTTACCTTGGCTGCCCGAGTGGCAGTTTTACAGATATTAAGTACCGATCCCAGAGAATGCGAGGCTCCGGGGCACGTCAGCCTGTGTCCCCCGGCTGCCTGCACTGGGACACCCTGGATCTTCCCTGCAGCTGGTTGTTGGTCTCGGTGCAGAGGTGCAGGAAGACCGACGCCCGGCGCTCCCTGTTCACCGAGTCCCAGCCGGTGCGTCTCCTAATTCGATTTTGCGTGTCGGGCGGAGGAGGGCCGTTTGGGCCTGGCTCACAGGCACTTCTCAGCGTGATTGCGTCTGGAGAGCGCAGATCTCCAGCTCCAAAAAACCTCGGCAGGGCTCGTGTGAGCCAGGCTCTTCTGGTCAAGGGGCAGAGGAGACCTGTCTCCCCCAAACCCCTGCGGGACAGAGGAAGGTTCTGTCCGCGCCCCAGGCATCAGCCAGCAGTCAGGAGACTCCCCGCAGAGGCACAAGCCATGTTGATTTTACGGAGAAGGCTGCTATGCACATTTCACTGCTGATTTATTGGTTTTTAACTAGATCCTTATGCTGGGCTAAAAAAGCCATCTTGCACTTTGCAAGGCTCTGCTGACTGCTGCTGAAAATGACACAGGGGCTCCTCCTGCCCCCCCCCCCAGTGAAAGGGTGGCGGTGGAGGTGTGAGCCTAGAGCCCTCTTTGGAGGAAGGGGCCTCAGCTCTGCTGCAGTCTCTCAGCCACTGACCACCTGCGGTGTGCACTGGGGGTGGAAGAGAGGGGGAGGGGGGCTTACTGAGCTGGAGCTCAAGGGAGGGTCTGGGAGAGGCTGGTACCTACGACTCACCTTTCCTTTCTCAGGCCTCCTGGAGACCTTGTATGATTTGAATTTTGGGGCCAGACAAGGAAGATTGACACCCTGTGAATCCAGAAAGTGCATGTACTCTCTCATCCCTGATTTGACATCCCTGGAAGGAGTGTAATTCCTCCCTGTGTGATGTGGTAATCACTTGGACTTTCTTTTGAACTCTAATAGCACAGGGCCCAGCACACATAGGTATTACTGGTTAGATTCCCACCGGGAATTTTCCTTGCCATTCTGATGTATGGCTTCTGAAAAAGGGAAACTTTTCACACAGAGGGTGGCTAACTTTACATGGCCTCTGGCGACCACACAACTCATGCAGAAGGTTAAATACGTTATGTACCACATGTTTATAAATTATAAAGCACTTTTAACTCACCAGTTTATCAAAACCTCATAAAAATTCTATGAGGGAAGACTCAGGCTAAGGAAAAGTAGCAAAGTCACATTACCCTTAGGGGCAATCAAATCACAGAACTGTGATTTGAAGCCAGGGTGGACCACTTTGCGTCTAGGGCCATTTCTTGATGTGACAGCCGCCCCTCCAGTTATTTAGCAGTGCTTGCCTTCGGGAGAACACTTTCGTAGAACAGAAGAGACTCTCCAGTGCATCCAGGTGTAAGCCAGAAATGTCAGCCAGGAGAGATGACCACCTGCAGCCACACCCACTGCAGGAAGGCTCTTCGGCCAGCTCTGGAGAAGCCGGCCAGAGAACCCGGTGGCCAGAGTGAAGACAGGTCTGATAGAGACCCCCAGAACTTAGGGAGCTGAAGAAGGATGCTGGAGCATCTGCAGAATCCATCAGCGACTTGATGGGTCGCTGTTAAACAAAGATGGGATAAGGTTACACGTGTTTTCCGTGGGAGTCGGCTCCGATTTCAGCCTGATGATTTAGTCAGGTGTAAGCATGAAGTTTCCAATTTAGAGAAATAAATCTCCAGTGATTTTATTATCCCCTGTTTTACCCTGACACCCAACTTCACCCCGGCCCCCTGTCAAAGCCCTCATGATGTGTTTATATAGGGCGCACTGTAATTGATTGGCGTGCAATAGAACATGACACAGAAAATGTGGCCTCCCCACCAGCCCAACTCTGGAAGCTTCCATATTTCATCATCCCCCAGGCCCAGTCGGAGGCCCCTAGTGGCAGTGGTCACAAATTCCTGGGATTCTGGGTTGTCTGAGAATAGGGATATAGGGCCAAGGGGGTGCAGCTGGGACCCCCCAGGTAGCCTCGGAGGGTGATTTGGCCTCTAGGTGTGGGGTGAAGAACCCTGAAGAAGCTTCTGTTCTGGATTGGGCTGGCTGTGTTCAGGCTGTCAGAGTTCCTTGCTCTTATGAGAGTAGCCAGATTGAATTTTCCATGGTCAAAGGTATGGTAATTCCAAAATTCTAAGCTTCTGAGGTTTGTTTTAAGTAATCGGTTGTTTTAAGTGCCTGTGAATCTATTGGTCTTAGATTTATAAGTTTGTAATGATACCATGTAATACTATGGTGTACTGTGGCAATTCCACTAATAAATACGAATGTAAGCATAGATATGGATCTGTTTATTGACAGCAATGTTAGCACCGATGCCAATTTCACTGTTATCACTTATCAAGGTTTTCAGTGTGCTTAGCACTGCATCAGGTATGCTAAACGATGTTTTTTTAATTTAATTCTCACCACATTATGAAGAAAGACATCATCATCTGCTTTTTTATGTGACGTCCTGAACATTGGAGAGGGTGATAACTCATTCCAGTTGGTCTCTGAGGTTCAGGCATCTTTGCATTGCTTCCTCATTGGTAGGACTGCACTTGTATGTTCTCAGAGTGTAGCCCAATTGTAATCCATCCTGTTCTCAGCTGCAGGAGAGTTATCAAGGTAAAGAATGTCTAAGTCCTGTCTTTACCAGACCTGCATAAAGACTGACATGTCAACATGTTCCCATAGACTAGTGATGATCTCAGGAGAGATAATTACATACAGTGGAAACTTTGCGGACTAGGCTAGATGAGTGAAGGGGAATGGCGCTATCAGGAGGGGCCACTTGGTATACCACAAAGGCTTGAATTCGCATGGAGGTAGACAAACCAGAGGGAACCCTGGGGCCCATAGAAGTTGGGCAGGCAGGAGGGTGGGAGGGAGGGAGATGGATTAATGGAGTGATGGGAGAGGGGATGGGAAGGTGGAAGGAAGGAAGAAGGCAGGGATAAGTACTCCATATGCTTGTAAAACTAGGACAAAATTTTAAAAATTAAAAATAAATAAAACTATTTAGCTACAGAGATTTGCAATAATGAATTAAAGATGTTAAAATATATAAAAAAGAATGTCTAAGTCCAAGGGTAGAGAATAAAGACTTAGATTTCTCTAATCTTAATAGCGAAGAGTTTCCTTCTGAGTCCTCTAGAACTACTTACAATTTCTCAATATGAAGGAAAAAAAACTTGTACACCTGTATCCAGGGAGGAGTCCAATCTCTTCACGCAATGGTGATGCAGTGTGGGGCGGGCTCAGGGCAACTTCCAGAATGCTGCACTGTTTACAAATTGGAGTCTCACATATAATTCTTACCAGGATTAGTTCTGTTCTAGATTTAGCCTTGATTGCATACATTCACTCCTTCATTCAATGCCATTTGAGCATTATTATTATTTTTAAAAATTTATTTGTGTGTGTATGTATGTGTGTACCAGAGGGCACATGTGTCTCTGTGGAGGATCAAGGGTGACTTCAGGAATCACCTTGGATTGCCTCTAACTCCTTCTTGCTTCCCTCTGGGATTTCCCAGACTCTGTCTACCAGGGCTGGAAGTGCAGACTGCTGTTGTTTCTGCCTGGTGTTTTTTTTTCCCCTGTGGGACCTGGGATCAGAACTCAGGACCTTCTGCTTGTGAGACAATCTTAACCACTGAGACATCTCTCCAGCCCTGAGCATTATTATTTATCAGACTCTTGCAAAGTGATGGTGAATAACATCCGAATCCTGGCCCTTGGAGGATTGATTGTATAACCTGAGAAACACATGCTAAACAAGCAAAGCAATGCTTAGGATAAGTTTGGAGTGGGATAAGTGCTATTACTAAAATGTGAGCAGAAGCCCTAAGAACAGGGGAAAGATGCTATTTTAGATAGGATGATCTGGAAGGCTTCTCTGACAATTCCCAGTGGAGATAGGGAGATGAAGGAGGTGGACCAGGGGGTAAGGGATGACACACAGGAGGCTTGTGTTCTTAGTTGGAGAGGGTGATTAATCAGGAAGCAGAACTGGAGGTGCCTAGAACGACAATCCTCTGTGTTCTACTTAGAACATTTCTGGGTTTCCTTTTACCTTGCATATCTGGTGTCTCCCTCATTGCTAGTGAGGAATGGGGATAGTGGGTGATTTGCCAGGGGATCAGGGCTCAGTGAGACCAGTGTGCAATGTGAATCCTGATGCTCACCTATCCTTCTAAGTTCTGAGTCTCTGGTGACTGTGTGGTGAGGCCTCTCCATCTGTCTTCTTCGGGAGGTGAAAGAGCTTTGGGTCTTTGGGACCCAGAACAGAGAACTTTCATTCAGTGAGCTGAATAGAGCTGGTCCAGAGGCCGGGTGTCCAGAGATGTGCTCTCTTAAGTCCTGGCTCTGGCTTGCTGTAAGACCTCGGAGTATTTTCTTCTTTCCTAAGAGCTTAGTTTCCTTTGCTGCAAGTGAGTTAAGCCAGATGACCCCTGTGAATCTTTCCCAGTAGAACATGCTTGGTTTGAAGCAGAATAAACTGGATGAGGATTTTAGCAAGAGGGCTCTGCGTGGCAATTACATGCAACTTCCCCGTAAACCAGTTTTCCTGTCATAGCAGTACATTTTACCTTTTAGAAACTTGAAACCAGCCTCAGGGTCCAGGTGGGGATCTGGCCCTTGAGGAATTAATGGTACTTGTGATTGCGGGCATCCAAAGATGATCTGCAATGAACTGCCTGGCGTTCAGGGGCTCTTGAGGTCCCCATTTATAACCAATCAGGAATCCTTCAGCTAACAGAATATAGTGAGTGACTTGATGGTCTGCCAGTTTGAATGGAAGGTGTTCTGTGGCAAGTAGCAAGTTATAGCAAACTTAAAGGCTTAATTATTAGCTTGTGATTATGAGCCCAAGCCATCTGTAACTGGGTTCTCTGTTCAAGATCTACCTGAGTTTCTTATTCAAGTTCATTCAGGTTGCTTGCAGAATCCAGTTCTTTGGGGTTATAGGATTGAGGTCTGTGTGAGGCAACTTACTGTTTTAAGCATGGTATGCATAGAACTCATCCATTCTGCACACCAATTCCAGGAAGTAGGAAGTATTCATCCCATTTTACAGGTGAGAAAATGGAAGCACAGAGAGGTTAATACTTGCTCAAAGTCACACTGCTAGGAAGTGATGGATCCCATCTTCTATAAACACAGCTATCTGATGTTAAGAGTCTACAATTTCAGGAAAGTGTGGAGGTTTTGGTAGGCCGATAGTCTATAAACTTGAAGGTCCTTGAATTCTTAGGTCCCAAGATTTTACTATTCTCAGATTCTAGCTTGAAAAGATAAATATCTGCCATCTGGGATGGGAGAAAGGGAAGTGTGTATGTGCACGCGCGCATGTGTGTGTGTGTGTGTGTGTGTGTGTGTGTGTGTAGAGGGGTCACAGTATAGAGGTATAGAAGGGGGAGAGACAGTCACTCTGTTCCAAGAGTTAGAGAGGCCTCTGCGCCCCATCAGGCACTCTCTGAAACCTGACACCTCTTTGGACCAGGGAGTCCTGGGTGGTGTGAGAGCAGGAGGGAGACCTTGCCCACAGTGCCTGCAGCATCCACGAAGTGGGGCCAGAGTAAGCAGCGAGTCTGGGACGTGGAGTTCCCTGGGAAGGATAACATTCCTTGCACCCCGCAGACCCCATGTAAACCAGCCCCATCCTTGGCTCAGCTAAGACCAGAGGAGGAAAGAGAGAGACTGTGGGATGGTGGAACCTATCACCCCAGGCAGGCATTGTGTTTTGACTTGCAGCTAGGACCCCCATGGCTGGTGGTCCTGGGATAACTGTCTGCTCCAGGACCACAGGGAGTCTGTCCAGGGCCCGGAAGCAGGGCGGGCGGGGCACATTGTGCAGGCGAAGATAAGGAGCCCCGCAGGTCAGGGTTGACATGTGGAAGTATTTAAGAGCCTGGGAGACTGGGCACTGCAGGATGAAATGTCCTGGAGGGCTGAGGGTACAGAGACCCCTAACTCTGGTGGCCTCATGCTATCGACGCTGAGACTTGTTGCCATGGTGTGGTTAGCTTGGAGCTCAGGAGTTCTTGGAGCTTGGAGCTCCAGAACTGACTCCAGTGCAGCCTAGTTCCTGGGCTAGTGCTTCTCACCATGCTCAAGCCCTTTGTTAATGCCCTGTCTGGAACTTCATTAGCTCCCTTCCTTCTAATAAAATCTTGATAAAAGCACAATTGTAAAGTTGCCTCCTCCAGGAAACCTACTGTCATTTCTGGCATCCTTTCAGCAGTAAGCATCCATCTGCTCTACATCTTTTTTTTATGCCTGTCACATCATTCTCTCCTTTAGGCTTGTCATGGTCAGATGTCCTAGGCAAGCAAGTTATATGCACTTTCTTACTGAATTTTCATAATAGCTCTTTTGCTAGATAAGGAAATAAATAGCTCTGAGAAGTAATCTGCTTGAGGTCACCTAGCTAGAAAATTCCAGAAAAAAAGGGTTGGGAGATGGCTCAATAGTTAAAGTGTTTTCCATATAAGCAAAAGAGCAGGAGTTTGAATCTCAGAATCTCACATAAGATGTTGAATGGGTGTGGCTGCTTGCCTGTAAATCTAGCTTTGGAAGACAGAGATTGGGAATCCCCAAGGCAAGCAAGCTACCTAGACTGTGCCTGTGAGTGAATTATGGATTTGATTACAGATCCTGTCTCTCAAGGATGAGATGGAAGAACAAGGATTTTTGATGGTTCTAGATATCAGCCTTGGATTTTCACATGCATATGCACACACACACATACATGCAAACATAGCACACACATGCAAACACTGTACACACTATATATCTATATCTATATCTATATCTATCTATCTATCTATCTATCATCTATCTATTTATCTATCTATCTATATTATATAAAAGTACCAGAGAAGAAATCACACTGGAGTCTGCTGCCTTCTCACCTGTACTTAGTCCCAGGATTCTCCTCTCCCTGGAGGGAGGTCCTTGGGGACATGACTCTGGCCCATGCTGTCTTCTCACTCTTGCACTGTCAGCTCAAGAGCAGGGCTCCTGTTTTCTGTGTGTGGCTATTCTAAGCTCTGTCCTGTAGTGGTCAGTGAAAAGTGGGTTAATGATGAACTCTGAGGCTGAGAAGAATCCAAATGCTGAGTGACCGGGATGGTCTGGTCTCTGTTCTAGCTTGTCTGAATTAGCTCCCAAAAGATGGATGAGAGAGTTGGAGGCAGCAACTGAGTGGGACCACGGAGAGATCAACTGGAAGGGAGCCCCATGATGCTGTGATTGGGAGGGAACCCTAGGTCATAGCTGGGATGGAGTTGGGGGTCTTT
Source organism: Typhlomys cinereus (assembly GCA_023101885.1). Classification (NCBI taxonomy): domain Eukaryota; kingdom Metazoa; phylum Chordata; class Mammalia; order Rodentia; family Platacanthomyidae; genus Typhlomys; species Typhlomys cinereus. The sequence continues at coordinate 105,289 of JALPQD010000100.1, read as the reverse complement.
GGGGTTCATTGGTGGTAGAGTGATGGGTTGCCACGCTTCCTCAGGGAGACGATTCACTAGACATGCCTTGTGTGTTTTCCCAAGCTATCTTATCTTTGTTTTCAGTTACGAGGCGATTACTACCCCCTTAGAGGATGATCCTGTAGTGTTTCCTGGAAGAATATCTGGGTAAGATGAAGGTCTAAAAGCCATTCTGAGTATGGAGAAGGGCAAAGAATTCTTCGGAGTTGACTGCTGGGTAATAGTGCTGGGCACTGTTGCCAGTTGCCTTGTCTGTGGGTCAACAGTGGGTGATCTGGGCTATAGCTCTGAAGTACATTCAAATGTGCACATGTGCATATCAGGTCCTAAGTTTGGGATCAGATAGGCAGTGACCAAATCCCAACCAGGTCGCCTTTCCACATAGGCCCTTTTAAAATCTTAGTTTGGAAACTAAGTGTGATGGAACTTGTCTGTAATACCAACACTTAAGGAGGCTGAGTGCAAGGATAGTCTGGGCTACATACCTAGAGCCCTTCTTAAGACGAAACAAAACAGAAACCCCACAAACCTCTGTCACATAGTGTGAAATGGGGACAAAGGCCACACGATGCTCAGTCCATAAGAGTGCTTCGAAAATAATGGCCTTCTCGCAAGGACATCCCATTGCTAAACCACCCTTAGACCTCACCTCTCCATCCAAGAATCTCACGTCTTCTTCTGGCCTCCACCACAGTCTATATGCTGGCAAACACAAGCCCTCCTCTGCCTCCAGATCTTTCTGGAGCTGTACTGAAGAAGTACTGACTGCGAAGTCAGTACTGTGAGGTCAGTATTTCCTGGACTTGGGAGCAGATGCCTGGGGCAGCTTCCTGGTTATTTGATTTTCTGATTGAAACTCACAGGCGCTTGCTTCCCTCTCCAGCTTCTCCTCCTCTGTCCCTCCCATCTCTGGCACAGAACAATGCAGGGTTCCTCCCTCTACTTTGCCCACCAGCCTATGCTCACACCTTCTCCTTGCTCTCCAACCACCTGCTTCTGGTCTGCACCTTACCTCTTGAGACCATGCTTGCTGTGGTCCTAGGTAAATGTCCTCCTCCTCTTATATATGTGGGGAAGCCTAACGACGAGGTGTGACATTAAGAGGGATGACCTTTGGAATGTGTCTAGGCCATGGTGGAGCCTTTATGTACAAGATCAGTGCCTTTATAAAAGAGAGGGAGCCTGCTTATGCCTGTACCATGTAGGGACATATCAACAAGGAACCATCCTTGGAGCAGAGAGCAAGCCTGTACCAGCTATGAAATATGGTAGTGACTTGATCTTTAACCTCCCCATCTCTAGAACCATAAGCAACTGTCTTCTGTTATTTATGAACTGCCCAGTCTGAGACCCTTCATTACAGCAGCTCTAATGAACTGGAACACAGAGAGTTACCTATCTGTGCTGTGAGGTGGGTGGTGGGTAAGTGTCTTTAGAGAAAGATGTATTCGGGCTTGTCAGAGATGTCTGGGGGTTGTGGTGTGACCACTGGTTCTTCCAATCACTCACACATCTGTCCATCCTATCACTTACACATCAACTCATTACCTCACAGAGCCCATCTGCTGGCCTGGCTTTGGGCTTGTGCTAGAACAAGGTGGGAAGTGTACGCACAGGCTTAGAAGCAGCTACAAGGTGTTTACCTGGCCAAAGGAGGTGTTGGAGAACCTGTAGGTAAGCAACCCCTTAGCAGATAGGACCTCGAGCAGGGCCAGAACATACCCAGCCCCCCAGGCAATCTGACCACAGTCACATCTCACAGGTCACACTTTAACCAAGTCTCATTCCTTTACCCCTAAAAGATTGACCTCTGTCACACATACCCCACACCCCCACTTCTGTCATGTGGCATAGGTCACATATTAAGTTTCATCCCTCACGATGTAGGACCTCCTCTTTCTGTCTTTACCTTTGTTTGTTAGACCGAAGTTTCTTACCTCAGACCCTTACTGTACTTTTTGCCACAATTAATCAATCTCACTCCTGAAGGAGGATTTCACTGAGGACTTTTCTTTCTCTTGAACTTCCCCATCCATTCCCAAAACCCAACAGGCGGAATCTTGGCTCTGCCACTTTCTGAGTGAGTCATTTTGGCATCTTATCTCACTTTGCTCACTTTAGATCCTACATCTGTCAAGCAGGAAACCTGGGCCTGTGTCCGGGTGCTGTGAAGGTGGGTGACTCACCTCCGTGCCTTGAGGTCCTAGCTGCACAGCCACATGAAGTCATATGAAGAACAAGACTTTGCCCTGTGTCCTTCAGAATGTCTATGGCAGGTGGAAGAAACCGCCATAAGTAAAACATGGTAAGAGGGGCAGTGGTGCCCAGAGACAAGTTTGTGAGGATGGAACCCAGGCTAGGTCTCAGGTCTTGGACCACAGCCACACTGACCACTCAGAACTGTGATCTGCAGCCCAATTCAGACTGAATTGCCTGACAGTTGTTCATGCAGGAAGAAGTTCACTGGTACCTAGACAGTCAGTGATAATGATAATAAGTTCCGCAGACCCAGCACCCTCTGCTTTGTGGTCTTTCCCTGTTTAACAAATTTGCCATTTTAGTTTCCTCATGAGCTTTGGTAGGTCAAAAAAAGAAACTGAAGCCCAGGGAGGAAAGTGACTTGCCAACGTCATGAGAAAGCTCAGGGCCAGAGCAGGGGTCTCCCTAACTCCCAACCAAGCTTCTTTGCGCTTGTAGAATTTCTCTCTCTCATACGTATGTGTTCTTATGGGTTGGGGTATGGGTCAGAGGTTAACATCAGGTATCTTTCTCTGTCTCTCTATTTTTTTTTTTTTTGCGATGGGGGTCTCTTACCACACCTAGAGCTCATCAAATTGGCTAGGCTAGTGGGTCAACAAGCTCCCATGATCTATTTCTCTCTGCCCCTCTTTCCCATAGTGCTGGGTTACAGGAGTGTGTCACACCATGTCTGCTTTCATACAGGGCTGGGTATCTGAACTCGAGTCCTCATGTTGATGTGGCAGACGCTTTGCTGACTGAGCCATCTCTCCAGTCCCAAGAATCTAGTTTCTATGATTCTCTAAGCCTCAGCAGAAGTGGAGGAAGGGACCTGTATGCGGGGCCTTATGGAAGGGAGAGCTGGCATGGGGAGGGATCTACATGTCGCCTCCACTTAGGATGTAAGTGATAGGTGGAAATGGGGCCTATGGGAGGTTTATAGTGCTACCTTGGGGCACCAAGGAGAGAGGCTGCTGAGGATGCTGGACCGAAGGCAGAAGAGAGACTCTCCTTTCTTAGGAAGGCAGCAGAAGCATCAAGGAGCCAAGTACAACAGGTTCAAATCCCCACTTTGCTGCCTCTCAGCAAGCAAGTTACTCACATGTCTGTGCCTCGGTTTTCCCAGTCCTAAGATGGAAACAGTCATTCTAATGAGGCTGGACCACTGGGCTGTCTGCAGCCTCAAATGGTAAACACCTGATCGAAGCTCTGCACAGTCGGGGAAACATGAGGCTGGACAGAGACTTCCTTTCTCATGCCTGCAAGAGAGAGAGACCATCCGGAGCTAGATCCTTCCTCCCGTGGGGAAATCCCTACCTGGGAATCATGAGGGGGTCACGCCCATCCCCACCGGCTGGTGCTGCGGAGGAAAGGGCCGAGCTGGAGCGCTGCGCACCGCCTGTAGTGCCAGCCGACCTGTCCTCCGTGATAAATCACACGCGTATTTTAAATGATTATTTAAAGCTCTTGGCTGTGTGCCCGAGCTGGGAGGGCCGTCTCGGCTCCTGTCAGGCCATGGCAGGTCGAAGGGAAGCTTGCGCGTCACTTCTCGAGGGTGGCTTCTTTTATTCCATTATTTTCGTAATAGACCCACTGACAAAATATTGCTCTTGGCCTGAGTTCGGCCCCGCTGCCTGTGTGCGGAGGTAGCAGGCTGTGAAAGCCAGGGAACTCCAGGCTTCCCCTCCAAGACTCGGCGGGCAGGCGTGAGGACTCTCAGTTCCCGGTGTTACTTACCGGATGAGGAGGAGGAGGGAGTCTCCTTTCCGTGACCCGCAGACCTGAGCCCCAGTCCCCTCTACGCAGCACTGAAGGAGGGGCAGGAGGCTGTGGATCCTTCTAGGCTCTCCTGCCTTCATTCAGCTGATGTTTACGCTGAACTTAGCACTGTCTCCACTGCCCACTGCCAGGGCCCGGGGGGGGGGGGGCTTTGGAGGCCTCTCTAGGGTAGAGATGGTCAAACTGTGCCTCACAGAACCAGTGGGTTCCTCCGAAGCTAGGCGGCTGGGAATCAGGCCTGGGGCTGCAGAGGACCGTGACTCTGGGCTCCCACCCCGTCCGCAGCCCAGCAGCCCTGATTTTATTTTGCTTTAACTTTGGTCTTCTTTGTGAGGTTCAATTTGGAGAAAGACTGTTGGATTGCATACCTCTGGTTAATGTTCTTATCGTATAAAGGGGGGAAAGGGAGGCCCAGAGAATGGGCAGACTTGCTCTAGGTCATGCAAACACGGGCAGAGTAAGGCTGGGTCTCTTGATATCCAGTTGTGTGAGGAGCCGGAGCCCGGAGCTGGTGTGAAAAGGAAGAACAGGAGGCCTTGGTCTGCAGCTAGGCTTGGGGAAGCATCCCAGGAGTGTGGGGGACCCCAGGAGCATGCACTCTTCTAGGAGGCTCCATCTCTGGCTGCCACAACAAATGGTATCAACTGGGTGGCTTACACAACGAAATACATTTTCTCTAGTCCCAAGATCAGGGTGCCTGCTGCTAGCGTGACTGGACTGCAGCGAGGAGTCTCTTGGTGGCTTGCAGATGGCTGCCTTCTTTCTGTGTGCTCATCTGGATGACAGAAACTGGGTAAGGGAAAAGAGAAAAGAAGGAAGATGAAAGGAAGGAAAGAAGGAAGGAAGGAGGAGATCTAATGCTTCTTCCTCTCTTATCAGGGCATTAATTCTGAGGGCCCAATATCATAAATTAAATGAATCCTGATATATCCCAAAGACTCCTGTCACAGTTACTCTTCCATTATTGTGAGAAAAGGCTCTGACCCAACCAACTTAAGGAAGAGAAGGCTTTATTATTTAGCTTAACAGTTACAGAGGGAATATAGAGCAATCGTGGAGCATGTAGGGTGGCAGACATGTTGGCGGAAGCAGGAGGATGGTACATGCTACATCAGCAGAGAAAATAACAGCAAGAGAATATGGCAGGGGGACTACCAACCTTTGGGGCCCACCCAGCGATGTGCTTCTTCCATCAAGGCTCCACCTCCTAAATGTCTCATTACATTTCCAAATAGTGTCATAAGCCGGGTACCAAGTATTCAAACTCATGAGTCTGTGAGGGACAATTTGCATTTATTCTATGACATCTCCCCTCCAGATATCACCACAATGTGGATTAGAGTTTATATATATATAATCTTCTAGACATGGACTTTCAGCTTATAGCATAGGAGTTTGTACAGTTCAGTGAGAAGTCCAGCTGCCCTGTCTGCAGTCAGCTTTTCGGGCACACTGAACCCAAGGTGTAGAACTTTGTAGGAAACACAGTACTGAGAACACTGCTAGATGGGAGTAAAGGATGGACAGTTAGTGTGCTGAGTGCTTCATAAGGGTGAAATTTTGAAAAGGTGTGAGTGGGGGAAATTCTTTCAATACAGTAGTCATCATTTTGGGCGGTGATGAAGTGCTTGCATTGCATGCTCAAAACCCTGAGTCTGGTCCTAGAATTTAGGACAGTAAAAAAAAAAAAAGTCCAAATTTACCATCTTTTTTAAATAAAAATTCATTCCATTAAATACATTCACATGATAATTTAAAGGTCCTGTTTCCAAAGATGTGGACAGGGCTTAGGAAAGTCAAAAGGAATGGAGCAGGTCCTAGATCTGAAAGGCTGGAGCCCCGATAAGGGATTAGAGACAGTTCCCTGAGGAGACTTCACAGTGGTCCTTCCTGTTAGGGACGTGTAGCGACAACCCCTGACTCCTAGTGTGGCAGCACTGGTGGGGGCTGCTGGGGAGGGATTTGTAGGATCTGTGCCTTAATGTCTCCCACCATTACCCGACTCCTCGGGCCTCCATTTTCCTGTGGATGAGGTCCTTGCACACCAAGAACAGAGAAGAGGCCGATGAGGAGGGGTGATGTGAGACAGGGAGCTTACCAGCAAGCCCAAGGAAGGCCTTGGAGCTGTTTAATTATGGTGAAAATAAACCACAGAGCAGTGCATTAAATTAAAGGCTCTTGTGGCAGTTTGTATATTACACATGACTGACAATGGAAGATGTAATGAATTTCCATTTCCTGTCTCTTGCTCCCTGATGACTTCTCACACGCAATGATTTACTTATAAATTTGTTTTGCTTTGTAGAAGATGATACACATACTGGGAGGGGTCTCTTGGATGCCCCACCCCTTTCCCCAGTGTTGTATTCTCTGCCCAAATGGACTGATTTTCTCTGATTTCACATTTGGGAGTTCTGTGTACCCCAAGTTCCATCTTCCTGAGTAATAGTAACTTGGATGCTAGAGAATTGGACCAAGGTGAGCAGCAGGCCTTTGGGGTTGAGAGCAGAGCTGGGGAATGAGAGACAACTCAGGGGCATTCTGACATCTGGCAGAGTGGGTAGCCTGAGACGCTCAGGTGGGCAGCAAGTGCTGCCAAGGGATAGGACTTTCATGCCTATCTAGTTTTGCCTTGTAGTTCTGCAATAAAAATTGTATGTAGATTTCTTCCTGGAAATGTCACACTAATAAAGCTACTTATTGCTGCAACATCCCTGTTCAGGAGGCATTATTCCTGTTTTTTTTTTTTTTTTTTGAGGAGTAATTTGTGGTATAAAGAAGTTAAATGATTTATCAAAGGCCACACAGCAGTCTGTCACAAAGCTAAGATTCACATTGAGTTGGTCTGTCATCAAAGTTCTTTGTAACCATACTGAGTGGTAGTGAGTTTCTGGTCCCTGGAAGTGTGTAAACAGAGTTTAGTGGTCACTTGTTATATAGAGAGAAAGTACAGTTTGGGAGAAGGCCCCTTACTGTTTTGAGATGCTAAGATTCCAGTATCTAGAGTTGGAGTCTGATATTCTTTCACTGACATCCGTCTCTTGGAAAGTACATAGCTTCACCTTCCATGCAAGGGTGAGGCATATGTGGGTGGGTCGATATAGTCTGTGACCTACAGTGGATTGCTCGAACTGTGGAGAGTTCTGACATTCACATGTATTATGTCCCTTTCTACACACACTGCACATACAAATAATGACTTTTCTGTTTTAGCTAGGCACTGATCATACACTATGGCCAGAGCTTTTAGTTTGAGTTGTGGCAGTTAAATGTATGCATTTGCTTTCCCATCTTCACGATTTCATGGTTTTATTCTTACCACAGATCTTAGGCTCAGCCTAAGAGTTTCATTTCCTTCCCTACTAAAGAACATTCACTATTTTATTTAAAGGAAGCACCTAGTTACCCTTCTTTAACAGATCTGGGTTGTCAGCACCACTAACCCTTGTGCTTTTAGGACCAGTTTTAAGTAAAGTAAGGGTTCCCCACGATTATATTGTGGTAGTTGATCTGATAAGCAAGATGGCAACATGTGTGGGTGGTGTATACAGTGTGGATACACTGGTTAGAGAACTGAAGAACCGATCCACATCCAGAGTGGGACAGGGCTGAACAAAGTGGAATTTCACCACACCATTCACACCATACTGTTCATGGTTAAATTATACATTTTTAAACTTTTAAATTGCTTATTTGTGAGAATTTTCGGTTAGTCCTTTTGGAATCCTAGCTGACTTTGCATAACGGCAAGTAAGGGGACGCTGGTTAGGTGGGAATGGGTTCCTCAGCGAGGTATGGGTATGTGAAAAGCAGGAGGCCTGGTTTGCAAGGAGTGGGGAGAAAGCATCAAAGGTGAGCACACTAGTAAGACAGAACCAGTGAGCTTACTTATCTCTTCCTGTTATTTCTGGTTCTCTCCTATTGCCCTGGACTATTCTCTGAGTCCCAGATGGGTAATTTTTAACAACAACATCTTGTTCACCAGACTTGCAATCTGCTTATATCTCAGAGAAATAAGCCTGGGTTTTTTTTTTTTGGGGGGGGGAGGGTGCTGTAGATGTGTGGTATAACTTTAGGCGGCACATTTGCCAGTCTGAGAAGTTGGGGAGGCTCACCTCAGACTCTCTGGGTTTTGGTGCTGAGATCTCTGAGGTTGGCTTGCATGTATGTGGGGTCATTGTCTTAACTTTGGGGTGCCACAGGAAGGACAGGTGGGGCTGGGCCGACTCTGTTTTCTTCTGCTCTTGCCAATTGAGGCTCCTTTGGTCCCAGTCTCAGAGGAAGAGAGAGTTCAGAGAAAGGAGAGAGCTGTGTCGAAGCAAAGCAGGACCTTCCTCTAGGGAGCAGCTGGCAGAAGAAAGAACCTGATCCTTCCTCAGTTCTCTGGAGCTGCAGCAGCCAGAGTTGAGCCCTGGGTAGTCAGTCCCTGAAGAACTGTTCAGCTCAGGTTCTGATCCATGCTGCTGTTGACTACAGCGTGCGTCAGACCAAGTAATACAGGAGAAGTGATGCTGGGGCACAGGATGTTTACATCAGTTACCTGGCTCTTTAACTAACTCCTCACCAAATCAGTGACAATGCTGCTATTAATAAGCTGTAGGTCGGCACCCAGGACTGGGCTCAGGCAGCTGGTTTTTCTGCTAGTCTCTGATGGGCTCAGGCACTGTGATTGCCAAGCCAGAATCCAAGGTGACCCCTTGTGATCACTGCCTGCGGTATTCACATCTTATGTGAATCACATATCATGGCTTGGTTCTGTATCATTAGCAAGTAGTAGACACCATAATGTGTCACCTTGAGGTTGAGTTATAAACAGCTGTTCCTTCGGTGTTGGCCACATTCAATCATTATCACTAACCCTGGAGGAAGTTAGCTGCCATGATGTGGATTTTCCTACGGCAAGATCCATAGTGAAGAACCAAAGCCCTTGGCCTGTGTTTGGGGGAAGCTCTCAGGCCTGCCAAAGAAGAGGCAGGTGAGCTTGGAAGCAGCTGTACTGGTCCCCATTTAGCTTTGACATGAGCAACTTATCTGCAGCCTTTCCTGTATCTTGACCCAGAATTGTATAGCTAAACAACTTCCAGGTTCCCAATCCCCAGAAACCGTGAGGGAAGAATTTTTAAATCTGCTTTGAGGGTAATTTATCATGCAGCTAAACTGCTGACACATCTGTGATCAGATGGTAGTGGTGGTCTTATATTCCAACTGGCGGTTGGCTAGTTGACGGCTGGGTTGATAAGTACGGGGACCATATGTCTCTAGTCACTTGGACTAGCTTGAGATCCTTTCTGTAGTGGCAGTAACTGGCTGCCTAAGGCAGCAAGAGGAGGTGAACCTTGGTGTGGAAGCACTTTTCATTCCTTGTCTGCATCCCTCACATTCGCTGATGGTTCATTGGCCAAGTAAAGCATATGGCCATCCTCAAGGGATAAGGACATAGAACCATCTTCTGATGAGAAGGGGAGAATCCATGGCCTATTTTTGAATTACAGAGCATAAGGCTCATGTACTAGCTCCTACCACCCTCAATGCTCTTTCTCTGCTTCTTCACTCTTGAACAAACTCCCTTTTGTTAGACTCTATGTTTAAATCAACACATACTGGGCTACTGTTATGTCAGGTGCTGGAGCAATCCGGCCTTGATCAATGCTAAGTACAGTCCTTTTAAGGAGACCCACCTCATGAACAGAATAACAAGGTGACAAGCTACCTTTGTAAAGCTAGTCACTTGGCCGAGCTATGGATCCCAGATCCACAGGTGACAAGTGTGGCATCAATTCTACATTCTCTATCAAGATTTCCAGAACTTTCTACTAAGTCTTTAAACATACAGGTAAATTATGTGGAGGCTGGTTTCTGGCTAGGTTCTATAGAGGTCTCTATCCCTGACCTTCGACTGTTGGCTGGAAAGCAGGGGGCCTACTTGAGTCAGGAGCATGGGCCAGAATGAACTCCCCAGGAGGCGGTAAAAGCCAAGGTCACTTCCAAGTTCCATTCTCTCCTTCAGCATAGGTCTGTCCTCAGAAAAGTGAAAGAAGCTGATCTTTCATCTTCATGTATAAGAAACAAGAACGAAGAAAGAAAGGAAAAAGGGAAACTGGAAGAGAAGGGGGAAAGAGAAGTCAGAGAGAGAGAGAGAGAGAGAGAGAGAGAGAGAGAGAGAGAGCAATGAATGACAAAAATTGAAAGACATCGAATCAGAAGGCATGCTAGTGCTAACAATATTAAGATTGAAATTATTCTATCATGGCGTGGATATTTAGTGCTAAAAATAGTGCCCAGAGTACGGTGCTAATGAGATACTGAATACTCTTCTAATGAATAGCTCAGCATCAACTGAAAGTTGGGGTTTCTTAATATTATAATACTACTACTTGCCATATGGTCCATTTTGGCATGTGTGTGTGGGGACAGTTACCACACTAGAGGTGTCTACTTTAGATGCCATTCAAATGTTCCTTTCTGAAGTGCACAGTGGAACATCTGGAGTCTGTTGAATACCTTTAGGTCATCACGGCAATGGTGGTTTGAATCTTACGCACGTGAACTCTTCTCTTTCTCTCTCTCTTTTTCTCTCTTTCTCTTTCTCTCTTTCTTTCTTCTCATTTACCCTGGGCTTGCCTTGAACTCACTATGTGGCCAATACCAGCCACAAATTCCTGATTCTCCTGTCTCTATCTCCCAAAGTTCTGGGATTACAGATGTGAGCCACCATGCTGAGATGTGAATTTTATTTCTTCAAAACCAACCACGTAGGGCTGTGTAAGCTCAGTAGATGACTTGCATGGCATGCATAAGAGCCTTTGTTCTGTCTTTAGGACTCTCCCCACCCCCAAATCAACAGTTTAATCTCAGACCCATTGAAGAATATTAGTGTTTTGTGTGTATTTCTGACTTGGGTGACAACATAATTCTGTCTATTCATGACTGTGTATTTCTGGAAATTTACTAATTTCTTTTGAAAGTTGGCTGGAAGCTTTGACAGGCATGTGTTTACTACCTAACTTATAGGACTCGGTGGATCAAGCTGTCAGACCCACCCCAGAACATTCTCTCATCTATTTGGAAAGATAGAGCACTTTCGCTGCCAATAACCTGTGTGTGTGTGGAGGGGGGGGGAGACAGGGGACAGGCTGACTCCTACATAAACAGTAACCTATTTTTATACTAAATTAATTATTTTTGAGGATTATAAAGCAATAATTAGATTTCCAAACTCAATCCCCTATGTGGCTCCTCTGGATCATACAGCTGAAGTCACAGCACACACACGGCCACACCTGACCACTTGTTTTGGAAGTTGACTTGTTACTGTGACACCAATTCTCATTTTCAAAATTCTGAAGAGTAGGTAAGAACAAATTTAGGAAATGTTCTGACCAAGAAAAATGAAAATAACATGGAGGTAATTTACCTGTAAAGAGAAAACCAAATGTCTTTTAAAGGCCTTTTCTGGCTATTAAATGTGTTAAAACAATTCAGAATTGTTACATGGGATACTTTTGTCTTATGTAAGATTCTATTCCTGCAATACTCATTGCTGCCACTAGGTAGCAGTACTGTGTGAACTAACCAGCATGCCTGAACTGTGACGTTTATGCTGCCAGGTATCAGATTTATGCGTGCACGGAGCCAGCTACTCCCTCCCCCAGTCCCATTAAAAAAGAATATACAGTAAGCAGTACTTCAGGAAACAGTGCAGTACAGTACTCAGTCTATCTTGAGCCATGGTTCTGGATAGGATAGCTTTCTTACTGGCAGGAGGAGGATAACATGAGAGTCTTCTAGACTGTGTTTTTTTGTGTTTGTGTATCACTCCCAGCCCTTTGACTTTTCACCTGTAGAGGCTTCCATGTCCTGGGATGGGATCGATGTTTACAGTTCTGCACAGCATGGAACATCATTTATAGCTGGTCTAACCTTTTCCATTGGCACATGGGTAGTAGTAGTCAATATTCATTAAGCGTGGACTCAGCACACATCTCAATAGCCGCTCTTTTAACCCCCAAAGCAACCGTCTACAGCATGGGTTGTCATGCCTATCCCTAAGGATGCAGGAAGAGTAACTGAGTTTCTGCCTAAAACTCATTCAGCCCTACTGCTTTGACTTAGCCTGGGCTCATTATTTATAGTGCTGACACTGAAGAAAAGGAAAATAACTTCTTCCACGGCTGGCTGGTGAAACAGCCCAACAACCCAGCATGGAGCAGCAACACACAAGAGATAGTGGAAGTCTAGAACGGGGTCAGTTGCTTCTTTGACAAGGCGGGGTGGCAGCGTATGTTGCCTACCTTTCCAGTCCTCTGCATTTCTTCCTTTGTTAATAGAAATATTCCTTCTGGATTTCTCCAGATACATGCCCGCTGGCTAGAAAGTATAATTACCATCATCCTTTGCAGCTTAGTGATGTCATGGGGCTAACTAAATGGGAATGGAAACAAAACTGCTTGCCACTGTTTTTCCAAGGTAGATATGGTATGGGAAAAAAAGATTTGGCTATGAAGGTGTGGAAGAGCCGCAACATGGAAGGAACCTGGGTCCAAGGGCCCGGGACAAGCACAGCTGTCTTATTTTTTGCGGACCACATGTCATTGCTAAACCACCACGTGATACTGCCCAAACTTCCATCCTGTTAGATCACTGTGTTGTGGGCTCTCTTATTTGTAGCCTGGCTTTAGTTAGAAGCTTAAATAATCCTTGGACAAAGAAGAGGAAGTGTAGGGCAAAAGGAACAGCATGGCTGCTAATGCACAATAGAGAAACCAAATATATTCTTTCTGTATGATAAAAATATTTTCTCGGATCCTCATTTTGAAAATCGTGTGAGGAAACCGTCATGAGCAAAACAGAGGTCTGGACCCCTCTACTTGAAGGTGGTTTGAAATTCTATTTGGAACAAGATTATGAGAAAAATAACGGCTGGGGAGAGGTTGATGACTGATGCTCCCTGCCAGAGAGCGAGCTCATCCAGAGCAGAGGGTAGAAGTGCTCCTCCAACTCCGGCCAGGTAGGAGGGAACTCAGATCCTATTCACTGAACCAATGAGGTGTTTGGGGGCTGCTTAAAAACCAACCGAGCAAACCCACATCGCTATTCCACACACTACCCTCGAATTCTGCCATTTCAGAGGAAATGCCAGCAGTCTGCGAGAGAAGAAACCGGTTTGTGCGAAAGGAGGCCTGACTTCCTGCCATTCTGGCCATCTGGGCGACCTCAGTAAGTGTCTTTCCCTCTTTGAGCCTTTTTTCTGGACATTGCTTTTCTTTTTCTAGGAGGGGCTGGGAGTCCTCCCCCACTTTCAGGGTCTCAGGTGCCTTCACTGCTAGTGATGATCCAGGCAGGACCTCTGCGGTCCTTCCTCTTCCTCTTCCCCTCTTATTCCTCCCCCGATCTCCCTTCTCTTCTCTCTCCTCTCCATCCCACCCGGAGGAGGTCCCCAGTCCCCTCCCATGCTCGCCCCTCTCTGCGCTCTTTCCTCCTCCCTGCGCTCCTCCCCACTCCCTCCTCCCGCTCCGGGTCGGAGCGCGGGCCGGGCGCGCGCTGGGTGGTCCGGCGGCCGGGGGCGGGCGGTAGCCTGCAGGCGTAATTGGCATGCACGCCGTTGTAGCTGAGACCGCTTAATAAAGCATTACATATCTCACCGCTTCCATATTTCATTACCTCACGCGGAGCCTGTGAGAGGGCCCTAATGGGAGTCAGCTGTGTTTTTACTTTCTGTTGTCGGCCGGGGACGGGCTGCTCTGTGGATTCTTTGAAATGAAATAATGCGATGCACGCCGCGATAAGGGCCGGCGTAATGAGGCCCAGGCCGCGGGGCGGCTGCGATCGCTCCAGGTGTCGCGTATTTGGGCTCCGAGGACTCGGAGGAGGAGGGGGCGGCGCCGTGGAGGAGGACGAGGGAGGGAAGGCGCTGGGCGGTGAGCGCTGCTGGGGAGGCTGAAGACCGAGGAAGCAGAGGTGGGGAGGCTAAGGCTGGCTGCCGGGCTCTTGGACCCGGGTTCAAACCTTGCCTCATCCCTCCCTGCCCGCGCAGAGTGGCAGCACCCTTCCCAGCATGTCTGCGTGGATGGAGGGCGTCCACTGAAACAGGGGAAATGGAATCAGTGACTGAGAGGGTGGAATTGGCATCCTATGAGCACCTGCCAGCCAGGGCTATGAGGATCCCAGCAGGCGGGCGTTGTGACTTCCTTTTAGGGAAGAGGATACTGAGGGTCACCGAGGAAGTGAGAGGCAGCTTCCAGGCTTTGCGGTGAGAAGCCGAAGGCAGCTCTTGGCATGAAAGCAAAGGGAGCTGGGCTTTCTCCATCCCCATGGACTCTTCTCTGGACCCAAGGCCTGGCGTTCTTTGGAGATGGGCCAGTGTGCAGACTTTGTAGGAGGGATGGTGGAAGTCCTGTTCTGAGTCTCTCTCTCTCTCTCTCTCTCTTTCTCTCTGCTCAAATCCCATGGTCAAATCCCTTGATTGTACCTGTGATATCTCCATTACTCTTTTCTCTTCTAAACAAAACAAAACAAAACAAAACCCACTGCTCCTTATGGACATACCGTTCCCTTGGTGTGAAATGTCCTCCCCACGCGAATCCATGATGCTATTAGCATCATGACCCAACCTTATAGAACACATCTTTCCCAGGCTCCTCTGTTTCTAAGCTGGATGTGATGGCTTCCTTCACACATGTTTCGGTAGGCATGTGTGTGTACATGTCTCTTTTGTCACATATAACACAACAGTACCCAGTGCTGGTAGAGTATACTAACAACTCTTGCATCCCTTGGGAGCCCTCTGAGGCAGGCTGGACAGAAACAGATTGAGGGGTTGAGTTGTCGTCCCTACATTGTAAGGAGGGGATGGTAGGCTTCTCACATTTCACTGAAGTCTCATCTTGTCAGTTTTATTTCCCATACGACCCTTCCCTGCCTCCTCTCTGCACTCATGCTTGCTTTGGAACCTTTGCCCAGCAGGTCCCTCTATCTGGAATGTTCTCTCTAGGGTATTGCCCACAGGCCTCTTCCTTCTGCCTCAATCCAATTCTTCCCTCTTCCCAGAGGCAGCAGACCTGGGACCCTCTCTGCTTCATGCCCTGGCTATGTATGCACCCATCTTCCATCCAGCTCTAGGTGTCTTGGCCCTGAGGTCAGGGGTGGAGCCTGACTGGTGACCAGTGTGGAGCTCACACAGATGGGGGAAGTAGACTATGTGGCCAATCTGGGCAGATTTTGAGAATCATGGAAAGCCTATGTAAATCTTATTTCAGATAAAATATTCCCTGAATGACAGCGAATCATACTGCTGCTGTTTATTATGAAGAGGGCCAGGTTTTACAGAGTATCTATGTTTCTTTTTCCTCAATGTCTTTGTCACAACATCTTTGTGAGATTGATGTGGCAATCCTGTTTTACTAGTGAGAAAACGGAGGTGAAGTGATACTGAACAACTCACCCAAGGCCATAGCGCTAATCAGAGGCAGAGCTGGGGCTGAAATCCAGTTGAGCGTTTGCTCTAAGTCACATCCTTTCTGCACACATCCCAGGGTCTCATTGCTAGTGAGGGCCAGAGCTCTTGCTGTCTGTCAAACAGGGCTGCTCTATTGATTAACATGCAAATGATTTTTCAAGAGCGGGCTTAAGTGTAGTTTGGTCGCAGCCAGCCACAACTGAGTTTGCAACCCAAGCCCTTGTCCTCTTCAGCCCTGTTGCTATCAGGTTTTCATCTCTAGAGTGATTGACAGGTATTTTTTTTCCCTCTCTGACCCAGAACACCAGGCCTCCAACACTACTGAAATGTTTGCACAATCTTGAAGCATTTATTTAAAAGTTGCTTTTCCCCAAAGGGCCTGGCCTCAGCCAGATCCTGAGCCAGATCCAAAAAAACAAACAAATCCTGTCTTTACAAGTTCTTCAGCTGGGTTGCATGGGACTGGTGGGGGCAGGGGGTCCTCTGGGTCCTACCTTTCCCCTGGCTGGCTATCGGTCCGCCCTGGGGGCCGGGATCCTACCTGCCTGTTTACAGCCCGTTCCAACTCACAGGCCAAACAGGAAAGGATATCTGGGCTTGGGGAGGGGGCCAATGTCAGAACTTACAACTATCACCATCACTCCTCAAAGCAATAGGCGGTGGAGATGGATGGGCTGCGAAGGGATAGCGTGAGACCTCATACCTTACTGTACAGATCTCAGCACCAAGTGCTAAAGTTCCTACCACCCTCCAGCATTATGGTCAGTGCAGGCTCCTTCCTGCAGATGGGTGTCTGTGGGCTTTAGTGCTCTACCTGCCTGGCTCTGCAGCAGCTTTAGTGAGCATGGGCAGTCCCTTCTCCTTGCTGGGCTCAGCTGTTGTGACGTTGCCACGGACTGAGCTCTAGTCTTGGTACCGTCTGTTCTGAGTGATGCCTGTAGGAGGCTTTTCCCTTTGCCAAAGCAGGAGACAGGAGTGGGAACCCCCATTCCCAGGGGGTGTTTCCTGTGCCTGACAGTGTGCTGGGTGCTCTGTGGAGGTTGGGTGGTACTTTGTCCTGCCTCTGGAAGTACTCACTGCTATCTCTTTTTTTTCCTTCTTTTTTATGGGTGTGTATATGTGTGTGTGTGGTATGCATGTGTGAATATGCATGCATATGGAGGCAGAAGGTTGGCTTCAGGAATCAACCTTTCCTCTCCCTTTTACCTTATTTCTTGCGACTGTGTTATCATCAAACCCAGAGTGTGGATCCCCAGTCTCTGCCTAGCGAGTTTGGAATTACAGACGGGCTGCCATACCTACCTGACATTTCTGTGGGTTCTTGGGATCTGAACTTCCATCCTCTTGGTTACATGGTTAGTTGTTTAACTACTAAGCCATGTCACCAATCTACTGTTTTTTTTTTGTTGTTGTTGTTGTTTTGTTTTTTGTTTTTTTTTTTCTACAAGTAAAGAGTTCAAGGCCAGCCTGTCTATCTTCTGGTTTACTCTGGGAGAGCACTGTCACTAAGCTAGGTAGGAGGCCTGGCCTGGGATAGACCTAGTGTGTGCATTGTAATGTAGCTTGCTTCCTGTGCCCAAGACCTGTGTGTGTGTGTGTGTGTGTGTGTGTGTGTGTGTGTGTGTGTATGTAGTATGGAGTGAATATGTTTATGAATGAAGGCATATACAAGGTATATCTCAAGGTAAGGGAAACTTGTAATGGCGAGACTGAAGGCCAGAAACAGCATTTCTCACCTTGCTGTTCACAGCCACTGAAGGGTCAGCTGGCCTCAGATGGGCACACTGAGGCCAGTGGCCAGGAGAACTCAGGACAGTCCCCTCCAGGGCCTGATGAGTAAGTGTGCGCGTGGGAGGGGGGTTGGGAGGAGAAGTTAAGACTTCCATTGCTTGTTGCAAAGCCTACCTCAGGCCTCTTGGGGGCCATCACCTGCTCTTTAATGGCCTCTGTGCCCACCTCCCTATCTTCCCTGTCCTGGTCAGGAACGCAGCCCCTTAAGAAGGTGCACTGCTGTCTTTAGCGCCCTGCAGTGCTCTCTGCACCCCACTTCCCGCTCTAAGTCTTTCAGTGGAGCTTAGTAAGGGCTATTTAGCTCAGATCCAAGTTCCTCTTCCTCATCCGCAAAGCATGACAAGCCAACGTACCCTCTGTGTCCAGTCGACCCCCCCAGTCAGAGGCAAACACCAAGGGCTCCACCTGCACATCTTACCTTACGGCAACGCCCCCTTGTGCTGGCAAGTTCTTTCTGAGCAGTTGGCTGAGAGTCAATTACCCATCTTGTCACCCACAGCAGGCAGTGCCACTTCTGCCACGGCTTCCTTACGGTCCCGCTGCAGGTGGGCACCACCTTCAGGCGTCACAGCCTACTCTCCAGTCCATCAGCCATCTTAGAAGTGACCCAGAGAAAGATGGCCCCACTGGAATTTTCCTAATTTCTCTCGGGGCCAATGGCTCAGCTTCAGATACACATTTTATCAGTCATAGTTGAGGCATCGTGCTGCTACATTATAATTTGCATTATAACAGCAAGGAGACATGCTGTTCCATGAAGTACGATGACTTTGTTGGGATTGTCCCACAGAGGCCCTCCTCAGATGGTTTTGCTTTAGTCACATGTCTCATCGCCTGTAGTAGGGGTCATGCAACTTCAGTTCCCAAGCTCATCTTTGGTTCTGTTTGGATGTCAAGGTTGTTTTAACATTTCTTGTGAAGACATGAACAGATATCTGTTCTTCTTAGCTAAGGCACCAATGATAGACAAAGGTAACATTTGCATCCAAGTCCTGCCAGGTGAACCATTGAATTTATTGGCTCGCTTACAGGAGCATAGGTGAGGGGCTACTTACGGGAGTATAGGTGACCCTAAAACATCTGCAGCACTGCAAAGTCTCACCCTAGGATGGATGATGACCTCAAGAAAACTGTATAGGTGGAATCCTTGCTTTAGTTAACTTTCCATCTTCTATACATTCTAGCAACTTCTGAGACCACGTACAGCTGAAGGGGGAGTGACAGAGGAGAGCGAGTGATCTAACAAGCCTTTTCATACCTTCTTTTTATGAGAGTTTTAATAGACACTATGTTGTGAGGCTCTTATGAGTATGGCAATTAAGCAGCTCTGGTTTTGTAGTTTTATTTGTATTATGTATTTATGAGAGATGGGGAGAGAGAGAGAGGTTGCATGCATGATGTATGTCATGTTATACATGGTGAAGATCAGAGGACAACTTTTGGAAGTCAGTTCCTTCCTTCCACTATGTGGGCTTTTGGGAATTGAACCCAGGTCACCCAGTTTGCACACAGGTCCTTTACCTGCTGAGCCATCTCAATGGCCCATCTACTCTGACTTTGAGATGGCAATGGCTGTGCCATGCCTGGGGGACAGAGTTTCAACCACAATGTCAAGCATCAGCCAGGGTCCTGGGTCTTCCAGGTTCTGTCCCGTCTCCCTCTGTGGTACCCAGGAGTCCGTGTGTGTGTATGTATGTGTGTGTATTTGTGTCTGCCATAGAACAAGGCCTCACTCCTCCCAGTCCTTGGGGTTGGAGGCCTAGAGTAGGGACAGTCGTTATCCAAAGTACTTGTCCTTGCTTCCAGCCTCATTGATTCTGCTCTGTGCCTTAAAGGCCTCGTGGATGTATGCAGAGTTTAGTCCTTGTAAGAATCTCTTATGCTACGTGTCTGCTAGAGGTTTTTTATTCTGATGGGTACATAGACATTCAGTGTGTACTGAAAGGACAAATTCAGAAGTGATCTATATATATGATTGGCCCTCTGATCTGTGGTCTCTACTTATTGATGTTTATCTCTACCTGCTTAGAGGCTGGAGATATGGTAAAGAGTATTGAACTTAGCATCTGAGACTGTAGGTTTCTCAGCCCTCTGGAATAGAATGTTCCTCCATGTTCAGGCAGAGTTGGAAGGGCCAGAGGACTGGAGGGCCTGAGAGAGAATGAAAGTATGAACAGGGTTGATATTTGGGTCTCTTGACTGCAGGTTCCATCCCTCTGCTAACCAATGGATCCTGAGTGAAGAACCTTCTGCTTTCTAGCCAGCCCTGCAGAATGGCAGCGACAAGCCCTGGATGTCAATACCATGAACTTTGGTCGCATCCTTACTTTGAGGACTCGAGATGTGAGGGATCCTCATGCTGTGTAGTGATGTCCCACATCACCTGACCTTCCCCCGGTGGACTTGGATGAGTCAGAAGCTGAATCTGAATCCCTGTCAGTTGTCATTATCAGTATCACCATCCAGAGCCTCAATTGTTAAGATGGACTTTTCCCTATTTTTAGTTCAGGAGACTCTTCTTGGAAATGGTGGAACCAAGACAAGTTTGTTTTCCACTAGGGGAAGAACTCATTTGCTGATCTATCCATCTACCCATCCTCTCACTCCTTTATTCACCAGACATCCACATTCATTAATCCACTCACCTATGCATCTACACCCATGAATGCATCAGTTCACCCATCAACTCACCCATTCATTTACCTACCCACCCAAAAATACATCTTTCTACCCACTCATCCACCCATCTGTCCAACTATCCATCCAACTGTCTATCCATCTAGTCACTCACACCCATCTACTTATCCCACATCAAATCCATGATCCATGCATACATGCATGCATTCATATATCCATTCACCTGTCCATTTACCTACCCACCCACTTATCCACCTTATCTATCCTTCCACCCACTGTACCACCACTACACTCATCTATTTACCCCACATCCACATCCATTCACCCATCTATTTGCCTATGCATTCATCCATTCATCCACTTACCCATCTATTTACCTATACACCCAGCCATTTTCTATCTATCCACACACCTACATATATACTCATCTAATCACTTACATGGCTATCTGTTTATCAACCAATCCAGCAACACATCCATCCATCACCTACTCATCTGTCTTTCTAGCATTTTTTTTACTCTGCTCTCAGCCAGGCTCTGAGCTGCAAGATGAAGACCTAGAGATGAATCAAATGCATTCTCTGTCCTCCATCAGCCCATGGTGAGCCATGGGAATGATGAAAGTAAACCAGAAAATATAAACATACAAGTGCCATGCTGAGGAGTTGTAGGAGCCAAGAGAGGTCCTCACCCATCCAATGGTCAGAGGGATTTTTCTGGGGCAGACACTCAAGTTGGAAGAAATAGAATAGAGACATTAGACAGATGGAAATCAGGCAGAGACAAGAGTGTGTATATGTGTACATGTCGTGTGTATGTGGGGGGGGATGTATGTGGGAAGGGTAGCAGGAGAAAGACAGAGATGTAAGGCATTCCAAAGTCCAAGACAGAAATGGGGGCAAACATGTGAATGCCATGGTGCACAGGTAGAGGACAGACAACTTCTGGAAGTTAGTTCTCTTCATCCACCATGTGGGCTTTTTAGAATCAAATTCAGGTTACTAGATTTGTAGGCAGGTGCCTTACCTGCTGAGCTATCTGGTCAACCCATAAATTTCTCTTTTAAATTTTTTCATTGCTTTAGCCAGATTTTTCTGGGAGAGGACAGGAAAGGGGTAGAGGAGGCCCCAGAGTTAGTGTAGTGTGTACAGGAGCTGGCACCAGAGCTGAGTGAACATATGCTAAGGCTGGCTTCTTGGGCATGAGGGCCAAGGAGGCCTGATCCAGGCTATCTCATCAATTACCTGATGCCCAAGCTTGAGCTGGGTAGGTGCGTCTGCCAGCAAGCAGCCTCAGACAAATTACTTCTCTAAACCTCTGGTTCCTGAGGCTCAGCTGAGGATCAAGTCTGCTAGGGCTGCAGATGCCCAATAACATTGTTTTATTTCCCCTTTCATGACAAAATGACCCCAAATGGCCACTCCTTCTGGGTGCAGAGTAGTCTGCCTGAGCACCCAGACTCACTTCTTCCAGTTCATGCCAGGTAGGTTGATTATGTAAAGGGCAGCTTTCACTTGCTAATGGAGAAAAAGCATGTTTCTTAGTAAGGCATTCCAAAATCCCAGACACCTGATCCCTGTCGTCCATTGAGCCATTGATTCATTGTTTCATTGATCCATTGGTTCATCTATCCATCCATCCATCCATCCATCCATCCATCCATCCATCCATCCATCCATCCACTCACCCATCTATTCACTTAGCTATTTTCCCATCTACCCATCTATCATCTATCCATTCACTTATCCATCTACCTACACACCCATCTATCTACCAGCCATCCATGCATCCATCCACCTACCCTTATTCAGTCATCTACTCATGTGCTTTCCATCCTTCCATCTGGCTATGGTATTTGACCAATTTGACCAGTGAACATTCATTTTTATGCTTCACCCCCTCCTGTTTCTATTTCTTTCTCATCATGTCTGATCTCTCCTCATGGCAGCTTCTTTGAAAGCTTGGGGTCAGGCTCTTCCTTCTGTTTGTCAGGAGTTGCTGTCCTCCTCTGCTTATCACTCACTTACTGTTTTTTTCCCCCAAAGGCCAAACTCAACCCCAAGGTCACTTCCTTCATAATGCCTTCTCTCTTGTCAGCTCTCCTCTCTGTAGTGTCTAATCTGAGTGGCTTATCCCTTTATAAGACATGTATTATACAACATTGCTTCTATGCCTGTTGGTTGCCCACTGACGTCTACCTCCACTCCTCCAGCGTGGACAGTTGCTTAACTCATATACTGAACAAAAATACCCAACCAAGGGATATGTCTGGATGGGGAATGGCATCTGTCTAGAGGCAGAGTGCTTTGCTTCTGATTTATACAGAGGTACACCTTTGTTCTCTAGTGAAGAGCTCCCTGGAAAGCCCACGGTGGGTGGGTGGGTGAAGGGGGAGGACTATTCCATTCCCTCAGGGATGTTCTGAGCTAGTGCTAGCCCTTCTCTGATTCTCTGTTCCTGGAGCCCAGAACCTCAGTGGATTTGCTTGTAACACAGAACAGCCCTGCTGGCCCCAAGAAGACCCTCTCCCCAGGAATGTTCTTGAGACCGAGAGTAGCTGGCTGTGTCCAATGAATCTCTGTTTTCTGGATAGCAGAGGGACAGGATTCTCCCTGCCTATAGGGGACCATGCTTCTGGGTTGCCACAAGTGGTGGCTGCAGGTTTGTTTGAAAATTTCCCAGTAAGTGGTGTTTGGGGGTCTGTTTCCTGGGGACCTTGAGAGCTTGCTGGAGGACCCTCAGACCAGGGCTCCTCCAAATATTGTTTTAAACTGATTGATGCCATGCCAGGCAGAGGAGAGACAGGCATTTTTCATACATGAAAGACCATGCAATCTGGGGCCCAGGCGAAATGATTTTACATCTCTGTGATGACAGGCGGGAGGCAAGATGATGTCTGAGGACATTTCAAGCCTCGAAATCATTAGTCACTATCCCGGCGGGCTGCGCAAATAAATGATCAATGCACAGGAAAACAAGGCCTCCAAGGTGTTTGCCCAAGACCACTTACGTGTCAAACAGACTTATTAGATGTGAAGGGAATGGTTATTTGGACAAAGTGAAAGGAACATGTGCAATAATATTGTAAAATGTTTATTAGTCTAGAGTGTGCTGAATGTTCCTAAAATATATCAGCTTCTCAGCTTGCATTTAATGTACTGTTATAAATGATATCACATCCTTCCAGGCCGATTTTCCGCTTAACGCTAAGCTGCTTTGCTGAGGGAAATCATGTTTTCAGATCCTAAGTATGAAAACACAGTGGGGTTACACTCTCTCTGTTCTCTCTGCCTTCCCCACCCCCACCCCACCCCAATCTATTCTCTCCCTATAAAACTTGTCCCAAATCCGACAGGGAGGCATGGGGCAGTGGGTCTGACCAGATGGAGGCTGGAAAAGAGAAGGAGGTGAGTGAGCTATTGTAGAGGGAACAGTGGAGTAGATATCTTGGGGTATCAGGATCTGTGTACTAATTCCCTGCTGGTGAACCTTAGGCAGTTCATTTCCTTCTTCCAGCCTCAGTCATCTCAATCAGAAAATGGGAAGAATGTCTCAAGAATCTCCCAGGGCAAAGTATTTGTATTTTTTTAAAGTCCCAGGTTGCTAAGACTAGAATGTAGAAGAGCAACTATGATTCTGGAAGTGTACACATAAAATACTATAGGAAAAAAATCTCCCTATGATTTTGGCAAACTTCTAGTCATCCTCTAAATTCCTACTCAAATGTCCCCCCCTCCGGGAAGCCGTCTCTGATCCTTTATGCAGCTGCCTTTGATCTGATGACATATCAACCTGTGTTCCTATTGCAATCCTTGCTGCCCCTGCAGGTGGTGTTCCTGTGTCTCTGTGGCCTGGTTCAGGTACACACTTGGTGCCCAGGGAATGGTGA
The DNA here is from genome assembly GCA_023101885.1 of Typhlomys cinereus. NCBI lineage: Eukaryota > Metazoa > Chordata > Mammalia > Rodentia > Platacanthomyidae > Typhlomys > Typhlomys cinereus. The sequence continues at coordinate 81,479 of JALPQD010000100.1, read as the reverse complement.
ATGGGTGGGAGCTGGGAGGAAGAGAGCTGGCAGAACCTCTGGAGGCTCTTCAGCACCTGCCCACGTGTGAAGAAGACGAGGTGCGATCTGTCTGGGTTTACCCACAGACTCCTGCGGCTTCCAGAGATGGAAGGGAGGCGGGACACAGACAGGCCTTGATCAGCCCCCGTGGCCTTGACCCTGGGCAGGGGTGCTGTGGGGCAGGCCATTCTCAGCATCGGTTGGGGGCACAGGCTCAGAGGCTGTGCAGGTGCATGAGATGGGACAGTGAGTGTCTGGCTTTTTGACTAAGTCACCCACCCTCTGGGGTCTGCTTGGAAGGCCCCTTGGGGTGACATTCTGGGAACTTTGACTAGGAGTGTGACATTCCTTGGTGACTGTTCAGAATGTACTGGCAAGTGCATCATAGAGTAAGGTTGTCCCTGAAGTCCCTTCACTTGGACAGCCACTGGCCTGCCTGTCTTAGTTGCGGAAGGGACCTGGGCCACCCTGGCTCTTTGGCTGGCTGCTCTTGGACCCTTTTCCCGGGTCATTCATTCTCCTCCCCTAGCTCTAGGGAGACGAAAGGAGGCGAGACTTGTTGGTACCCACATTCCTCAAACAGGGTAAGAGCCTCTAGGTTTAACACCTGAATCAACTTCTTGGGCTGCCGTGGGTGGGCCTGGCTGGGTGGCAGTGGGTCCGGGATGGGGCAGAACATTCTCTAGCGTTCAGCTCTTTCATTACAGTAGAATCTAGATGCTTTTCCTCACTCTTGCTTTCTGTGGCTGGATTCCCTAACTATAACTCCTCTCCCTGGCATACTCAGGGGCTCCCCCCAACCCCAAGTGACAGCTCCCCAGCTTCATGATAGTGGAGACTCTTTGGCTGCTGTGGTCTGTGTGGCTCAGGGTCTGTGACTTGGTGCGAGTCAGTTCTTCTTGTCCCCACTCAGAGGCTCTGGGTCTTTTCTTTGATGACTCTGTTGTCCCTTAAGGTGCTGGTCCTCCGTATTCTGCTGGCAAACAGGGGTATGAAGGATCCCAAGGGGTCTGGGATGGCATCCGTCCTTGCATTCACCTAAACCTGGTCACAAGGCTCCACATAACGGGTGACTGGGACCAAACTCGAGTTGTGTCCAGAGTAAGCGGCTATGAGCTTAGCAAAGCTTATCTGCCTCTGCCCCAGCCACTGGAGATTTTTTCCATTGCCTTCCCCAGGCTGAAGAATAGGCAAGATTGCATATCACACCCTCCTTTCCTTTTCAGAGAGGCTGCCTGCCTTGTTCAAGGCCACACAGCAGCAGGTAAGTGTCAAGCTGAGAGCCTGTGCCTTCCAACTGGATACAAACAACCTCTTCATCTGAATGACTCCATTGGCCTGGCTGGCCCTTTGGGATCTTTACAGTTTCCTTCTGGTGTTAGAGGTCTCCAGGGGCTTAGGTGGCCAATCACTGGAGAGCGAACCAAAGTCCATTCACCTCTTCATCTTGCTCAGTATGTGGTTTGATGGAATAAATGAATCAGGTGTCAGGAAAGCAAAGGAGCGTGCAGATGTGTAGGTGAAGGAATGTGTGTACATGGATGAATTTGAGAAGTATGGGTTGTGTGAAGATTCTCTGGGGAACCCAGTTATTTCTGCTCACAGCACAACAGTGGAGGGTGGACAACCTGTGAGTTGAAGTCCTTGGCGCACATCCGTGTTGCATGCACTCTAGTGTGTACATGTCCAGGACAGGGCTGGAGCAATTAGTCCTGCAGACCCTGGGCTGGGTCCTGCCTTCCAGCAATGTGGGCATGAAATAGCTCTTCTGTGCCCCCAAGGAGCATCAGGTTTGGGATCCTTACTATCTTGCCTCAAAAGTGGTAGGCTCCAGTCTACCAGAAAATTCTTCTGAGAAGGCCAAGCTACTCATTCTCAAGTGCAGTTTCCCAAGAAGTTCAAGCAGGAAGCAAGAGGAAGCTGTGTTGGGGTAACCTAGAGGTTACTGTTGTATACAGAGGTGCCTGCTTGGGCGAGGGAGAAGCTGGAAACCTATTCTGCACACCAAGGGAAGCCCCCACGAGGCAGATCAGGCATCCTTCTCATCTTCCGAGGGCTCTCCTCAGCCACCAGCTCTGTCCTAACTGGGACACCAAGGCAAAGAAGGCGAAGTGTTAGATACAATGCAGAGTCAGCCTGACTGTCCTCTCTCTAGACAATGGTCAAGACCACCCACATTCTTCCTGGTGTCTGTCGTGGGGGCAAGTGTCCTGTGAAGTGGGAAATTAAGTAAGGTGATGTTGCTTCCATCACCCGTTGTCCATGGTGTGCATACTCCCCAAATTTGTATGTTGTGCTACGCACATTCACCCAAAGGTGGGCTTCTTTACAGAGAAAATAAAGCTAACACGGGCTGCCAGGCAGGAACTCACCCAGGATGCCTGATGTCCCTACAGAAAAAAGGAGTCTGGAAGATGTCAAGGGAAGACAATGGTTGAGGTTGGGGTGATGCCTCCCTCCATAGACTAAGGATCCCCGAGGATAACAGCTGACCTCAAGGGCCTAGAGGAGAGTCTTGCTGCAGGCTCTTACTCTCTGTTAAAGGAACTAAGCTTTGCTAATGCCTGGGTGTAGAACCTCTGGCTTCTGCAGTCGTGAGGTGATAGGTACATGTCAGTTCTCTGAGCCATGCGATTCATAGTGGTATCTATAGTCACATAGGCAAACGAGTAAGCAGTCAGCATTCAGGCTGCTGGGAGCCACAGCAAGGAGATGTGGCCAGGGACAAGGAGGGGGCAGGAGCATTAGTGTCGCAGGCTCCCAATGCCTCAGTGGGTTGTCTTCTTGCCTGCGAGCTGAGGGTGGAGTCCAGGATTTCTGGGTTTTTTCCTCACCCTCAACTTCCCCACCTGAGGGGCTGGGAAGAGGAGGCCAGCAAGATGGGATGGTCCAACTTAGGTCAGCGGGCAGGAGAGCAGGAAGCAATGCTGGACCTCAGCCTCGTGCCACTGCCCTGGGCCCTCCCAGCAGCCACCCCGGCAGCCCAACCTGCTGGATCCTGATCTTCCCCGCTCAGCTCCTGGATGGCCTTGCGCTGTTCCTCTGGTGAGGCCCTGGCTCTGGGAGGAGGGAACGTGAGGAGTCTGCTGGAGCCGTGATACCAGCTCTGCTCTCTGGCTACCTGCATGGGAAACAGAAGCTTGTAGAGGGATGAGGTGCAGCCCACGGACCCCTATATAGTCACACAGTGCATCTTTGTCCCATCAGAGCTTCTGGGGTCGTCAAGGCTGATCCCATTTGCCCCTTTCTCCCGCGTTCTCTCAGAACAATAGGAGTCTCGAGGCTCTGGCTTTCTTGCTGGTTTTGGGGCTCACCTGCTTCCAGTGGCTTTGGGGAGCCAGCCCCAGGGCTTGTTCTCCTTAGCATCAGTGGGTAATAATCCTCAGCAACAGCGACACCAGTGTCATATTGCTGCAGAGTGGCTCTGAGTCCAGGCAGGTCTCTTGGGAGAGCCACATGGGGCTCTGTCCTCTGCCGGGACAGCCTGACTACTTCCGTCCTGGCAGGGAGAGGGCAGAGGCTGGTCCGCAGAACCAAGGTGACAAAGGTTCACTGGGCAAAGAATCCTGCAGCTCAAGCGACCAGACATCCTCTCCTGATGCAGGCGACTTGGCCCATCACAAAGCTCTTCCTTGCATTCCGTTTTCTTGGAATTATGATAATAAATGCTTCCTGAGTGCTTCTTGGTGCTATGATGTTCTAACCTCTGTTCTTTCTAATCCATCAAGCTTATCCGCTCATCTGTCCTCTGAAAACCCACAAGTTCTTCACGGCAATGCAGCCCTGCCTAGCGCCTGGCTTGGCTATTTTTGTGACTTACTTTATTTTTTGCCCACTGCCTCCTTTTTTAACATTTTGACCAGTATATATTAATTATATACAATTCATCATAACATTTCATATATATATCTGTGTGTATATCAGATGCACTCTATTATGTTCTCTTGTCTCCCTTCTACTCTTAATGACCCTTTGCCTCTTCCCTACTGACCCTCCTCTTTGATGATTTTTTTGCATGTGACCCCAGTTTCAATAAGGCTGTTTATAGGAACCTGGGTGAGGGTTTGTTTATAGGATCATGTGCACATCTCCTGTAGCTACATTATTGAAGAAGTTCTTTCTCTTTTTCCATGTTAACCATTAGTTGCTGCATGTGTATCCTCAGGGAGGGGATGGGGCCTCATGAAACTCTCCTGGCTCTATGACAGGTGGTAGTCACAGCTGTGAGCTCTGTGAGCTCAAAGGCGTAGCAGCATGTCATGTTTGGAAGTCAGTATTCTACACCACTCCCTCTTTCCACTGGTTCTTACGTCCTGTCCATCCCATCTTCCATGATATTCCCTGATACAGATGTCCCATTTAATGCTCATTGACCGTCATCTAAATCCATGTGGAGCCTGGTGAGATAATCACCTCATGTCTTCTAATGATGATGCTCCTCTTGATGCAGCTAGAGGCGGATGTCTATGAACTCCTAAGCCTTGTGAGTTGAATCTGTAACCCTTGGGGGTTTCTGCAGCAGTGGTTTCCTGAGCTGTCTGAAGGGACCGAGTGTGAACTAGAGAGCCACATTTCTGCCTTGGACCACAACCACCCCTGCCTTTGGCTTGCTGACTAGGGATTTCCAAACGGAGCCTGTCCATACTGGAAAAGGGCTACAACCCTCAGTGTCATCTGCCATCTCAGAAAGGCCAGTTGTCCCCTGGTGTGCTGGTGCATGCTTGCGACCCTGGCACTCCCGAGGCTGAGGCAGGAGGAGAGAAGTTGGAGGCCAGCCTGGACCACAGAGCAAAGACCCTGTTTCAAAAAACCAAAAGAAACAAAAAGTCCCTTTCTCTCTATGGGACTCTGTTTCCTCACGTGTGAAACAAGCTTCTCTCGAGGACCCCTCCAACCCCCATACCTGGAGTGCTTACTGGAGCATTTTTGTGCTCATGACCCTCCAGTAGGGCTGAGGGTTTGGAGGCCCAGGGGAGTAAGGACCCTCCCCCATGACCTGTCAATCCAGAGAGTGGCCCCGCCCACAGGACAGTCAGGGCTTTGCACCTTGTGGATACTACACACATCAGGGCTCTCAGAGGCAGAGAGGGGCTCTGTAGGAGGAGCCCTGACTGGGAGTGGGGGGGCTGGCTCCAGTTCGGCAGGCGGGGCCCTTACTTGATTAGGGCGAGTTCTATGAGTGACTGTAAATTCTCAGTGAAACAGCCCCATTGGGCCTAATTTTAACCACTTAACCCAGGGGTTGCATTCTTGAAGCGCTCTGCCAAATGCATTCATCTCTAGGCTGGGAGAGTGCAGTCGTGCATTGCGTTCACTCGCGGCAGCTGCATAGCCGCCGGTCTTTCTCTTCTCACCTGCCTGACTCATGCTGGAGGTGCAAGGTCTCAGTCCCAGTCGTCCTGTGTGGCTCCCCAGAGGGTTTCCCACATGACTTGTCAGCAAGTGCAGGGCTGGGCTGGCCACCCCTCAGTTTGTTGGCTGGAGACCACAAACAGGGCAACCTGGGCAGACGTGGCCAGTCTGGGAGACCTTTGGACATTCAGATTGGATCCGGCCAGCCGCTGAGCGCTACTGGCCCCAATAATGGTGGAGATGAATGGGGCTGAAGAGATTGTGGTTCTAGCCACATGTGAAGAGTCTATCATCGAAGCCCCCAAATGGTTGCTTGCAAACAGCTGAGCAGCCTGAAACCATTCTTCAAAGCAGTCAAACCGTAGACCCCCTTGATCCAATAACTCTCCAACAGCCTGCCTTTAATGCTAAACAAAGCCCAAACAGCAGAGTAATTCCACAACTAGCCTGCAGGTCAAACGATGTCAGAACAATGGGTCAGCCGGGTCAAATAATAACAGCACGCCCAGGCTCTCATAAACAGCCAATCAACAGTCTCAAACCATGTCCAAATATTTGGATTAATTCACCCAAACATCCAGTCAGTTCAATCAAACCCAGTCAACGCAGTTAATGAATGCCAAAACACCTATCCAACTTAAACAGCGGGTCTAACCATGACAAAACAACTGGTCAACTTGGTGAAACGGCCCATCACCACAGCCAAACAAGCAGTCAGCCCAGTCACACTGAGCAAAAGCCACAGGTCACCCTGGTCACCAGGCAGTAACAAAACACCCACTCCAGCCTGTCAAACAAGCACTCATGCAGGAGAGCCGTGTCTAAACATCCAGTCAACTTCATGAGGAGTCACTTGCCTCCATGCGGGGAAACCCAAACAGCCACTTAACTTGGTTAAATGAGTAAGATCGTGTGCCAACTCAGGGACACGCCTCTATTCAGTCCAGATCTCGTAGACAAATGTCTCAAAAGGAGGTGGCCCACACAACCAAGTGAAAGGTTTTTCTTTCCCGGCAGCCAGAAAGACCCGTCATGCATTTGGATGTGTAACTTTAGCTCAGTCACGGAGTTTCTAGACAGAGGAGAGTAGTTGTTGGAGGTTGAGGAGAGAGATTTGAGAGCTTTTCCTGTGCCTTCCCCCCCAAGGCTGTGACAGGCACTGAGCACCTCAGGAGAACTCTGTTACAAAAAAGGGGAGACTCCAGGCCTTGGAGGGTAAACCATTTGTCCATACGGGAAGTGATGAGTCATGATCCTCTTCTTTGGCTGAGTTAAGTTCTCAGTGCAAGACATCCCCACTAGCCTCACACTGCTTTCCAAGATCTCAGACCATCATGGGAACCAGAACATTCTCAAGTCCAGGAGCCTGGTCACCCCTGGAATATCATGGTCCAGAGCTCAGTAAGGACAGTGACAGTTCTCAGCTCTTACCAAGAGCCTGGCACTGGGGTCAAGAAGCCCTTCACACACTCCATGACACTGTCTTTGTAAAAGCTGATGAAGTTGGCACTGCGATTGTCCCAATGGGTCAGGTGCTGCTCTTGGAGACTCACTGAATCAAACATAGTTGTCTGAGGTCACAAAACTGTCAGTCAAGGCTAGAATTTGAAACCAGCTATAACTGCAGAAGCTAGTTGGGCCTTTGAAATATTTAAGAAAGGAGGGCAAAGTAATGATTTGGACTGGTCTGCACCACTCTGACGGTGCAGGTGACATGGCCCCCAGGGAGCATGTCTGTATGTTTGGGTATTGGTGTCTGAGTGTAATTGTGTGTGTCTGTGCTTGTGTCTGTATGTGCATCTATCTCTCTCTCTCTGTGTATATATATGAGTGTATCTATATCTATGTGTATGTGTCTGTGTGTGCACCCATATGTACAGTCTTTTTGTGTGTACTTATGTGTATGTTTATATGTGTGTTTTATTATGTGTATGTTAGTATCTGTCTCTTCTGTGTTTGTGTGTGTGTGTTCCTTTGTATTTCTATGTGTCTGAGTGTACTTGTGTTTATGTATATGATATGTGAGAGAGACTGTGTGTATCTGTGGGTGTATCTATGTATCTGCATGTGTTCCTGTATGCATCTGTGTTTATGTATTTCTGTCTGTATTTATATTCATCTATACATGGCTGTGTGTATGAGTGCTTCTGTGTATGTATATCTATCTATGTGTATGTATCTATAAGAGAGAGAGACTGTGTGTTTATCTATTTGTCTGTATGTGTCTTTATGTGCATTTATGTTTATGTGTCTGTGTGTATGCCTGCCTATCTATGTGTGTCTGTGTGAGTGAGACTGTATATATATGTGTGTGTGTATCTGCATTTGTGTTTACATGTTTGTGTGTGTATCTATGTGAGGAAGACTGTATAATCTCTCTGTATGTATCTATGTGCATCTCTACTTATGTGTTTATATGTGTGTCTCTGTGTATGAAAGAGACTGTGTTTCTATATGTCCGGGTGCATTTGTGTTTGTGTCTGTGTCCGTACCTGTGTGTGTGCACATGCACATGTGTCTCCGTGTGTATCTATGTATGGGGTACCCACAAGGGAAGAACACTGCACTCCACTGGAGACTCAGGTGCAGACAGGTTGGAGGCCTGGCTTAAAAGCACTCTCTCAGATTAGAGCCACCTTAGTATTGAGCTCTCCTCCCCAGGAACACCCGATAAGCATCCCTATTCCCAGAACCTGCAAGATCCAGGCTACCATGCACCTATATAGAAGCAACCTGAGGGCTGACTTCTGGGACAGGGGACAAAGGACATCCTGAGACGCAGACACCTGTCTCCTGAGTCTGGGCAGCAGGTCGAGCCCACTGCCGACTCTGATCCACCCCCTCTCTTGGCCTTGCTGCATTAGGCACAGAGCACTTTGTTGAACACTAACACAAATCACAAGGGCAGGAAATGTCGTAAAGAAAAAAGTAATCTTCTGACGGAAAAATAAATTATCAGCCATGTTCTGAAGGAAAAGAAACATTCTTAAATAATTTCTCTTGCTGTTGGTATTGGCTGGCAGTGTGGGCCAGCCAAGCGAATGGTAATTTCCAAATTAGATTATACATTATGTCATATTAGTTTTATATTAGAAAAACAAACGGGATCAGAGGACAAGTGCCAAGGTTGGCGGCCGTGCTGGTCACGTGACGGCCGCATTTCCACTGGCGCATGTTTAATGATTCTGGGAGAGAAGGGAGAGAGAGTGTTCAGCTTAACTGGATTGGCAGATATTGGGGGTATCAACATGCCCTCTTGGGAGGGAGGAAAAGACAGCTTCAGGCCCAGCCTTTGTGAGGGTGACCATAGTTGGAGTGTGAAGGAGGAAAGAGGCACTTTTGGATCATGGTCTCTTCCTCTTTTTCCAGGGGAGCCATGCTATCCCGCGGGGCTCACCAGAGTCTGGCCACTGTGATGAGTAAAATGTCCATGGGGACGGCAGGTAGAGACACTCCCATGTCGCTCCCAGGGAAGGAATGCTGATGTGGCCCTATGAGCATCTCTGCTTCCTACTGAAGCTTTCCCTGGGCTATGGGCTCAGATGTCCGTGTGTCCCCAGAGACGGATGTCAGGACAAAGGCTAGGAGGTAGAGTTGACATAGGAATCTCAATGCCAGCTCTTCTGTCCCAAGGTTCCAGGCTAGGCTGGGTATCTGCACTGACTTCTCACCTTCTCAGGACAAACCTAACTGGCCGTGGGACAGAGCAGGAACCGGAGAGGCAGGGAAATGTGTAGTCTATGTTCCCGTTTTGCCTGTATAAGTGCTGTGTGGGTGACAGCTTCTGCCCACATGAGCCGAGAGCTTCTGTGACCAGATGGCCATGAGGCTGTGAGGAGCTGGGGACACTGAGTTCCTGGTCAGAAGGGTTCCTGTAGTTGCTGAGACAGTGGATTCCTGACTCTAAGCCCTTTGTCTTTAAGATTGCACTCATCGGGCTGGACTTGTTGTATGTAGATTTAGGAAGATGTTCTCAGGATAGCAGAATTAGTCTTGCATGTTTATCTCTGAAGGGTTCACATAAAGTATAAAACTTTGTACCAATCTGGACAGGCAAATCTAGATGGTTAGATCAGGAAAGGACCCAGGGCTACCTTAAGCCTGGATCAGCATTTATAAACCCAGGGACCCCATGCATGCACATTACCTGAAATTAGGCATTATTAATCAACCACTGCAATCTGCTCTCACAAATCTCAGGCAGTATGCAGGGTCCAGTCCTTCCTCTATATGCAGCTGAGAAAATCATCAGAGAGAGAGAGAGAGAGAGAGAGACAGAGACAGAGACAGAGACAGAGAGAATACTGAACTCCTCAGCTAGTCATGAGCAGTCAGATCTGGAACCTATTTTCCAGGGAAGACTATGCAGAGAGAAGAGACTCTAGACCAACCAATCAGCAGATGTAGTTGGCTGCAACTCTGGCTGCATGACTGGACCAGGAGATCAAGGAGAACGTGGGATTAGCGAGGACTTACTAGACAGTGCAGACACGCCTGCCTTAATATCCTTTCTCTGTTGTTTAGAAGAATGGGGTTCTTGTCTGTCTCTTCTGAGGACCTCATTTTTTCCATCTGGTAGGTGAGAGTGCTTGTACTTCTTGGTACCAACATCCCAAGATTCTGTGGTGTTAGAACTCAGTCAAGGATCCTTATAAGAAGACTTTCGGGTGGCAAAACCTGGGAAGTTGTAGTAGCTCTTTTGAACCACCAGGGGGTGTGGAGGCATTCAGTATCACTCCTGCTTAACTTCTGTCTGATCCCCCGTGTGGTTTGGAGGGCTATTGCAGCTCCTGGCTTGGCTTGTGAGGCCAAGTTCTGGGGTTTACTGCCCAGGAAACAGTGGATCAACTTACCAGATACTCATTGAGTCCTTTCGTCCTTTAGGCCCTTTGTTGAGTGCCAGGAAACCCAACTCTTCCCTCAGATGAGTTCATAGTCTAGTTGAGAATGGGATGTGTGTAGAATGCCCAGAGATCTCCCAAATGCAGTTTGGATAGGAAGACTTGTGGAAGAATTGCAGGGATCCTGGGAAAAGTAAAGTTCTTGGGAAAGTCAGTAAGGCAGGGTGAATGCTTGACTCGAAGGAGGCATCAGGAAAAGTTGCAGTCCAGCTGCAGAGACAAAGTGAGTGGCCAGAGGCTGAGACCGTGTGTGAAGAACAGGGTTGGAGAACAGGGATGGGCACCTATTGAACATCAGGTCGAGCTATGAAAGGGCTAGAATAATGTTCTCAAATCCTGAATCACCTCCTCTCCTGGCCCTGCCTTGAGTGCTCGTAACATTTAGCATAAGGATTTATTTCTAAACGCAGCCCATTACTGAGTGGCTTCTGCATCTCCCCATGGGACAGCTACGTGGGAAGGATTTGGAGGGGGGGAAATGGCCCTGGGGACAGTGCAGTGTATGCTAGGTGAGGTGATGAGTAGGAGCAAGGGTATGGCCAGGGCCCATCTGGCCTCTCCTCCATTCCTTCAGTGCCCATGTCTCCTGTGTCCAGAGCTGCCATTTCACCCAGTGCCCATGCTTGGTCCTCAGCTTGGAAGTTTCTGTTCTGGAAGACAGAGTTTGCAGCCATGTGGGGTATGAGCAGCACCCTGGGCTGATTGGTGTGCCTGTGGAGGTTACATGTAGAGGTCAGAGTCCTGTGGTTAAAGGAGGGCAAAGAGCATCCAGAGGACCAGAAAGTCCTGAAGGAAAGTTCTAGAACCGGGCGACAGTGAAGGGGGTGGTCTCAATCACAAGGGAGAAACCCATCACTGCAGGGCTGACTACAGAAAACCAATCTGGGGAGAAGTAGGTGATAACATCGCAGGAGCTTACCTCACGTGACCTCAGTAAAACTTTGGCACCTGGTAGAGGGTTGTAGTGCAGTTGGATTTGGTGATAACTGCAGGTAAAGGGACTTGCCCCAGGTAACTCACTCAGAGCATAATGACTTAAGTCAGACATGGTTTATCTTGTCTCCTGTCCCTGGTCTCTTCTCCGCAGTGTCCTCGCTGCTCTTTGCCCCCTGCCCTCCTCTCTTCCCTACCACAGCAACCCATCCTTGCTATCTTCCCTGGCTGGCATTGTATCTGGAGCCGTCACTCCTGCTTCTGTATAGTCTCATTTTCAGGGGTGCTACAGACATCCTTCGTGAAAGGTCCTCTGACCCTTCCGGTAGATTTGATTTAATTTTCCTCCCATTGCTTTCTTCACCATCTCTTACCCATTCATTAGTGATGACCGCTCAGGGGTTTTCCCATCCCTTTACTTGCTTCAGAGAATTTCTGGGTGCTTGAGAAGTCTGCCACCACCTTCCCTGAAGTTCCGCAGCACTTTGTTGTGCACGTGCAGGTGAACAGTGTCCTAAGGCAAGAGCTCTGTGGCAGGGCCAGGCAGGAGTGACCTCCTCAGGTCCTCATTCCTCTCTTTACGAAGCAGGTTTCTTGCATTTGGCCTGTCTCTTAAAGAAGAAACTTTTCGATGTCCGGAATGTTTCGGTATTGAGATTGAGAGTACATTTTGGGGTGTAGCAGTTAATGCTTTCTACGCTGCTGTAAGACGCCACTCAGACTCAAGGAACTTAAAGAGAGAAAGGAAGTTTTAGTTGGCTGATGGTTCCAGAAGGGAGATACAGTCCATTATGACAGAAAAGGCAGGTGGCAGAAGTTGGAGGGGGCTTAAGTCATTGTCTATCATGGAGGCTGAGAGCTGCAAACTGCTAACTGCAAAATCTGATGCAAGGTGGGGCTAACCAACGTCAAGGCCCGCCCACCTTCCTTCAACAAGGCTCCACTTCCCAACGGTGCCATGACCTTCTCAAACATCAGCTCAGGATTTGAACACAGGAGCCTGTAAGGGACAACATATATGATCGTGACACGGGGTGTCAGATGGGGAGATGTGAACACTATCTGCTGGTGAGTATTCCCACAATGATTCAAGGTTGACTGAATATCGTAGACAGTTGTGACATTTCAGGGTCCCTCAACTTGCCTCATTACTCAGTACTGAGGAATACTCATGAAGGTTCTGGGGGCTGGGTGTCCTTCTCTGGAAGGAAAAGCATTGGGTGTTAGTTTTTTTTTTTCTAGATTATGTTGTGTTAACTGCTACTCTGTGCTGCCTCCCTCCCTCTCCCCACAGAAGTGATTTGCTTCCTGTTCTCACACCTGTTATGTCTTGTCTGTGGTGACTGTAAGTTGTCCCTATTTGGGACAGTGTATCCTCAGGACAGAAGGCAGAAAAAACATGCCCCAAACACACACTTACTCTTCATGTCTTTTCCACGCATGTCATTGACCAAAATAAGACACATGGCTGCGTTGGGTGTAAGCTGGTTGCTAGTCACACAGGAAAGTGAGTCTAGATGCCACCAGACTTGATTCAGCCCCTCTCACCAACCCTGCAGCTGTGCCCCTTATTCCTAGCTATAAAAGTCTGAAGACTGGAAACAAAGGATGTCTAAGATGTAGATAAGGTATAAGATATGGCTCAGGCTGCAAGTTCATATGAGTCAGGGAAAGCTGGGGGTGAGCCAGTCAGGAATACCTCTCCTCGCTTCTATTGCCAGTGAAGCTCATCCTCATCCTCCAGGTACAAGTCTATGGCCACCTTCTTTCAGAACCTCACCAGCACGGCCTAGTTCTCTTCCCTGTGCCCTTCTGATCTTGAGCATTGTGTGTTCATGAGTCAAAATCTGTAGAAGCAACATTATGGTGAGATTGGCTCCCATCAGATGAGAGTCCAGTGGTACCCATATTGTCCCAAATCCTCATTCAGTGGCATTGTGGGAGTATCCACAATACAGAAACCAGCAAGGGCTACAAACAAGTCCTCCCTACAGACAAGTCCTCTCAATTGTTAAGTGTTCACTCCCAGCCACTGCCCTAAACCAAAGATGATGTGCAGGCCAAGACGTGGGCTGCTCATTTTTCTTGCTACAGTGTCTAGTGGAGCCTTAGGTGTTGTGCAGGTACCGATGACTGAATGAGTGCGGAGAACGGAGCGAATGAATCCATGTCTGGCTGGTATTGAGTTCTTGTCTGTCTCTCTGTCTCTTCCCTATGATCTTTTCCTTTATCCAGACTCCAGGAGAGGCATGTGACAGGGCAGAACACAGAGGCTGCAAGTCTTTCCGGCCCTTGCTCTCTAAACATCTGAGCCTTTTGACTCCAGAATGCGTGCAGAGAAGGCAAAGGAGAGAAGGATAAACAGTCCTGAAGGAACAGGAAGTGGGGGAGAGGAGAGGCAGGGTCCAGTCCCACTGCCTGCAGCAATTTTGCTGGGATGGGGGGGGGTGACAAGAGCCCCAGGTGCAGGGGCTGTGGATGCCTCAGGGGAAAGCTGTGGAGTCTCAGAGAAGACACACAAGGGGAGGGTCCCAAGGGTGGCTCAGAGACATTTCCTGGGCCGCTGCTCCGGGACTGCGGGTGTCCTGCCTGAGCTCCCAATCTTCTCATCATTCAGGAAGATTCCAGACATGTGTATGGTCCCAGAAACTTGGCACAAAGAACTAGGTTTTAGGAAACTAAGAAACCGAGATTTCTTGTGTTCTTGTGTTTCTCTTTGTGTCCCTCAGATAGAGCCCCTAGGGGTGAAGCGGCTTGGAAGCTGGTGGAAGATTTCTGTGAAGGATGCTATAGAGAGCTCTCTGGGCTTTGAGGGCCATGTGGTCTTTATTGCCAATGCCCTTTTTTTTTTTCACGGCAGTAGTGCAAAAGTATCAGAGGCAAGATGTAAATATGAATAAGTGTGGCTGTGTTCCAATAAAACTTTATGTATGGATGATAGCGTTTAAAACTCACATACTTTCCACGTGTCTCAGTATTCTTGTGATTTTCTCTAGATATCGGGAAGTGGAGAGTGACCTCAGCTCACAGCCAGTGGCCATTGGGCCTGTTATCTCTGATCCGGGTGACAGAAGGTGGGTAAGATAGGGAGGCAGCACACATGGGTCGACTTGCAGAGAGATGCCTTTGCTCCTCCGCATCCCTGCCCACCTAGCTCTGCTGCCAGCCTGGTTCCTGGTGCCATCTGTGACCATCGGGGTACCCTGCCTGCAAGAAGCTGGCTCCTCCATGGGCGGGTGGCCGGCAGCTGGACTCCTCGAGGTGGGCGGGCTGGCCGTGTTCAGTCTCCGGGAAATGAGTGTGGACACGGTGGGCCCAGTGGGGCTGCCCACCCTGCTCTGCCCGGATCAGGTTCCTTGCGGCGTCTGAACACTATAAACACAGCGGCTGGACAGGCCACCTTTCCTGAGTTCCACTGCAGACAGCTCTGTTGGGGAGGGAAGCGGGATTGGGCCTGACAATTTGACATAAACCATGGGGCATTGTCCGTAGCTGAGGAAGCCTGGTGACCCCTTCCCAGAGGCCCCCACACTCATCCTCGGCACGGCTGCTCCCAATTATCTTCCTTTGTGGAGTTGGAGGTCTAGGGAACCCTCAGAGGTCCTCTGGGTTGTCCCAGCTGAAACAGGTGGAGAAACTGAGGCCTAGAGAAAAAAAACCTTCATGAGCTTGTTGCAGGACTGGGTAAAGAACCTTGCTTGCTGTCCTGCCAACACAGGAGTCTGAACTTCTGGACTATGGAAATCTGGATGAGAAACACCCTCAGCTGGGACCTTGGGAGGGAGGAGCACATGGCTGGGAGGAGGCAAGCCAATGCTCATGGCAGGTGTGTTTCTTGTCTTTACTTAACGTAGACCATCACAGCAGACAGAGACCTGCCCAGGCATAAGTCATACCACCTCTCCTGCCTTTTGCAGTTTCATATGCAAGACACACGTGGACGCGCATAGTGACACTTGCATGTGACCACATATGTGCACGGATATAGGCGTAGCTTCTTGTTGCTGTGCACACATTAGCCCCATGTCTGTCTGGTCTGCCCTTGGCAGGGACACCCGGGCACCTCTACATTATCAACTCACTGGTGCGCTGCCTCCTGGGCCTGAAGGATTAGCAGTTCTCTTTGGGGATCTTTCGGCTTTTACCTTCTTATTCTCAACACATTTTTAAGCTCTAAAGGTCTGAGGTTGGGGACTGAGGACCTGAGAATGGGAAGATAGACGAGTTGGAAAATTCCTGTCATTTCTGAACCCTTTCCAAAGATGCTCGTGGAGTCACAGAAGGGTCTGCCATGTGGAGCTTGTGCTGGCCTTCCTGCTATGGAACAGGTGCCTCGTTGGGCTTGTTTTCCCCACCAAGCCCACCATACTCTGGTTCAAGAGGTCCTGTTGGAGTATGCTAGCTCTACTGAGCCCTCCTCCCCACAGGCCACCCCAACTTCACACGCCCTATTTTAGGTCTGCAGAGACAATAGATGACACTGAGTACTTGCTGAATGTAGAACACTATTCCAAACACCTTATATCCACTGATTCATTTCACACCATGTCTGCACTAGGAGTCCTTCCTCCAGTCCATTCAGGTTCTGCTGCCTGGTGCCTTAGGCAGGCACAGACTCTGCCAGGGTCCTGGGCCCTCCTTATAGCAGCTCCGACTGAGTGTGAACAAGACTGTGGAGGAGAACATGGCTTCAGCCGACTGGACTGCGGGGCATTCTGAGGCAAAGTAAACTGTCCTTGAAGTCAAGTATGAATCCTTTGTTGTGTGGCTTGGCTATGCTGGCCTCTATGTTTGCTGCTCCTGTGTAGCTGTGTAGTCTCTGTTGTCTCCCAGCAGCCTACTGCCTGCCACCTCTTCTGAGAAGCCTCCCCAGGTCACACAGCTGTGGTTGGCATTCTTCCTGCCTGCCACTGAACATATCCCCTCAGTCTGCTGAGGGCCAGGAGCTCCCAGCTGACCCCACAGGTGTTCCCCAGGGGATGTCTGAGTGTCACAAGACCACCATTTCTTTCCCACTGGAATCAGGCTCTTCCACCAACTGGAGCTCATTCAAATTATTCCCTGTGCCATATATAGAAATGGGACATGATTGGTGCTATCTCGGTTTTGGAATATTCTCTATGACACTTTCAAATATGAATTAAAATAGAAGGATAAATTCCAAATTGATCCGACTTCCCTGTTTGTTCGATTTGGCTTAGGAAGAGAAGAAGCCCTTAGGGGACTGGGCTGCAGCCGGGCTGGGCTGGCCAGTGATGGTGCGTGGACAGCTTTGACTCTGGCTTGAGCCTGGCTGCCTGCCCACCCTTCCGCCTGCCATGCACGTGGAGGAGAAGCCACCAAACAAGGGCCTTCCTGTCTTCCCCCCTCTGCTGCGCTTCTAAAAATAAGCTGGAATCTTCTCCTCATCTGCCCCCAATTTTCTCCTGTTTGACCCTGACGACCCCATACCCTCAGATGAGGCCACATGTGTGCCCACTGCTGGACAGATGGGCCAACCCCAAGGTGCAGCTGGTGGGAGTGTGGAGAGCATTTCAGCCTCTGACCCTCCAGCTATGCCCCATCCAGGAACAAAGCACTAGGCCGCCCCTGGACTGCACTATGAGGGCATGGGTCTGGGGGGTAAAGTGAGGGAGTTGCAGCGGAAAGCTCCACCCCCCTGTCAGGAGCAGTCAGACAATAACAGCCATCACCTGTGTTTTTTTTTTTCTTTGTATACTAAGTATGCTCATACCTGCAGTCTCCTCATATCCCTGAAGGAAATCCTTGAGGTTGGTTTTTTTGACAGGCGAGGAAAACAAAAAAGTTAATTTTCTTCTCAGAGGTTGCAAAGCTACCGGGATTCCCATCCATGTCTCTCTGATTTTAGATTCTGTTCTTTTACACCCTCCCTCCCACTCGTCGATGTCTCAGCTGGGCGTGGTCTTGTAACTTCGTGCTGAAGATCTTCCCATTGTTCTTGTGGTTGTCCTTTACTGAATAGCTTGGTGCCTGAAACTCCACTGGAGCCCACCCCGGGGAGCAAGGAATTATTAGGCTTATGTGAAGGAGAGGGACGCCTCGGCTTCCTTGGGGATGGCACTGCCCCACTTGCCAAGGTCATTCCGATGTGCAATCGCATCAGGGTTTGGATCAGGCTGCCTGACTCCAAAGTTTATCTTCTGCAAAAAGCAGTTCACAAGGGTTGGCCTCATGCACTTGGTTTTTGATTTATTAGCCTGACAGTATCTTCTGAATATGTACTCTGTACCTAGCACAGGGTGCAGGGTGATAAAGTATTGCTGGAGTTACAGGCCTGGGGTGATGATGGCTCATAGAGCCCGAGAGGAAATCTGGCTGGTTCCATCTCCTACTGCAGGTAGCTTCCCTGTTGCCACAGTGGCTTGTCTGCTCCTTCTATTCAGGGCCATGGCAGTATGGTAAATCCCACCTCTCCTTCCCCTCCCTGCCAGTTCTTGACTTTCCTTTGTACCCCGATGGCTCCAAATACAACTGGAGGCTCTTCTCCTTAAGGGAGAGGGGGGATTCTCACCTTAGAGGAACCACCACCATTGTCATGCCTGTTTAGCCTCAGCTTCTCCTTTCTCATGCCTTACTCTCTTTTGATTGACTCCTACCAACCAAGGTTCCAGGATGGGTGGATTCTTGGAGGGAGGAGTTTCTTATAATGAAGATGTGTTGCCCAAGGGAGAAGAGTCACTTAACCTCTCAGTAGTCCTCCCCCCCCCATTTTTTTTCCGTGTATGTTTTTGAGTGTGGTGGGTGTATATGTGTGCACAGGCATGTGTATAAGAGGGTGCTTGAATGTGTGTGCCTATGGAGACCCAAGGGTGATATCAGAAATCATCCGGGATTGCTCTTCTACCTTATTGCTTTGCTCTGTGGTTTCCAGAGCCAGAATTGCAGGCTGCACCATATCTGCCCAGCATTTTTGTACATGGAGTCTGGGGATCAGAACTCAGGTACTTTTGCTTGTGAGGCTCTAATTGCTGAGTCATCTCCAGAGCCCTAGGTCTCCATTTCTCTGCAGCAGGATCAAGAAGAGGACTTAACTTTGGCAGGAAGAGGACCGTCAGAAGCACAGTGCCCCGGGGCGATAAGGGGAAAGGCTAGCTCAGCCCATGGAATCAGTGAAGCTTCCTCAACTCTACTCTTGGAGCTCAGATGATGCTATTATTAATAAAGTTAACCCTTATTATGCTTATGATATATAGAACAATGCTTTAAGCCTTTTCCATTTTAATGTCTTTTGATCTTGGTGACGGCTTTGTCCTTATTCCCATTTTACGTATTAGGACGTAGAGGCGTATGAGATTAAAGCTACACAGATAAGAACAGGGTGACACTGATACTAATGCAGACTCTTGTTCCCAACACCGTATTCTGCCCTCCTCAGTGTTATAAGCAGGAGAGTAGTGGGGTGCAGGTGGAGCTCACACCTGCTCTAGGACAAATATCACTCTAATACAGTGGAGGAAGGGGTTACCTTCTTCTCTGAGTGTTCATGCCATGATCTCCCTGCCCATGGCAGTTGAGTGCCATCTCTGTGTGGGGCCCATGGTCCAGTGGGGCAGGTGCTCTGGTGGGGCAATGGGGAACCCACATGGGCAGCAGTAGCTGCCTCCACTGATCCTTGTCCCTGGAAGTAGGCGGAAGAGCCCTTAACCACACTTATAGATGAAGGAACTGAGCAAAGGGAGGCGTGATGCATTGAATCTGAGGTGACCCCCAGATGTTCATGTGTTGAAGGGTTGCCCCTGGTTGGTGAATCTGATCCTTGAGAAGTGATTGACTGTACCTCGAGGGCCCTGACCTCCTCAGTTGATTTGTCCACGGATGAATTCTTACTTCAATGGCATCGCTGTGAGGAACCATCCTGACAATAAATGACTTAAGAAGGAAGAGGCTTGCTTTAGGTCATCGTTCTGAGATCCAGTTCACATGTGACAGCAGCCAGAGCTGGTGGCAACTGCTTACAATGCACCTGCAGCCAGGAAGCCGAGGGAACGAGTGCTGTGATCAGCTTGCTTTCTTCTCTCTGCTTAGGTCAGGACCCCACCTACAGGAAGGTGCTGCCTATAGATGGATTTTCTACTCCAATTAACCTTCCTTCCTTCCTTCCTTCCTTCCTTCCTTCCTTCCTTCCTTCCTTCCTTCCTTCCTTCCTTCCTTCCTTCCTTCCTTCCTTCCTTCCTTCTTTCCTTCCTTCCTCCCTCCCTCCCTCTTTCCCTTCTTTTCTTTCCATTCAACATTTATCTACTTTCCATCTACCTATCCCTCCATTTACCCATCCTTTTCACCCATCTGCTCACTCATCCATCCATCAATGCTTCCATCTAATCATGTACCCTGAATCCTGTGTCACACATATAAGAGGAAGATCATCCATTTAAGGTCTGTCTCAACTGCCATTCCTCCAGGATCTATTGTGGAAATTAATAGCCCATTCTTTCTTCTTTTGGACATTATCTGTCCTTCCAATGTCACACTCGACCAACTACCTTTTGTTATAATTAATTTTTAACCAACTGGGAGGTCTAAAGATAAGATTGAAGG
Source organism: Typhlomys cinereus (assembly GCA_023101885.1). Classification (NCBI taxonomy): domain Eukaryota; kingdom Metazoa; phylum Chordata; class Mammalia; order Rodentia; family Platacanthomyidae; genus Typhlomys; species Typhlomys cinereus. The sequence goes on along the minus strand of JALPQD010000100.1, from coordinate 61,716 downwards.
CTGGTCCAGTCCAGTGGCCTTGGTATGTTGTGGCCCTCACAATACTCATCCAGTATAATGGAGCTAGTTCATGGTTGCCTGGTCCATTCCAACCCAGGTCCTGACTCACCCTGCCTTCTCTCAAGAGTGTCAATCATAGTAGTAAGCAGCCTCAACCAAGTGGTAGCAGAGGCCTCTGGTGCCCTGTTCTCTTCAGATGAATTCTCTGGAGAGAAGCATTCTTACCCTTCCCTTTGGAGATCTAGCAAGGTGGAGTCCTACCCAGGGTCTCACAAGCCTAAGGGAGACTTGGAAGAGAAGCCCAGTCTTCTTGGCCTAGCTGAGAGATGCTCATGGCCTCGCTTATTTGGGCCCTGTTTTGGAGACCTACCACAAGGGCCACCAGGAGGGGGAGCAGCTCTGAGTCACATGACTCTCTATTCATCCTTCTGTCCCCAGCCTGAGCAGCCAGGCCAGGCCGCCCTGCTCCACCAAGGCCTCTGGCTGTCCTGGCGAGACGCTGGGGTTGGGTGGGGACTGGAAGGCAGTGACTTGTTATTTTCGGGCACAGGCTGCTGTGAAGCTGCCAGGGCTCTGCTGACTGGCTGGGCTCACCAAGGCTGTTCTTGGTGGAGCCAGCTGGGGGTGGTCTCCAGGGCCACTCTGAGTGACAGGGGTCAGGTCTCCCTGGTGCCTGTGATGTGTCACTGGAAGCTCCCAGGGGCTGTCCCTACCCGGTTGTTCACTTGATGGGCGGGCTGTAAACAAGCCATCAGCAGAGGTGGTCTCCGCCTTCCCTCCCCTCCTCCCTCCCAGGCTCCATAGCTCTCAGCCACATTGGAAGAATTAGGGGGTGGCTGGCGGAGAGAGGTTGCTGGCTTCCATGGCAGGGACTGGGGACCGTGCATAAGTCCTAACACATTGGTGCTTTGTGTGTACGCGCGCGCGCGCGTGCGTGTGTGTGTGTGTGTGTGTGTGTGTGTGTGTGCATGCGCACAGGAAATGTGTCCTGGCTGTGGGATGCTGTCTTGGGGGATCTGGATTTGGGGGAGGGTCTTTAGAAAGCCATCCTTCCTGCTGGCTTCAGGACCTTTCTGACCCAGGAAGAAGGCTCCATTACTTCTCTTTTCTCAGTTGCTATAAATTCTGCTCACTGGGCCCGGGTCAGTAGGATTATCTGCGATGATTGGGAGTTGGGAATCATTTCCAGAGACCTTGGAAGAGCCCCTTCCTTTCTAGGCCTCAATCCTCAGTGGGGGCTGCTGTGGAAGTTCAGAGTCTTTGAGGTGGTCACTTTGGACCCAGGTTGTCTCTTAAGAAGTGCCCTGTGTAGCCTCTCTCTGGAGCAGCTGGGGTCCTCAGGCTTGCTTTACCCACATGGAGACAGAATCAGGAGAAGGCGAGGCCCAGTGACGGAAACCTGTCAGCATCTGGCTTCTCTGCGTCTTGGAAATCAAGTGCTCTGTGGGTCTCCAGCACCTGCTGGGTATGCCTGGACGGTTGTGGGAGGAGATGAATATTGTGATCCATGCCCTCACTGAAATGGGGAGCCAATGGTTATGAGAAACAGCCGATGTCACTCTGCTGGGACTCTCCTGTGTCTCCAGGAGTTGTAAGAGTGGACACTAGTTTATCTGTAGGTGCTGAAGGAAAAGAATTCTAGGGACAGCGCTGAGGAAACAGAGTGTCGTGTTGATGTCCCCAACCCAGCAACACTGTTGGAGTGCATTTGCTGTCTTTTGTTTGTGAGAATTCAGCAAGGCCTGGCTCCCGCCTTGGTGGCATTAGAAATCACTGGGATGGCACTGCTGCTGTGCCCTAGGCAAAGCCTTTTACATGCATCTTGTCGTCGAAGCCTCAGTTGTTCTGTGGATGAGGCCCTGCATTTCTTTGCCCTTTAAGAATGAAGGAATGCCGACGCCAGGTAGGCAGATGACTCAAAAGTCTCACAGCAGGGACTTGGTCCCAGATCTGTGGGGGACTTTCTCTTTTAGCATTTTGCTACCTTCTGGACAAGAAGAGTGGAAACCACTACTGTCCCTTCCACTCAATTCACACAGTACTGAGAACAGGTTGGAGAGGAAGGAACATAGCCGGGCACTGAGATGTGCCGGACCTCTCCTTGACCCTCGGTCTCCCTTACCCCTCTGGCCCCTGGAGTTATCAGAGGTGTGGAAGGGCTGTGAGAGAGTTTGGCTCCTGGAAGGCAGAGACCCAATTGGTGGCACTGTGAGCATCCAGGGCTCATCCGCCCAGTGCCAGGGCTGGAACTGGTGACACATGGATTTGATTGCTTGGGAAATCAGTGTGGGGGGTCTGGGGAAGAGAACAGGACTGGAATAGCTCATCTACCTCAGAGGAGCAGATGCTAGAATTCTGAGTATTCAGAGTACCCCATTACAGGTTTGGAAGAGGCCCTTAGTGCTTCTGTAGCAGGTATCCTATGTGGGTGGGACCACTGGGGTAGGGGAAGTCTGGACTGGGGTCCTGGAGCAGCCTCTTTCCAGCTGACGACCCGGGTGGGAAGCTCCTATCTTCTCCCCCCCCCCCCCGCCTTGCTCATCTTCATGACCACCTGGCAGAGTAGTTAAGGGACATGACACGGAAACTGAAGTACTATATTCCCATCTGTTTGTGGCTGGAAAAGGGGGGGATCCAGGTACCTGGTTAGGTCACTGCTTCTAGTGTCTTCTGTGGTTCCCAGCCAAGTCTCTTCTATGGTCCCTGTTGCTTAATCATCAAATGCTTCATTTTGTTGAGCTAAAACTCAGAATATTCCCACCAAGGCTACACTGGCAGGGAATGAGTATCCTGTCCCTGGAGGTATTTAAGGCAAAGCTAGACATGATCTTGCAGGGACGTCATCTGTGGCTTAGACTAGCTGGTGAATGTCTCGCCCTGTGTCCCCGGGGGCCACGCTCCATCTGTTTTCCCATCTGGGAAGTGTCCTGATGGTATCTGAGGCAGATCCCTCCATGACTGTAGACTAAACAGCCCCAACTCTCAATATTCCTTGGAGGTCCCATGTTCCCCCACCTCTTTGTGGACCTGCTTCACTACTCTGGTCTTGGGTATTCCTGGCGCCTCAGTTTCCTCGGCTGCAAAACAAAGATGTTAATGCCTGGTATTCTAGCTTCACAGAGCTGGGTAGGGGCAAAAGAGTCTCCACCTCCAGACCTCTGACTGTCCTGCAATCTGGAAAGAGCTCTACAGTCAAAAACTGCCCATATCACTGCCTGGGAAGTTCCACTGGTGCCTAGTTCAGATGCATCTCCAGCACCTGGCACAAGGTGGCACTGGCCAGGTATTTGAAAGTACCAGGAGACCAGATCCCCTCACAGCCCTACAGATGGAGAAGGACCCTCAGCAGGGAGATGAAGGTCCCCAGTCCACGTGCACCTACTGGCCTTCTCCATCCCACCTGCCCAGCACAACTTGTGTTCAGGCCTCCTTTCGGTGGGGAGAGGCCTCTTCAGGCCCGGGGTCACCTATGCTCTCCTTAAATTCTGGGCTCCCCTCCCTCAGGACTTCACATGGGCAAGCGGTGACCTTCCAAGGACTTCGCAAGCCGTCCCTGTCTGCTTGACGAAAGGCATCTGGGGCCCGTGGGCCCCTCCTCCGCCCAAGCGAGGAAACACAATACACCGATAATGATCTAATATTTATACAACGCCTTTCTACCAGATGCATCCCAACAAAGTTTACAAGCTGTCCCCGCGGACGGCGCAATGTATTCCAGACCCCGCGCCCGCCCGGGCCCTGCCTCCTCCCTGGAGGGCGTATGTGCAGGGGGTGATGCCAGCAGATGCACAGCAGTCCACCTGAGGGACCCCGGCCAGCCCAGCTGCACCCCAGGGCCCAGCTGCTGCGTGCCTTGCTGGGCACTGCCCTGCGTGCAGGTCACGTGTTCATGAGTGGAAAAGAAAACCTGATGGAGGAGAGAAGGGCCGCGGTCCGGGTAGGGTTTGAAGTTTGGCCAACACTCACAGCACCCAGCGAGCCTCTCCCCAGCCCTCCCCAGCCTCAGACCCGTGGGAGGGACCCAGGGAGGGTCTGGCTGGCTGCGCACAAATGTTCCTCCTAGTCACTTCCTCCACGGCGGTTCCATGAATGGAGATTTCTGTTCGCTCCCTCCCCATAAATTGCCCTTGGTCACCAGGGCCATGTTGTGTGTCAGAGCCCCTGACCACCGGCCTCGGACAAAACCTGCTTTGTGAAGTCGGGGTGGAAGACAAACAAATGGTTATTACCTTGGTGCGTCCCCTCCCCCACCCTTTTCTCTCGGCCTGGAGTTAAGACTCTTTTTCTCTGTCAACAATCTTGACTTTGTTCCCCAAGAAGGAAACAGCTCTCAGAGGGACTGCAGAGATGCTGTTTGTAAGAAAACCGTTTGGGAGGAGGGTGGAATAAGACAGAGGTTACAGGAAATGGCAGGCATTTTTTGTTGAATTAAACCATTAGGAGTGACCCCCAAACCAGAGCCAGGCCCAGGGAACAACTGGATACATTTAGGTCAGGACAAGCAGCCAAGTGAGGAGCTGAAACCAATTACCATAAATGAATGTTTCTCTTTTATTCACGACCACCGTGCCTGTTCCCAGGATGCTCTTGGGCCTCTTATAAAAACAGATGAACTCTCTGGTTTTGTTCGGGGAGTTATTAGCTAATGCAACTGTTGGGCAATTTATCAAACATTAACACATGCTGAGATTAATGACCAAGAGACATCATCGTCACTGCTGGCCTGAGCTGAGGAGGCTGCTGGACTTTGGGGCGGCTAGGCCCAGGCCCTTCCCCTTGGTGGGAATATTTTAAATAGGCTGCCCATGCCCTGAGAAACACTCTCAGACCCACTTCAAAGTTGGGTCCTTTTGTCTGACTTCCACTGCTATTTGGGTAAGGAGATCCTTAGTGAGTCTGGAGTCCCGGACTTTGTTCTATACTCCAAGAACCCCAATCTATTTCAGGGGTCACTACTGCCCCCCTCCCCAGCAGACCAATAGTTCTGGGCCTTGGGTGACTGTCCTCCAGAGACTATGCCACCTGGCCAGGGTCCACGCCTCCTTTGACTCGGATTCAAATGCTTCCTTCTTTCTCTGACTTCTCCTTGCGGCCCCTGGATTTGAGTTTGCACCAGACCTAGATGTAACCTGGGTTGGCATGGTAGGTTTGCAGGTTGGTTTCTGAGACTGATCTTCCCAGAGTCAGAGAGAGTCTAGCAGGAGACTAGAGCAGGGTTTGTGGGGAAATTTTGAACGACTAAGTGAGTACATGGCAGACTTATATACACACACAGCTACTTGGCTTGTCAAGTCTCCACATGCATGAAGTGGGTTGGGAATTTATCATCAAAGGAAAGGAAGGAAGCTGAATTTGAACAACCTTATAGCTAGTGTATGGTGAATTCAGCTTCTCCATAGGGGTTAGCATCTGTTTGGTGTGGGGCTAGAGAAGAGCTTATGTTCCCAGGCAGCCCAACTGGTCCAGTTCTGCTCAGCTGGAGCCTATTCACACCATGTCTTGGAATCTCCGGTCTGAAAAATGGGACAGTAATGCCTCACACCCTGGGGCATGTTAATGTCTGAGAAGTGCTAAGTCCAGCCACTGGCCCAGAGCTGGTACTCATTAAAGAGTAGCTGCTATTATTACTAGTGATTATATTAACAGCCACAGCAAGCAGGCACAACGGCAGGCTGAAGGCCCTCTGTCTGCCATCTTCATTGTTTCTTGCTGATGAGATATTTTGGTGGAGTAGGGTGTGACAGAATTAATGTGTGCCCCTCGCCCTTGCTATTCTACATGTGTTGCAGACGTTCAGCCGCCTCTCCGCCAGGATCTGCAGCCGGCCTCTCCCAGCCTAGCTGTGCCATTCTAGCCGGCTTGCAGGGGCTGGCATTTGCCAGGAAAACAGACCACCTTCCTGGATTTTCTCTTCGCAGCTGGGAGAGATGTATGGAGGGTGGGTTGGATGAGAACTTACAAAGCAGCCTCTGGCTTTTGTCCATATCAGAGGCCAGGCACTACCACGAACAGGACTCCCAGTGGGCTTTCAGTAGCAGGCACCTACTCACTGGGGCACAGAGGAGCCTAGGCCAGCAAGGGCAATGGAAAGGATGAGAAAGTCTCAAAGGTCTTTTTGGCCGTAGGGAAAGATGGAGGCTTGCTGGACTCAGGGATTTCAGTCAAGATGTTTTGACTTTCTCAGACTCAGTTTACTCTGTCCATAACACTGGAAGGAGTATGATCTAAGGTCTCTTATCTGGCATGTTGGAGGCCAGATCCATTTGGAAGTCAGAGTTTGTCAGAGATCTAGAAAGTAGTGGCATATAGATTGTATTTTATTAAAGACTTGTATCTGGGGGACTGCTTGCAGTTCGCTAGCATAGTTGCTGATAAATGACCATCAAACGGCTTAAGGGAACAAAGGGTTTTATTTCCTTATGATAGTCTGGTTACAGTTCTCAGTCCAGCTTGATGGGAAAGCACGCATCAACACCAGGGCTGAGGGAACTGGCCACACCATCACCACACAATGGCTGAGAGATGGACAATCCTTACTTGCCAGACCAGCATGTCTGGTCAAGTATACAGAAGGATGCCAACTCTCTCAATCAGCTCTCTGTGATTTATCCAGGGCCTAATCCCACCCACCGTGGGCTGGGTCTTCTCCATCAGCTAGACGATCTCCTTCAGGTTTGCTCTGGGCTTAACTCAACCATCAACTCTCTACAACTGTGCCCAGAGCTCAAACCCTCAACAGTCAAGTTGATACCTGTGCTTAACTATGACAGGGACCCAGCAAGAGAGTACAGCAGGTAAGGTGCTTGCTTGTGAACTGGGACCTGAGTGTGATCCCTGGAAGACCATATGTTAGAAGGAGAGAACTGACTTCTGAACGTTGTCCTCTGAACTCCTCCCACATGCCATGGCATGCATGCGCATGCCTTTTCTTTCTCCCTCTGCTCAAGTAAATAAACTATTGAAAAGAAGACCTGAAGCTGAGTAAGGAGTGTGAGCAAACATAGGCTTCTGCATGAAATGTATGATGAAGGCTGTCAGCACACAAAATTAATGAAGAATTTAAGTACTTTCTCACAGGTTCAGAGCGAGCTTTGTGATGCCGAATGAATCTACGCCACATTTCTGCAAGAACTTTGAATTTTAGATCCAATTGTGGAATTGAGGGGCCAAGGCTATGAAGCTGTAATGTCTACACCACATGAAGATGGCAAAAGGACAGCAAATGTAAGGCAGCTTGAAAGACATAGGAGGCACTGACTCACCCACGTCAGTGATTCTCAGCCTTGACTGCACATGAAACGCATCATGGAGCTTTAACAGTAGGGGTCGCTGACCTCACTGCAGACAGGTGTAGGGTGGTAATTCCAAGTGTCACACGTGTGTGTGTGTGTGTGTGTGTGTGTGTGTGTGTTTGTGTGTGTGCATGTTTGCATGTTATACTAAAACATAATTCACATACCATATAAAGTACAAATGGCTTCTAGTATATTCAGAGTTTTGGGGCATCACCACCATCACTTTGTTATTATTATTATTATTTATTCAATTGTGTGTGTATGCGTGTGTGCGTGTGTATGTGTGTGTGTGTGTGTATGTATGTGTGTGTAGAACCACGGATGAATTCAGGAACCATCATGGACCGCCTCCATCTCCTCCTTGTGTACTCTGCCCCGGGATTCACAGGCTCCGCCCTACCAGGACCAGAAACGCAGGCCACCCCCACTTCTGCCCGGCATCTATACGTGGGGTCTAGGATCTGAACTCAGGACCTTCCGCCTGCAAGGCAGAGGATTAACCCCTGAGCCATCTCTCCAGCCCCACCACCATTACTTTTAAGACTCATCTCTTCACGAAGAAGCTCCTGTCCTTCCCTTCCATACCCCACATATGTAAGCAATCTACCTTCTGTCCCTGTAGGTCTGTCTCTCATTTTGGGCTTTTCATATGAAATCACACAATATATGGTGTTTAGGACTTAGCTTCTCTTATATAGCAGAATGTTGAAGTTTTGTGTAGCCATAAGTCTTTCATTCTATGTTGTATCTAGGGAGTGGAACTTTTGAGTTGAATAGTAGCTCTGAGGTTAACTTTTGGAGGAAGTGCTAGACACTTTTCTGCAAACGGGTTGTGTCATGTTGTATTCCCACCATTGTGTCATGTTGTATTTCTGCCAGTGCTGTGTGAAGGTTCTGATTTTTCTGTTCTCTGATTTTCTGACTTTTTAATGATAGTAATCCTGCCGGGTGTGAAGTGTTACCTTATAATTTTGATTTGCATTTCCCTGCTGATTAATGACTGAAAATTTCTTTAAGAGTGTATTGGTCATTTCTATCTCATTTGCAAAAATGTCTTTTTTTATCCTTCATTTTAAAATTCGTTCATTTGTTCATTATTGTGCCTCAAGGATTCTTCATCTGTTCTAGAGGCTAGCCTCTTGTTATAGATGACTTATGAACTTTCCTCTTGTCTATAAATTGACCTTTTGTTTTCTTGACAGCACCCTTGGAAGCACAAAAGTTTAACATTTTGATAAGGCCCTTTTTTTAAATAATCTTACTGATTATTCTTTCTTCTGTGACTTGTGTTTTTGGAATCACATCTGAGAACTCATTATTAAATTCAAGATATTAGAAGCTTATCCATATTATTTTCTTCCAGGATCTTATAGCTTGGTTCCTATATTCAGATTTTGTATCCATTTTCTTTTTTTAAATTATTTATTCAATTGTCATATCAGTGGCCAACTTTGTTTTTTCTGTTACTCGAACCTTTGACTTGATGAAGAAATAAGCTTAAGCTATTTTTTAAATTAGGCCCACACATTGCTTGCTCAGGTTGAATTTGTGATACTGTGATGGTTAATCTTGATTATCAGCTTAATGAGATTTAGAACCACCATAGAAATAAATCTTCAGGCTTGTTTGTGAGCAATTATCTGGACTAGGTTAGCTGAGGTAAGAAGACACACCCCAATGGAGAGTCAGCTGAGTACAAGCATTCATTGCTCTGCTTTCCAACTGCAGTGGCAATGTGACAGCTGTCGTAAGCTACTGCTGTCGTGATGTCCCCATCATGACAGACTGTAGCTCCCCACTATGAGCCGATGTAAATGAAGTCTTCCTACCTTCACTTGCTGTTGTCAGGTTTTATCATAGCAACAAGTAACTAATAAAGATATTTGTTAAGAACATAAGCTAACTGATGTATTATTTCAGTACGTTGTTATCATCAATGATATTGTTTAACATTTCTTAAAAACTTTATCATTTTGCATGTGTGTATATGTGTGTATGTGTGACAGAGAGACATACACAGAGAGGGAGGGAGAAAGAGAGAGAGAGAGAGACAGACAGACAGACAGATAGACAGCTTGAGAGCACTGTGTGTCCCTGTGAAGGACCAAGGGTAACTTTGAGAATCATCCCTGATTACTTCTCTTTCCTTTTAGCTTTGCTCTGGGATTTCTCAGGCTCCACCCACAAGGGCCAGAAGCAGGCCCAGGCTGTTTTCTGCCTGATGTTTTTATGTGGGACCTGGAATGGACCTTCTGCTTGCAAGGCAGAATCTTAACCCCTGAACCATCTTTCCAGCCCTATCAATGACATCGTTAATGTTACGTTAGGACATATTACTGTGATTGTCACTTCCAGAGCATTTCCCATGTTCCAACATCATGCACAGTGCTTTGAAAACAATATCTTATTTAACTGTCTGTAAAGAACTTGTGACTTCAGAGAAGGTTGAGACATAGAGAACTTAAGTAGTGGACTTGGGACTTCAGAGTTTGGATTTGAACCTGTGAGGTTTGTCCTCAGAGGCTCTGACTTTGACTCTGCACTCTTGTGCCTCCTGATAACTATTCTGCCCTGCCTGCCCTGGGTTGCTCTGGTTCAGCTGTATGGAACTGCGTTTTCAGTACTCCAAGCTTCTCTGTTCTGGCCTTTTGATTCTGCCATCCCATATGGCTGCTCTGTCTTCTGCCACCCTGGGCTCTCTCAGTGTTTCCCTGTCTGCCTTCCATGTCTTCATTGAGAAAACTCTAACCAGGCCGGGGGAAGACAGAGGCAGAATCTTTCATAATTCCATCCAGACTCTGCCTGACCAAGCACTAGCCCTGTAAGACTCTTCAACTGGATGAGAGCCAAAGGAGTCATCCTTACAGCATCTCCCATGTGCCATCTATCCCACGCATGGTGTGCAGATGGCACGGAGGCCATCCAGAGCCTAGTGGGCTTCTCTGCAGACATGCTATGTGCTGTTGCAGAGAGACACTGCTGTTCTTATGCCATCCTCCCAGTCCCAGTGGCCATGGGAGTTGGTGCAGCCTGCAGAATTTTGGAGGGGGCACACACCAAGAGAAGAAAGCCCTGGGAGACACTTTATAGTGGCATGAGCCACAGCTGCAAGTCCAGGTAGCCTCCAGGAGTTTGCAGAAATAGCATTTGGTCAGTGCCATGCAATTCAGTATAACGCATCATCTGGGTACAATTCTACCATCTTGCTGCTCCTTCCTTCCTTCATTCCCCAGTGAGTCCTTCATTCATTCTTCACTACATTCAGTTATTCTTGTTCATTCTCTCAGCATTCCTCATTCGTCTGTGTTACCCAATATCTGCACAAGCCACTTCTTCACTGTTTGGATGTTTCTCTCACTTGGCACAATGGTTGGTGAAGTTCTCTGTTCCGCCATCTCCATGGAAGAAACCCTGGACCCATTTAATTTTCTCGGCACCTGTTCCTAATGCACCCCCTAGTCTGTCTCTGCTGAGTTCAGTAGAGAGCTTTGTCTGTGTCTTTCATTACCAGGTCCTTGGTGCCTAGAACGGAAGCAGCAGTGTCTGGCATGGAAAGGGCCGCTTCTAGAATGGGTGGGTCTATTCATTTAACAACCAAACAAAACTTTAAGAATCTGCTGGAGACAAGAGTTGCTTTGGAAGATGATTCCAGCCCTTGGAATGGGGGTCTGAAGACCAGACTTTGAGGGCTGGCGTGGGGGCTTATTCTAACAGAGCTGTTGATGAGTGATGGCTAGAACATTCGATGGTGGGACAGCTGGTACAAAGCAAGTGGGAAGGTGTAAACTGTTTGCAGAGATGCGGTTGAAGACTACTGGCTGGGCCTTGATGAGAACTGAATGTGAGGTTGAGGGAGACTGAGGGTAGACGCTGGAAAGTCTGGGTGGAAAGTGATGTCATTGCCAAGGGAGACACTGGGGCCTTAAAAGCAGAAGGAGAGATGATAGCTTCAAGACCTTCCTTTCAAGCCCTACTTTCAATTACAACTCAACCCACAGGTTTTTTTACATTGCTGTTTTTCTTTGTGTTGTCTGCCCAGTGCCAGGAGAGGAGGGCTCTGGCTACCTCATCCATCTCTGCCATCTTACCTCTGGGTGTCTGTGAAATGTGGCTTCTTGGGACAGGCATGAGGGCGTTGCACAACGGGAGACCCGCCCGTGCACAGCCCCTGGCATGGCTGCTGTGGGCTGCGGGAGAACCTGGGATGCAAACCAAGGCAGTTTAAGAATCTCACACTTGGACCTGGCTGACTCTAAATGACTATGGATGGTGGAAAAGACCAATAAGCCTGCTCTGGATTTTGTGCAAACATTAAATCCATGTTTATGGAGTATATGGGAGAACACGACTATAGAAGAGGATGAGGGAGAAGAGCTTTGGGGGACGACTTCTGGGGAGAAGCTTGGAAGGGCTGCTTCTGGTACAAAGAGACCTGTTCTGGAGGCCTGGAATGAGGGCTAAAGAAGGGTATTAGGAGCATGAGGAAGGACCTCCCAGTCATTTTGCTTGATGGGATGGTCTGAATTTGACCATGAACTGCTGGGGTCATCAGAGACTGAATGGCCATCCTTCAGGAGAGCTGCAGGGAAGTTTCTTGTTCTGAGTGGGGAGCTAGAGTGACTTTCACTTTGGAAGTATTTTTTAGGAATGCTAAGTGATTTCAAAGACCAAGTCTATGATGTCATTGCCTCACTCTTTACTCTGAGGAACCTCTTCCCCTGAAACCCAAACCCATGACCTTGAATGACAGAATTAAAGTCATCAAGAGTAGGTCATAGCAGTGTTGCGGAGATGGCTCAGTGGATAAGAACACTTGCTTTGCAGGCATGAGGACCTGAGCTTGAATCCCTAGCGCCCATGGAAGATCTGGGAATGACTGCGACTGCCTGCAACCCCAGCATCTGGCAAGTGAGACACTGGGAACTCACGTGCTAGGCAGCCTAGCCAAAATGGTGAGCTTCAGTTTCAGAGGGAGAGAGGTAGAGGAAGACACCTGTTGTCCTTCCCTGGCCCCCACATGTGTGTGCATAGATGTGTATAATTTCATATGTTACATATATACATAAATCTCCCTCACACACTGGGTCCTAGTGCGTTTTCTAGCTAGTGGAAGAACAAAACAAACAAAACAACAACAAAAAAGTGAGGGTTTGCAGTGCCCAACAAAGGCTTGGACAATGAGCATGGCAGCTTTGAGATGTGCTCAGAGGGCTGCCTGCTATCCTGCTACCACTGAAGGGAAGACAGGATGGATCCCCATGGGGGTCAGGCCGCATAATCTGAGCCATGGAACCCCTAGAAGCAGGGATAAGCTGTCCGGAGCAGAGGTGGAAATTTGGGAGTAAGAGACTTGAAAGTCATATCGAATACACAAATTGACAAGCCTAAACAATGCCACTAGAATACTAAATGCACTTAGATACTAAATATATAAAGATAAGCAAGAAAAACAATGATTCTAAGAGGATTTTTAGTTACGTGAGGGGCAGGACAGGTCTGTGACTATATGAAGCTCCAAGGTGTGTTTCTGTTCCTTTACAATATACAAGACACAAAAGCCTTGTCCACTCTATCAGTTGTCCCTACTTCAAAACATCAATCAGCAGCTTCATGTGCCAGATTGAGCTCATCTGCCAAGCTGAGGTCTCCAGAGAATGCAAGAGGGGAGCCCTTCTTGGTCAGTGCCTGCCTGAGGGGAGAGCTGGAATGCCCCTGAAGGAAAGGCGGAGGTGGGAGCTGGGAACTTGTGTGTGAGCAGCCTGACATGGGCCACCTCACCCTTCCTGTCCCCTGGGCCTGGCAGGCCTGGCAGTGGGGGCTTGGGAAGCCCTGCATGGCTCTGGGCTTCTTGGCCCCTTGGGAGAAGGACTCATTGGTTTCCTGCATGATAAGGCACAGGGACAGTATTTAGCTAAAAACGAAATCTAATTCAGCTCTCTGGGGAGGGGTGTGCTTAGTGTTTCCATGGCTCAAAGTCTGATGGACCGGACAGGGAGGCTGGTCCCCATCCTGTGCTGAAGGCAGCTGCCAGGCCCTGAAAGGGGCAGGACTGATTGCTGCCCTCAGGGGCTTGAAGTGATGGTCCCCTGGATGGGCAGGCAGAAGAGAGGGAAGGAGCTTTGCTCTGGGAGTTGGGATCTTGAACCTGTGGCCAGACTTCAGGAAGCTATAAGACTTTCTTGGCACTCTGCTGGGTCAGCTATAAACTGATGGAATGGATGAAATGGTATGGGGTGCCATCCAGTTTTAACACAAAGGGCTCTGACTACACGCTACGACTCCCATTGCTTTGACTCTTATGCCGAGCTTGCTTTCTACCTAAAGCTTGCAGCCTGTGACCGCTCCTCTCCTTTCTCCTGGGAGAGGCAGAGCTGCCCCCACATGTACTCTGCTTATAGAGTCTTATAGACTCTGTGGACAGTGTCTTTAGGCATGCTAGAGGGGACACAGAGTCTGATGGCAGCGCCTATGGCTTGAGGAACAGGACCTCCTTACCAACGCACTGGGCAGAGTGTCTTAGACTGTGAACAACTACACATCATGGGCTGTTATACTGGCTTCTGAAGGGACATCCAGATATTCATTCTTCTCCCATGAAAGAAACCCCACTACACATAGCCTGCAGATATTCTATGGACTGTTCTCCTCCATATCTTCAGATCCACTCCCATTTTACTCACCCCAGAGAGGCCGACGCCTCACTTTGGGAGAGTTAGCATCTGGGCACAGGATTCTTTCTCTGCTCTGAGTGTAGGGCTCCCACAGTCCCCGTTCCAGCCACCATGCCTTTCCTATTGTCTTGTGCAATTCTTCTCCAGTTCTTTCTAAGCCTAACTGATCTACTCCTCTTAGTTCTCCTATAGACAGAACTCATTCTAGAATCAAGGGGAGGTGGCAGGTTCCCTGACCTTTCTGTCAGTCATGAGGTCTCAGGAGAGCTGTCAGGCACGGGCTATGTAGATGCTTTCATTCCTGCTCCTTACTCTCTGCTCTTGCCACTGACTTGCTCAGTCCCAGCCAGGCATGTGGAGTAAAGGCAAGGCACTGCATGTGTGTTAAGATATAAATATTTGTGGGTGACTTTACTCACTCCTCCAGACTCACATAGAAGAGATCCCTGTGGTCCTGATAGAGAAAATTGCAAAAACTGAAAGGAGGGCATGGATTATCAGGCCGACCCTGCTACTGTACCATTGGGGAGGGTGAGACCAAGTGAAAGGAAGGGAGGGAGCCTGTTTAAAATCACGAAAGGAAGGGATGGCAAAGCTCAAGGTTTAAGCAGGGCTCCTCGCCCTGCCTGAGGCCCAAGGGAGAGCTCTCTGACGCCATCTTCTTGGTAGCAGCTACTGAAGGCTCGGAGGCCTCCGTGTGCACAGTCCTTCATAGTTCTACTGGCTCCTACTTTGTAAGGATCATCCCCAGTATTCCAATGGAGAACGTGTGTGTGTGTGTGTGTGTGTGTGTGTGTGTGTGTGTGTGTACATGGACCTGGCAGGGAAGTCTAGCATCAGCTGCGGTTGGAGAAAGAGACTGGGACCTGGAACCCCAGGGTGGGAATTTGGGGTTTGGTGTATGGGTGGAAGTGATGGATGAGGGTTTGGGGAAGCATCTCTGCTGGTGTGTGTGTGTGGTGGGGTGAGACTGACAGTGGGTGTCTGAGATGGTGGGAAGTATATGCTGGAACTCTCTTCTCCATTAAGTAGGCAGTAGGCAGGTTACTAAGCAGGATGGGGTAGATGGCAACATCTGTAGGAATATCACCCACCTTTAACTGAGGAAGAACAAGCAGTTCATGTTTGACAGCCATGAAACTTCCGCTCGACCACAGTCTCCTGTGTTCCTTCCCTCTTCTGCCCCCAACTCTGTCCACCAAGGCCGGAGCCCTTAGGAACTGTCCTTTCTGTGCAGTGGGTAGATTAGCCTCAAATCAACTACAAGCTGTGGTAGGGAGAAGGGAGGTTCAGCTTCACTAATGCTTAGGGTGTGTCAGTGAGCTTCTGTGGATGGGCGCTTCTGCAGCAGAGTGCAGGAGAGGGTTTTGGGAGCACCTGCTAGGGCCTGTTGAGATCTTCAGCGTGGTCCATGGGCCGCCCGCCCAGGTGAGCAGAGCGCAGGGTTGGCGGCACCGCCAAGAGCAGCGGGAGCCTCGGCGGGTCACCCTGTCGCCCCGAGCCCCGGTGCCAGTCCGGGGCTGACCTCCGGAGCAGGGCGGGAGGTTTCCACCGCACAGCTTCCCGAGAGAGCGGGATTGAGGGGGAACTGCTCGGGTGGGCCGAGTCAGGGGCCAGGGGGAGGCCGGGCGGAAACCCAAAACCTCCGCAGCTGTTTCCAGTTTGCCTGCCCGCGCTGGACCGCGGAGCGCGGCGCCCGGGGGTGGGAGCGCGGCCCGCAGCGCCTGGTGCTGGCAGGCCCGGCCGCGGGCGGCGTCTCATCTCTCCGTTCTGATCCCGGCCTGCCTCAGTTTCCCCGCACGGCTCTCCTCCTGTCCTCTTCTTCTTCTGACTGTTTTGTAAGAGTTTATGGGATCAAGGACAGTCTCCGGACCATGCTCCTCAGAGCTTATATGTATTGGTCGCCTGGGAGGCCCGCCTTGCCCAGGCAGGACGCTGCTGGGAGCCCAGCGCTCGCTCAGCATCAGACAGTAGGGCATCTGTGAGAGACCGTAGGCACTGGACGTCTTTTCCCAGCCTGGCTCCGTCCTCCTTGCTCACAGACTGCTCTCCTAGGCATCTCCTCCACCTGCTCCTGGTCTCTGCAGGCTGCAAGCCCGTTGGAGCTGGCTTCTTAGTCTAGATGGAGGCAGGAAAGCAGCCGCTCCCACGGTCTCAGTGCCTGACTAGCACTTTGAAGATCAGCCCTGGACAGCCGAGGAAGGAGGAGGCCCAAGTGCAGGAGGCAGAGTCTGCTTCAGATCGGGCCAGGCCCAGGGCCAGTTCTGCTTCTGTCCTTCCTAGCTGTGGGCCCCAGCTCTGAGTGGGCTCTGATTCCGAGGTGATGCCGCCCTTCTCCCCTGCACTGGTGATAGCTCATGCTGCCAAGCTATAGGCTATGGGCATCGAATGAAAGAGAAATGGGAAATGGGCCAGCGCTGTGGTCGTTGCTGTCACATGACCTGTTGGGTGCTCTCAGGTGGCTGAGCTTGGGCAACACATACTCTCCTAGCAGCAGGCCTGACAGCCTGGGGTGTCAGACCCAAGTCAATCTAAAGCTGACAGTGGTCCACAAAGCTCCGAGATATGCAGGGGCTTCCATGGTCTGGCTTGAGGAAAGGGACAAAGGGAGTGGGCCTGGGGTTTGGGTGGCTAGGAAGGACCAAGTCCATCCTCCCAGAACGTCTTCTGGGCTCTATGGTCACCATCTGGATCCCTGCCGGGAAACTGCTTGAATTTTCAAGCCAAAAAAATCCCAGCAGTCCACGTCCCCACGAACTGGTCATGTGACCTGTAACCTCTGGGCAGTGCTGTCTGTGTTTTATTGATTTAGTCCTGAAAGTTACTACTGCTCTTAGGAAGCAGGCTTGACTTTTTTCCTCCCAAAACTGAGACCTAAAACAACTTGAGGGCGATCACAGAGTGAGGCCATGGGATCTATCAGGTTACAGCAGGTCCCGCGTGGGTCGTGGACCTGGATGGAGAGTCTCTTGTGGGCACTTCCTCTCTCGCTAGAGAGACAATGAGTAACGGTGGCATTTCTCTCTGGTGGAGGACTCAAGGTGTCACTACTGCATAAAGGTATTTGGTAGTTGGCACAGGGTATGCGTAACTCAGTTTTTGAGTTTTCATTCCACGTCTGACACAATAAGAGAATCTCATTGGATCCTCAACCGCCCCCAAGATAGCTGTCCAATTTGGATTTGAGATGAAGTTATCTGAAAGGATTTTTGCTGCTCATCAACCCAGACATGCAGCCTCTTTATCTGAGGATTGCCACCTTCCAGGGTCCTGGTGACCTGGGGCAGCTGCCTCCCTCTTTAGATCTGTTTCTTTCCCATGGTCAAATAAAGGCTGGTTTGGGATCTTAATAAGGGTTTGTCCACCATACAGAGTGGAAAGTGTCCTAAATAAACATGGTGACAATGAAGTAGTGAGGCTGCTCCTGGCTCCAGCTGATCCTGACCCTTCAGGAACCAGGGCCAAGTAATCATCGTTAGTCCCAGGAGCCCTGGAGAATGGGTGCTACATTGCGGCCTCTCTGGGGGCAGAATCTTTTAAACACAAATCTACGAAATCCCTATCTGCATGTTTTTTAGTTGTTGTTAAAAACACAATTCCAAAACGCCTGTAACAAGATAATAAAGTTAACACTAAATGTGCATAAGGCCTGACTTAGAAGCTAGAGAGTCCTTTCTTGGTGCTCCCCTCCTGGGGCCCAGAGAAGTTTTCGGGCTTAGCTCTAGGTTTATACAGTTAGGACCTCTCACACCAGTAAGTAAATGTGTATGTGTGTGTGTGTGTGTGCGCGTGTGTGCATGTCTGTGTGTGTGTGTGTACTGATGCTGTCTGTGTACCGGTATGTGTCTGTGCAAGTGTGGGATTGTGTGTGACATGTGTCATGTGCCTGTGGGTGACACAGGCCAAGTGCAGCATGTGTGGGCATGTCTGCGTGTGTTTGGCCTTTGATCCCTGAGTGTGGAGGTTGGTGTGGGCTGCAGGAGTCTTCAGAACTGTCGGAGCTCTGTGTGAGGTTTGTGGAGGGTTTGTGGGGGGCTGTGATGTCAGCTGGGACTGGGTAACAAAGCTGACTGGGCCTGATTAGGACACAAAATAAATACGAAAAGCGTGTGATCTTCTAAATGGCCCCAAACTGAGGTTTAGGTTGATAAAAAGGCAGTAGTTGGAAAACTGACCATGAAACAAGACCATGTCTGATTCACTTTTTCCTTTAATAAACCAACCCCCAAATGACAGTGCAATTGAGGCACATGTTCTGGCTCTCCTAGGAAAGCATCCTCCAAAGTAGTTCAGGGCACAAAGCCTGCTGACTTAAGACTCTGTCTTGGAAACAGGCAGAGGCACACAGAACTGTGCGTGATGCAAGACCTGTATCTCCCCACCTTGCCCTCCATGGGACGTGCACACACTATTGCTGCAGGACAAACAGCACAAAGGACATGCGTGGTGATGCCTGTCAGCCCTGAGCATCCTGTCTCCCCAGAATCCTTCCCCTGCCTACCGAGAGCGACAGTTAACATACAAGGAGGAATGCTAATTTAAAATAAGCAGTTTCCTGAAAGAGATGATGGAACAGGAAACAGGGCTATGTAGCTGAAGAGCAGAGACAAAAGGCTATAAGTTGGATATAAACAGCTTAGCACCAGAAACTTTCACTGCAGGGATTTCTAAAGAGCATAGTTGGGACATTTCTAAAGTGTATAGTATAGAATTCATAAAGAAAGAGTGTCAAAAGGAGTGGTGGGTGAAGAAAAACAAAGAATATCTAAACATTGAATATTAAATAATAATCATGATTTCAAGAGGGAGGACCCATTAGGGGCTAGAAACCAAGGCAGAACTAGAACACGGAAGAATAATATGTAAGCCAGAAAAAAGTAGTTTACTTTGAAGTGTGCAAAAAGCCTTTGTGCTGATGGGGAAGAGGGAAAGTGCTATCAAAGTTTAGACTTCATTAAGTATGCGTGCATGCAAAATGAAGGATATCTACTAAAAAAGTACAAAGGAAACAAAGAAAAAGCAAGCTAAAGAGATGTCATCATTAACTCTGAAGTGGTAAAGAAAGACAATTGAGAAAGGAAGTAGAGAATCAGGATAAGAACACAGAAAATAAGACAGTAGATATAATCCAAATATACAAGGAACCCCAGTAAATGTAAGTGGCGCAAACTCTCTAGTTAAAAGATAAGGTGAAAATGAACAAGTATGTCCTCTTTCCTTCCCTGGCTATCTACAGTTTGCCCAAGCCACAATTAACATATGCAGCTCAGGAATACTGAAATAAAGGGTTTGTAAAAGACTAGGTAAGATTGACGATCCCAGAACTGCCAAATTCAGTCACATTGTGACCAGATGTAGTCTGGTCATTAGCAGACCATTAGCAAAAAAAAGTGTAATACCTTAAAAGTTATTCACTGCATTCTAATTATCAATAAACCAAAAGAATAAAACCTCAATGATTTCAGTATATTCAGAACAACATCTGGTAAAACCTCCGAAACTATGAACCAAAACAAACCTTTCCTGTTTTTAAGTCTATCATCTACAGTAGTTCGTCAGAGTCACAGGCTTTCATACTGAAAGGGTTTCTTCCAAAAATTTAGCAGCAAATGCAGTATGTAGAGAAATATTTTAAATCCCTCTTTAAAAAAAAAACAGAAATTAGGCAAGGATATCTGCTATCACTGATTTAATTCAACAGTGGATTTGGCTTCTTCATCATGTAGTAAAGCAATATAAATGAACCTGGTAATAATTATCACAGGATATGATAGCCTATGTAGCATATGAGTGCATCTACACATAAACTACATAAAACTACATAAAAACTCAGCAAATTTTCTGCATGTGAATAAGGTCAGCATGCAAAAATTGCTTATGGTGGACTGAAGAGGTGGCTCAGGGGTTAAGCCTCTGCTTAGCAGGCAGAAGGTCCTGAGTTCGGATCCCAGATCCTAGGCGGAAGCAGGGGCAGCCTGCGTTTCTGGTCCTGGTAGGGCGGAGCCTGTGAATCCTGGGGCAGAGTAAACAAGAAGGAGTTGGAGGCAGTCCATGGTGGTTCCAGAATTCACCAGTGGTTCTACACACACACACACACACACACACACACACACCACACACACACACACACACACATAATTGAATAAATAATATAAAAAAATTTAAAAAATTACTTATGGTGTTATATACAACAGAAAGTATAAAAATGAAAACTTAAAAAGTTAGCGTTCATGGGGCTGGAGAGGTGGCTCAGGGGTTAAGCCTCCGCCTTGCAGGCAGAAGGTCCTGAGTTCGGATCCCAGATCTCACGTATAGACGCCAGGCGGAAGCGGGGGCAGCCTGCGCTTCTGGTCTGGTAGGGCAGAGCCTGTGAATCCCGGGGCAGAAGGAGTGGAGGCGTCCATGGTGGTTCGCGAATTCGCCCGTGGGTCTACACATACACAGACACACACACAGACACACACGCGCGCGCGCACATATACACGCACATGCGCACAGTTGAATAAATAATAATAATAATAATAATAAAAGTTAGCGTTCATGGCTGGAGAGAGGGCTCAGGGGTTAAGAATCTGTCTCACAAACAGAAGGTCCTGAATTCAGATCGTAGGTCCCACGTAAGAAACGCCAGCCAGAACCACTGCAGCCTGCACTTTGGTTCTGGTAGGCGGAACCTGGGAAATCGCAGAGCGAAGCAAGGAGGTAGAAGCAATCCAGGATGATTTCTGAAGTCACCCTTGATTCTCCACAGTGCTCTATAACAGACAGACAGACAGACAGACACGTACACACACATACACACAAAGAATATAAATAAATTAAAATATAAAAAATTAGCATTCATGCTATGAACAGAAAACATGAGGCATTTGGAAATACATCAAACAAAATTAAAAAAGGTAAACTTTATGCTTAATGTATCACATACGAACCAAAATAATAAAGAGACAAGAAGAGCAACACAATAAAGGTGTTGGCTTTTCTCTACACTTGTGTTACATTTATTGGAATTAAAATAGAAACTCCACCTATGTGTGTGTGTTGGTATGCATATATTACATAATGAAAAAGTGGTAACTTTATGTCCCCTTCACAGTTTTTTATTTCTCTATTTGCCTCTTGACTGTTTCATATAGTAGTTTAGCAGAAGCCTGGCCAATAGCACAGTTCTTTGACCAATTTCTAAACACACTGAAAAGAGAAAAGGAAACTAGAGCATCTCTTGACTGCTGCTAGTGTTTGGGCATGAGAAAACAGTCTCTGTCTGACTCATTCAGATACTCACAGTGCTCAGGAACGGTGCTGGACCAATCATCCTCTCCCATGCAAAGTGCTGCAGAGTTAATCACCCACATGCACTCTGTGACACACACATGCCTTCTCTAGAAATGAATATTTAAAAAAACTTGTATTTCAACTAGTGTGACCTTGCTTTGGACATACGTCTGCTTGAGTGCATGGAGTTTTCTTTCTATTTCCCTTAATAGACAACTTTAGTGCATCCACACTTACCAGTATGAATAATGAGCTTGGTTTTCGTGACTGTGTATTTTTCACTCTTCAAGTTATTCTCTGTGGTTCTTTATCTCTTTGCTCTGCTTTGTTACTTGTGTGGGTTAGCCTGATAGTCGTTGGGAAAACTGGTTCGCTTTAGGGGTATATGTATCACTGTAACATCTTGTAACTTGGAAAGTCTGAAGACCCTACAGCACAATGACTACTGACAGTAAAAGGGTTTTGTGAGATGGCTAGAAGAAGTTAATATGTAGGAATAATTAGCTTTGTGGAAAAATATTACCGTTTTGGATGATAGCATGAAAAAAATATCTTATTTACAAGAACGATGGCCATTCCAAATCACAGACTACCTTATAGTGAAGTTCAGTGTTGGAGCAGGGCCTGTACAAAAAGACTGTTGAAATGACCCAAAAAGACACAAAAGAAGACTTAAAGAAATGGAAAGACCACATTTTTTGGCCAGGAAGACTCAACATCATAAAGCCGTCAATTCTCCCTAAGTACATTTCTAAATTTAATGCGATCCCAATAAAATACCAAGTTTTTTTTTAAAGCCAGACAAGCTGATTCTAAAGTTCATGTGAAAAATAAAGAAACCAAAACATTTAGAAAAACTCCAAAAAGAAGAGTGATACCAAGGGATTCACTCGAGCAGATATTAAAACATGTTAAAAGTCCCAAAAGTTGAAACCATGAGGAATGGATGCATGAAGCAAGACAGGCCAATTGGCCGTAGTAGAAAAGTTCAGAAATAGAAGCAAATACACACATGGGAGCTCAGTGTTCAACAAAAACTGGCTTCTCAAATCAGTGAGAGAAATGCTTAACTGTTCCATAAATGTGGTTGGGGTCACTGATTGGCCATGTGGAATACAGCCAGAGGTACCTTTATACTTAGTGTCACTTACCAGGACAAATACCAAATGGAGAGAATCTCACAAATAGGACTGGCAAGGTGGCTCAGTGGGTAAAGTGCCTGACAACCGTAGTTCGATCCCAGAAGCCACATGGTGGAAGGAGAGAACTGACTAACTAACCCAAGCTATCCTCTGACTTCCACACATGAACAGTAGCACACGTATGTACGGGGAGAGAGAGAGAGAGAGAAACTATAGGACTCAAAGTAGAGAAGACATTAGAGGAAAAAATAGAAAAATTAAACTACATTAAGAAACTCTTTGTATCAAAACAGAGAGCTTGAATGATAACTGATTGGAAAATAATGTTTGCACATTTCATCAAGATATTGATTTATCTGATTTATGAGCTTTTTTTTTTTTTAAAGAAATCAATGAGATAAAGACCCAAGAGCTTGGGAGAAAAACAGTCCACGGACAGCACAGACAACTCAGATGCAAATCAGGGGGCCACATGCTCAAAAAGACTTGAGAGCAAGAGAGAGCCTGATTGGTGGAGAAGGTTTACATTGAGGGAAGAAGGAGGGTGAGATTGGGTAATGTGAAATGGAAATGGCTGCAATTCATTGTACTCATGTATGAAACTGTAATGGAATTACAAAAATAACAAATGGGCAGCGAGGCCAAGCGTCCCAGATGAAAGCCAATGGGCCACACACATAAAGACATGCAAGTAGAAGGGAGACTGATTGGAAAGGAGAAGGGACAAGAAAGAGTGATGAGATTGGGTAGCAAAGGTTAAAATGATGTAAACTTATTGTATTTATTTATTAAAGTGTTAAAAATTAAAAATAATTAAAAAAACAAAACACGGGCAAAGGAGAGGTGTGGTGGTTTACAGAAAAGGTTTGACCTCATTCGGTGAGATTAAAACTGCACAAAGTACCGTATTTCATTTGTCAGAAGGCTAAAAGAAGTCCAAGTGTTTGTGAACACACTTTCTGCATGGCATTGGGATGGTCAACATGGTCAACACAACTGTCAGCTTCACAGTGCCTCCTAGGAGACCAGTCGGGATGGGTTAATAATAGATTGGGTTAGATGAGACAGGAAGAGTCACCTTGATTTCACAGGCTGGGGGCCCAGACTAAATATAAAGAAAGCTAGCTGCATACCAGATTTCCTGTCTCTCTGTTATTAACTGCAGGCACAATGCAGCTAGTCGGCAGCTCCTGCTCCTGCTGCAATGTCCCTCCTGCTACGATGGACTATGTCTTCAAACTCTAAGTTGCTTGTTGTCAGGTGTTTGGTCATGGCAATGAGAAAAGTAATCCAAGTGTGAGCTGATCTGGTTCCTGTGGAGGGTGATCTGGCAGAAACCAAGTCAAATTACAAATACATGTAATGTTCACTATGACAATCCCGAGTCCACTCTCAAGACAGATGTTCACTTCATGGAAATGACATATGCAGAGTTTGACAAAGATTAAAAGAACCTGAACATTTTCAGTATGGGAATGGTTAGATAAACTATGGGACACAAATTATTTCTATAAACCTGTACAAAAGCCCTCTCATTGGCACTCTCAATGTAGCCACATAAAAAGACCCCCCAAACATACTATTATATTAAAAAAATAGTGAATGGTACATTGCCATTCACATAAAAACATAGATAGAAGAACATATTTCTGTATTTGTTTGAATCTATTACATAAAAATTAGGTTTATTTGTTTAAAAATGTCACAAATAGGGCTTGTGAGAATGGCTAAGTGGGTAAAGGTGCTTGCTGCCAAGCCTGGGACCTTAGTTCAATTCCTGAAGCCCACATGGTTGAAGGACAGAACCAACTTCTGAAAGTTGTCCTCCTTCCTGCCCATTTTAATTTTTTTACCTTTTTATTTTATCATGTATGAATGCATTACTTGCCAAGTAATACAAAATTTTAATGGTCTCAGAAGAAGCTGAAGTTAGCATAATATCAGATAACTAGGACAAAGAACAGAGGAGGGCCTGGAAAGAGGGTCTACACACATGAACACTTTCCACTAAGAGGAGATGTGCCAAACCAGCAGTTTAATAATGGACAATTCAATCCATTGTGTAGGGACAAGTGGGAAAAAATGAAATTTGACTGTCAATCTGCACAAAAATCCCCAATCAATATGGAAGATGAAAACAACACTTTCAGAAGAAAGTATATGAAGAACTTTTAAAATCATCTCGAGTGTGAAGGATTTTAAAAAAAAAAAAAAACAATCCACAGGAAGAATATATAAGGGCGAAAAAAGATGGATAGAATTGAAGACAGAGTCTTAAGCAGAAAACCTGTCAACACTAGAAAAAGACAGGTTACAGGTGAGGCAGAGATCCTGGCGACACATGTAACTCACAGAAGTGAGCAATACCCAGAATACCTAAAGAACTGAAAAAAAAAATCGGAACCCTATGAGAAACGTGTTTGTAAGCCCTTGCATGCATTTTACACCTCTCTAGCCCGTGTCACTCCCACTCCTCCCCCCAATAAAAAACTCCCCCATCATCTGGCTCTGACAGCCTCTAAGTCTCTTGCCATTCCTGACTGTGAACCTTTCTACTTCCTCTCTCCAGGTACTGGCCAATCTAGAATGTACCAGACTCATTCGACCCCATGTCTTGCAAATACTTCCCCTCTGCCTGTGATGCAGTCAAACTTCGCTACCTTCAAGGAGCCCTCCTGGGGCTGGTGAGATGGCTAAGTAAATAAAGGGGCTTGCTGTCAAGCCTGCTGACTTGAGTTTTATTCCTGGAACTCACATAGTGGAATCATAGAGAGAACAAACACCGGAGCTGTCTGACTTCCACGTGTACAATATGACAGGTGTGCCTGTGTAAATACAAACACACGTGCATATGAATGAAAAAGAGGGACATGCTTAAAGAAGCTCCTCCCATCCCAATCTGAGCAGAACAGGTCACCTATGCTCACTGCGATGTGGCACTTTCCCACAGTCAGTCCTGCCCTGTCACCCTTTAATGATCTATTGCAGTGTCTTTTACTCCTCCCTTAAACTGTGACCTCCTTGTGGAAAGTGGATCGAATTCATCGGGGTGTTTCCAGGGTTCTACAAAGGGCCTAGCACAGTGTAGGTACTTGGTGAATGATGAATTAATGAATGAATGAATTGCTACCACATTGGGGGTGGGAAATCTGACCTCCAAGTCCCCCTGCTTGCGTTGGCATCCTAGTTACTGCATTTGTTTCATGTGCCTAAGTCTAATTGTCTTCCTTGGCCTTTCCTCATCTGTGAGTAGGGTCAGGGAAGAAAGCCGGCTTCACAGCATTGTCCTGAAGACTCGGAATCAATACATGAAAAGCACTTAACATTGCATGGGGTATATGCTATGAGGCCCAGAAAATAATAATCTCAACTAAGTTGTTTACTCATGTGTTCAGTCATTGTCTTAGTTATTTTTCCTGCCGCTGTGACTAAACAGTCTGAGAAAAGTGACTTAAAGGAGAAGGGATTTATTCCCATTCACGGTTCAAGGGTACAGCCCATTAGGACAGGGAAATCAAGACCAAAGAACTTGAACTAGCTGGTCACGTACATTGCAATCAGGAAGCAGCTTTCTGCTGCTCTCTTCCCTTTCTTAAGATATTGGTTCCAGGGCTGGAGAGGTGGCTCAGGGGTTAAGCCTCTGCCTTGCAGGCAGAAGAGGTCCTGAGTTCGGATCCTAGACCCCACGTATAGATACCAGGCGGAAGCGGGGGCGGCCTGTGTTTCTGGTCCTGGTAGGGCGGAGCTTGTGAATCCTGGGGCAGAGTAAACAAGGAGGAGGTGGAGGCGGTCCGTGGTGGTTCTTGAATTCGTCCGTGGTTCTACACACACACATACATACATACACACACACATGCACACACACACACAATTGAATAAATAATAATAATAATAAAAAATTTTAAAAAAGATATCGGTTCCACCCACAGTGAAGATGGATCTTCACACTTCGCTTAACCTAGTAGGATCATGCCTCACAGCAAGTTCAGAGGCCTGTTTCCCAGGCAATTCTAGATTCTGCCAAGTCGACAATACTAGCTATATTATCATTGTCCATTTTTCCATAAAAATTTTATCTAGTATCTTTTTTTGTGCTACGAGTTGGATTGGGCACTTAAGCCACAGATATAAGTCAGTCAAATCACATGGCAGGAACTGGGGAAGCAAAAGCAGATGTGTGTGAATCCCCAGGAAGGGTTACCTGGTATTCAGAAGGGCATGGCTCAGGGCCGGGAGACCTGAACCCCTGGAATGAGGAAAGACAGGGCCCTGGGCTCTCGGAGCTCACTGGGGACAAGCTGTTTAAGGAGAGGAACCTGTGGGGGTTCTCGGAGTCTGGGAGCCTCTGCTCAGCCTTCATGGACAGCTGAGCCCTGAAACCCAGTGTCTTTGAGTTTTCATTGACTAATGCTGTATTCCATTGAACAGAAGCTTCCTGCTAAATCAAAACAGATGAGGCTTTAAAAATAAATCTAATTGATTCCATCCTTAGAGTACAGATTGGTAACCCTGAGACCCACCCAGCAGAGGAGAGCCATCCATGTACAGGTGGATCCGTGCAACCAGGTGCATGTAGACAGACAGTCACCATGGCTCAGATACTGTCAGTGTTCAACATTTTCCCTGCAGGACTGCATAACATGCATGATGTTCCTAGGAAGTAAGAACCCTACTGGGTGCTATTTCAGAATGGGGGCTGGGGTCCAAGTGGCAAAAGAAAGCTGAAATTGGTGGAGTCAGGGCTTGAGCTCTGTCCTTGCTGCAAAGCTTCTGTTCCTAGCAGCGCAGAGTGGGGTTAGTAGGGGACAGTGACAGGGCAGAGTCACGGGGCTGTTTGACCAGGCAAGGAATCTATGAATCACTGTAAGAACAAGGACAAGTGCTTCCTAGTGAACACAACCCGGGCTTTGTGCCACCAGAGACAACACCATTTCAGTGAGGTAAGAACCCTTCCAAGTTTTCTGTAAGGGATTAGAGGTTCAGAAGGGTTAAAAAGCACCTCTAGATGCATTGCTACCATCAGTTCTGATTTGTTTCTTTAGGGATAGAGTATGTGGTTGTGATGTGGGCAGGGAGGGGGAATGGCTCTGGAGCTTCTGAAGATTGCACTTATCACTCACATTGTGAGCTGTCCTTGCATTGTGAGCTGAAAGCAGCTGCATGCACGCACTCACTCACTCACTCACTCACTCACTCATTCACTCACTCACTCATTTACTCACTCACTCACTCACTCATTCACTCACTCACTCACTCACTCACTCATTCACTCACTCACTCACTCATTCACTCACTCACTCACTCATTAACTCACTCACTCATTCACTCACTCACTCACTCATTCACTCACTCACTCATTCACTCATTCACTCACTCATTCATTCACTCACTCACTCATTCACTCACTCACTCACTCACTCATTCACTCATTCATTCACTCACTCACTCACTCACTCACTCATTCATTCACTCACTCATTCATTCATTCACCCATTCATTTACTCATCCGTTTATCCACTCAACACCTGTCCTAGGCTCCCCCCTTATTTCAGGTACTGCTCACAGATGTCACAGTCAGAGTAGACAAGAAGGCATCATGCCTGCATGAAGTTAGGCAGCTCTGATAGGGAATGACAATCTTGGGAGTAGATTCAGGAATGTAGAGGCTCTTCCTAGATAAGAAAGCTCTTAAGTTATCATGCTGCTCTTCTGAGTGTCCCAGGCAGAGGGGACATCTATGGGGAAAGTTTTGGGGCTGGACAAGGCCTGGTGTGTTTTAGGACCAGAAAGAAGATGAGGGTGACAGATGTGGGGGTGAAAGATGAGGTCTCGGGTGCTGATACTTGGGTTAGGAGGGCTAGTAGACCAACGCGAGGAGATGAAGTTATGTTACATTGCAGTAAGACAATGTAGTTTGATCTGATATGTAGTATAAGGCTGGGCTTTAGCCGCAGGGTGGGAATGTTGGGTGAGGATATGGGTGACATGGGATCAGAGAGTCCAGAAGAAGAACAGCAATTGTGGGGCTAAAATGTCAACAGTGAGTATTGGGGCAGGTGGGCTGATCTGAGATGTGCTTTGAAGATCACTGCTTTCTGGTGGATCAGATGGGAAGCATGAGAGACAGGAGAGTCAAAGATGAGCTGCAGAAAAGCTAAGGAGAGTGGGGTCGGGGGTAAATCTACAGTTGAGCCAGAACATGGTCAGTGCCAATGACAAGCCCGTATCAATGCATCTTGAGTTGGTGACTACGCATTCAGACTTGGGGGGAGTCATCGGCATGGGAATGCCATCTAGAGCCAAGAAGCTGTTTGAGTGGTGAGGGATAAGATAGGGTGGGTTAAAAATGAGAAAAAAAAGCCAGTGTCCACGACTCAACTTTGGTTCTTTTTAGAACTTCAAAGCCCACAGCCGATGCCCGGGTGGAGCTTTCAGGGCAATTGCGGGAAAGCGATGGATCTCAGTGTTGCTAAGTCTGCGGTTTAACTTCGGTGACTGCTGTCCACCCATGCAGTGGAATGATGGTGCTCATCAGAGAATTAAGCCAAGTGGCGACTTGTGGACACAGGGCGCCTGTGTGTTGTGGTACCTTGGGACAGGATCAAGGTGACTCAGACAATTTGATGCTCTGGATCAAAATTTCTTTTTCTCCAGAGGAAAGCTTGACATACACATTAAAGGATGCTCCAGGGATGGGGGGAGGAGGCACTGGGAGATAGGGAGGGAGGAGAGGAAAGGAAGGGGAAAAGGGGGGAGAGAGCAAGGGAGTCCAGGAAGGTGTGGAGGGAGGGAAGGGATCGGGGTACCTATTAAGTTTGTAGGAGTGGAAATAAAAAATATGTAAAAAAAATTTTTTTTTCTCAAGATTTCCTTGGATCACATTCATTTGTAGACCTTGTCCTCCTGGGTTGCTTCCCAGAGAACTTCTCCGATATCTCCAGCACAGTGGTCTCCCTGCTGAATACCCACTCTTGGCTGGACCCTGAGTGAAGGAAGAAGGGGGCTGAGGGATGGCGCTCATTTGATTATTAAGGTGGAAGCACTTGAGGCCTGAGCAGCTCCATGCCGCCCTCGCCTAGGGATGGAGCCGCTTACAGAGCCACTGTCCGGTCTATCATCTTTCACACTGCAATGCCAAACCTCCACCCAGGGGCTTCCCTTTCTCTTTACTCCTTTGTCTTCCTTCCTGTAAGTACAGATGAATTGGTCAGAGAGACCGAGCTAATTTTTCTTGTCCCTGTACTTGCTCCGGGCAGACCTCACAGTGGGCTCTGGGAAGATGAAATGATCCCGCGAGAAGGCGTTGGGAACAGGACTCAATGCTGAGTGTGGTTAGGGATCGGAGAAACAGTGAGTGGTCCGTGTGGATAGGAGCATAAACCCTAACCTCTCTTTTGGCCCTAAACCTGCACTTCCATCCCAGCCGCAGAGCAAGTATCTCCTCCAGCAAGAGAACTTCTAAGTTATCACTGCCCCAGGAGTGCGCCTTCCTCCTCACACTACACAGTGAGCTAGTAGATGATGCCATTTCTTTTTCCAGGGCACTTGTCCGCTGGAGGCAGGGAGGGTGGCAACTCTACCTTGTCTTCCAAGGTAAGAAAGACTGAACCCACATAGCCAGCGGGCATGAAGAATATCTTATCTTTCTAAATGGTTCTGGGTCTTTCTGAGACGCCTGGAGTTCTGCTTGTCTAGTTACCCCCAATTCCAGCCTCAGACTGAGAAATCCTGGGGGCTGAATACACAGGCTGTTTCCATGGGGACATTGTAAAGGGGAAAGATAAACGTTGGAAAATTAGCCATTGACCTGCAGGCCTTGCAGCGGGACAGGGAAACCTGAGCCGAGCTCATGGAAAATCTATAACCAGAGAGGGCCGAGCTGCACCATCCCAGAAAAGCAGATGGGGGCAGCCATAAAACGTGACCCCTCCGAGTCAGTCGGGCCAAGCTGAGCACTATTTTTAGAAGACAGTATTATTTTAAAGCATTCCTCTTCCTTTATATGCTGCCCTCTGGCCTCCTGTGCGGTGTGATGGGCGATTCACTTCGCTTCTCTGGCTTCTACCTCCCCACCATGGATGGGGTTCTCTCTCTCTCTCTCTGCTTGTCTCTTCCTGGGGAGGGTGGGGATGCCTGACCAGATCCCAGAGAGGAAGAAGTAGGGTTCAGGTGGTGACAGTAGAGCGAGGAACCATGCGGGAATGAAGCCAGGTGTTCTGATGTTTCAGGCCCATAAAAGGCATTGTGGGGGGGAGTGGGTGGAGGGTGTGTGTGTGGGGGACCTTGGAATTACATCCCCCTAGCTTGGGGAAGTTTGGGAAGAGATTGCTGTTCTTCTATCCAAGGGCAGTCTTGAGTTGCAAGAAGGATTCTAAGCAAGAACAGTTTGCCATCTTCCCTCCTGACAGCGCCGTGTTTTATTTTCACTCCTGTGTCTAGCACAAATGCTCTCTCATTGATCTTCTCATGTGACCTCAGTCCTAACTCCAAGTGTCATGTCCTGTAGAGTAAGACTTCGACAATCATCTGTCACCCCCCCCCCAGTATATGGGAAACTGAGGGCTATGGCTGGAGGGTCTTCCTATATCAGGCCAGAACTCTATTGTTGGCATCTTTCCCCCTTAGTCTGGGTGTTCTGGGCGGAAAGAGACAGGAGGGGAGTCCTGGTGATCTTTATCCTGCTTTGGGGGATTCGGCTTCTTGAGGGACCCTTTTATGCCTCATCTTTTCTCATCTGTTTTAAGGGCAAGTTGCTTGTAAAACAGTCAACATATCAGTTGCTTATAGGCTAGGGATGGTTTGGGGCGGGGGGTTTCTGAAACGCTGTGGTTAGGGGTAGGGAAAATGTTTTTCTTTTTCTGATTGTTTTTTGACTTTCTCTTCCCAAAGGAATGAATTATCTGAGTCTGACAGAGTTGAGAAGCAGATGCCAGCGAGGGGCCGTTGTGGGGAGCTGGGGAGAGGCTCAGAGGGAGACTGAGCCTGGAGGGGCGACCATGAGAAGGGGCGTAGGAAGCCTGATGGAGAGCTGCCTTTCTGTGGCAGAGGAACAGAGACCTGGAGGAAATCCAGGTCTGCGTCTTACAACGGGGAGGTGAGGGGCCAACAGAGGGGAAAGAACAGGATGGGATGGAGGCGACTCACAGGGTGGGCAAGTGAGGACCTCCTAGCGGAGATGCTGGGGAAGGACTTCAGCCAGCCGCTGGAGCTCCTGGTCCATGCCTTGTGGTTGACCTTACAGAATTATGGGCACTTCAGGACTCCAGAGGTCCTCATTCCCAGGACCCAGCGGGGCCAAGCGGCTGTCAGTCCACAGAGACCATGGGATGTCACAGCATCTTGCAAAGGCCTCACACCAGAGGGATGTGTTTTAGCCACTGTTGTCATTATTCCCCAAGGACAATGGTAGATTTTTGTACCTGAAGTAAACAACTTAACAGGAGAAACAGATTTATTGTAGCTCCTGGTTTCACTGGTTTCAGCCCACAGTCCTCGACTTCATTGATTCGACAGTGGAATGTGTGGCCGTGGTAGACAGGAAACAGAAAGATAGAGAGGGGCCTGGGAAAACGTATACTTCCGTCCCAAGCACACACCACTAGTGATCTCCTTTGTTCACCTCTTAAGTTTCTGGGACCTCCAAACCGGGGTTCCAGCTGGGGCTCCACTTCAATATCTGAGCCCTTCCAGAAGATACTTCATATTCGAGCAATAACAAGAGTCAAGCTTGCTCCCGTGTCTAGGGATGATCCCAGCAAGGGAATGTGGCCTCAGCACCACAACTCTCAAGGAGCTGCTTGCTCTGAGGATCACCCTGTGAATGTTGCCCAAGGAGAGGTGATTGCCTATTCTGCCCCACATGGAATCGTTGGGCTTAGTGTGTGTTTTACACCTAGGGCCCGGGCAGGGCAGGATAATTTTGGTACTAAATGACAACTTGAAAGCCATGCAGTTACCAAGTGTAAGAGACAGTTCTGGAGCCCATATTGGCGAAAGCCAGAATTCTGGTGACAAGACTGCATTTCCCAGCAAACACAGCAAGGAGACAGCTGCAGCCACAAGTAGAGTGGACAACACTTAGCAGCGCCTGCTCATCTTTCTCAATGACTCCTTCATGCCAGGCACTCTTTTAAGACCTTTAGGAGCATAGCTTGGGAAAGAACCCTAGGGAGGGGTGCTACTGGCATCCCAGATTTATGGAGAAACAGGCACAGAAAGGGCAAATCATTCGCCTAGCATCTCACAGCACTGCTATTCCCATGCGGATCTGTTCTAGTGTTAGTCAGGGAGAGTGTGGGGGAACCTTGGAGCAGAGCTGCCTTTCTGTGGCAGAGGAACATTGATTCGAACAGTAGACTGGAGGATGGGAGTTGAAGCGGGTGATCCAGGTAGCCAGAATGGCAGGTCAGGTTGGGAAGAGGAGAGACTGCTTGGTCAGGGCTGCAGGGCAGCAGCCAGGTCGGGGTGTGGTGCTTCTCCTGGGTACATTAGTGGTACCTTCAGGGAGAGCTGGGAATGGCCCTGACCTTAGCAGTGAGGTTCATGGAGCTCACAGCACTGTGTTCCAGAGCGCTCTTAGGGACATCTTCTGCCACCAACCACCCTTCCAGGGCTTAGCATGTGCAAGTGAACATGCAAGGGTGAGGTTTGTGTGAATGAGTCTGCGTGTTTCTGAGGGACATGCCGTGTGACTGTTCTGTGCCCACATATGTCTCTGCAGGGGAGGAAATGAGCGTAGGTGGTGTGTGTGTGTGTGTGTGTGTGTGTGTGTGTGTGTGTGTGTGTGTGTGTGGCTGTGGTGTGGGGCATGTCCTATGCACATGCGCTGCCCTCAGCTGGTGTTAAACACTCTTTGGATCGCTCACTAGGTAAACATTCAATAATGTAATTTGGAAACCCTGTCTCCAGGGCCCCACTGTGTGGCCAGGCAGCTGGCGGGTGGTGGTGGGATTAAGATATTAGCGCATTAATGCCATATCAAAGCCCAGCACCCTCGGCTGAGGGAGTTGTCTACTGACAGCCCATAGCGTCCAGGGCTTCAAGGCTGGTAGCCCCCCACCACATCTCTCAGAATCACAAGGAGGCCTTGTGTGCAGAGCTTCAACACCCCCAGACATGAGCTCATGCCTGTAGGTCCCTTCAGGAGGAGGTGGGTGGCCTGCCTTACACCATGCCTCATCCCCACCACAGCAGCCAGGCTGCCAGAGAAGTAGAGACTGGTTTGGGGGGTCCAAACTGGTTTTTTGACCTGGCCGAAGTAGGCAGTTACACGCATGTTGAACGACAGTTGACTTACCAATAATTCTTTTAAATTTTTTTTGCATGCACATACGTACGTACATACATACATACATGCGTGTGTGTGATATATGTATCTGTGTGTATCAGAGGACACTGTGTATGAGCTGTGGAGGTCCACAGGTGACTATGGGAATCATCATCTGGGATTGTTCTACCTGTCTTTGGATTTGTTTTGGATTTCCCAAGCTCTGCCTTTCAGGGTCAAAAGTGCAGGTGGTTGCCCCATGTTTTTACATGGGATCTGGGGTCTAAATTCAGGTGCTTCTGCCTGCGAGGCTTAACCCCTGAGCCAGCTCTCTAGCCATCTGGACCGTCTTTGAAATTCCTCAGTATTGTGGATCAAGTTCTTCTTACCTTGTTAACTCCTAGTGACCAGCAGTGCCTGGTATACAACTGCTCTTCAGTTACTGTGCTTTGGATGGGAAGGCAGTTGACAGAGATAGAGTCTGCCCCTGAAGTCAGGAAACCCAAAATCAAGAGCTGAATTTTGTTTTTATTCTGTTCATAGCCCTGTTGCGATGCCCTTTAACTTGCCTAAGGACATGGGTTCACAAGTAGTTATGCAGTACTTTTGAAATACCCTAAACTGTGTGCTCGCGAACATGTCGCCTGGGTCTGAGTTGAGCATGTGTAACATGTGGAAGGTTTGGAATATTTGGTATGGGTCCCTGTGGGTGGGGGTGGGAGATGGGGCAACTGTCTTCAGGAATGAGAACTGCCTTTGATGATGGTCTTGCTGGTCTTATGGTGTTGGGTGTATCACCAGTGGTTAGGATTAGGCCCAGGGTTCCCAGGTTCTTGGTCTTTTATTCAAGAATTAAATAAAAGTCTACATAGATTTGCAAAAATAGTGAAGCAAACTTTTATTTAAAACAAAGTGATAGTCAGGATACCCTGCAAGAAAGTAATGGGTCCCATGACTGAAGAGACTTGAGGTCCCGGGTTGCTGCCTGGGATCTCTTTTTATGAAGTTTGAAGGAAGGAGGGACTGGTTGCTAAGAGATATGATTGGGTGGCTCTCTAGTTTGATTGATAGATTAGGTCAGCTATTTTTCCTATTGCTCATGTGATTTCTCACAATGCATCTGATTTTAATCATATACAAGCCCAGTTATGAATAGATATAGTATGATCGATAATGGATTTTTCCTAAAAGGTTATTGAGGGCACATTTTAGCCTTAATGTGTATGCACCCCATACTAGTTCAGGCCAGTTCAGCCTTTCTAGTCTTTGTACGCGGATCATTGGGAATACATCTGAAAAAGAACTGATTGTTCATTGTCCAGATAGGGATGGTCCTATAGTGTCATGCAGATAGAAGGTCTGGGGTTGCTAGTTGCCTTGTTAGGAGAGGGATGTGTAAACATAGTAATTGCAGGTAAAAGACCTAATCTAATCTGCCAAGTGTATTATCAGAGCATGGATGTGGGAATGCTTTATTCTGAACCAAATGGAGTCCTAGGGTCCTAAACTATTCTCTATGTTTGCCCATATCAACAAATAGCTTTCTTGTACCCTCTATAAAGGAATAGTCATTATCTCAGGCTGTAGTGTTAGGAAGCCATAGAGTGTGACTGCCAGAAGGGGCCGTCTTTGCCCCCAGCTGGAACCTCCCTCCCCTAAGTGTCCGGGAGCCCGTGAAGGGGCTGGTAGGTGTTTCAGGGGATGAGGAGGGGCCCTGACTTTGGAGTCAATGTCAGACATGGTGACCAAGTCCTTGGCCGCTTTCTCGTAGGAGGATCTGACTGGTGTGGGTCTGTCAATTATGAGCAGCGCAGCCAAAGATGTCTGTTGATATGGGTGGGGCATCGTGACAGTTTGCTTCTGACCAGCAGGGGGCTCTTCCAGAAGCAAGGAAACTGTCCTTAAGACCAACCCACAAAGAGTCTTGCCAACAGCACATGGTGGGTACAGTGGAAGCCCTTCCTCCCTCTTATCTCCCAACCTGCCATTGGGACTCTTCATTCTTAGCATCTTGCTTTTCAGAGTTGGGATTCCTGGGGGTCTCAAATCTTGCCCATAGCCACTAGTAGAAGTGTTAAGGGATCTCTTTGCAACTGTTGCTCTATTTAGCTTGCATTCCTCTAGCTTAGTTCAAGCTAACCCAATGCAGCCATATTCAGATCACACACACACACACACCTCTGTCCAACCCTAACCAAGGAACGTTGCTTACCTCGACTAACACAATACATCTTATCTAACTCAGCTTCACCTTGCACAGCGCAGCTCCAAGCAGAAGAAACAGTACGAGCAGGGAGGGAGGCTGGGTGAGCTGGGTCAGCTGGCTGGAATATCACAGGAAACACCACGATGGCAAGGATCGGGTGTAGGGGGGAATGGGAGCTGGGGGCTCTCATTGCCACTCTGCCATCCTGGTTTTCTGCTGCCTCTGGCTGATGCTGTAAGTTCCGGGAAGAGTTCACGACCCCAGAGGGAGGAAGACTTCTTAAATGGGGGCAGGAGTGTCTTGCAGGACATAGAACTATCTTGGGGATGGGAGGGGGGACCTTAGAAGGCAAGGAACTTCTGAGGCAATAGGTACCCTAGGGTGACGGCTCCACCCTGACATGCATGGTTTTTAGCTGGTCCTGCCACTTCTTAACCCTTTACTCATGGCCTCCGTCTTCATGTCTGGCAAATGGAGCTCTCATGTGTTGCTGTGAACCGCTAAGAAGGTAGCTTGAACTTGGCCTGCACAGTGTCTACACAAACAACAGCACCTATCACTCCCAGCCAACAGCTTGTACCATCCATGAGATTTTGAAAAATCAAAAACCCTGTCCTTAGCTTGACTTTCTCTAGCCAAAGACATTCCAACATTGACCTTGTCATTTGAGAAGATGATGGAGAACATTAGGCCCCAGCACCTAGCATTCAATGAGCACGTGTGTTGTGACTGACATCCTCACTCCTTAGCGTCTCATGAAAGGCAGAGTGCTTGTCTGTTTTGGCTCTGGTCTTTACATCATCAGGCATCTCTTGCCTGTGCTTAGAACGCCCTTCACCTTGTGTCTCTCTGATGGGCAAA